>JAOTQK010000021.1:5149502-5166325 GCA_025642025.1 Rhododendron ferrugineum
AGGGTTAAGGGAGAATCAAAGACAAGCCTCAATCCATTTCAACAAAGGATCAAGTCATTCCAAATCAGAGCCCCACAGTTTACTTGTGATTTGAAGCGTTTTTCATTTCTTGAGTATATGTGCAAAAATATGGTTTTTTCTTCTTTTTTTGAAAATGCAACAATTTATTCGATAAACCCAATAACTGACTCGATGAGTGACAATGTGGCAAGCAGTGAGTGTTAGGTCAGAGAACAGGGATAGCAATCCGGAGCTAACTTAGGGAGTCTTGAACTTATAGTAGATGGTATTTGCTTTCTTGTACGTGGCACAATGTATTCAAGACTAGTATGCATGTGGTCCAATATCAAATAAATGAAATGCAACTCAGATGTAGACCAGAAAAACTCCATTTGCATTAGCTCCGTGAAAGTAAAGTCTGGGAAGCCTAAGGGGGAGTTGGTTTATCACTTCTTGTGCTGCGAATCTGATAGGCCAACTCCCATACCTTAGGGCCAAGATGGAATTGCAGACTTCTGCCACAGTTACCATCGCGCATGAACTTGCAAACTAAACTCTGATTTTCTATGTGAAGACTATTTAGAAAATCTGGGTTTAGTTAGCAGGTTTGTGCGTGATGGTAACTGTGACAAAAGTGTGTAGTTCCATCTTAGCCCTAAGGCATAGGAGCTGGCCTATCAAATTCGGAGTGCAAGAAGTGATAAACCTACTACCCCTTAGACTTCCGAGACTTTGCTTTCATGGAGCTGATGCCTACAGGGGTTTTCCGGTGTATATTTAGGTTGCCTTTCACGACATCCCAACTTTTGGGGTGGGACCAGAGACTAGTCTGGAGTATGTTGGTCCACGCACAATAAACCAAATGCCAGTTACTGTAATTCCTTGCACTCACTGATTGTTTTTGTTTATTCTTTCGGAATTTGGAATCCCTGTTTTCTTGGTTCTTGTCTTTGTGGGTGCCATTTGGCTTTTCTTGAATGAAATCATTCAGTTGCTAAAAAAAATTGATTTGACATCAGCACATAATTTGGGTTTGGATATGGGCGAGAGTAAATTACAGTTGCTCTATACATAGATGCAGTCATGCAGTATTTTTTTCGATGGGACAATTAAGCATGTGTCACATTTTTTTCTTTTCTTTTATGAACATGGTGTACAGGCTCCAAAGGCTTGGATACGAGGAAAAGTGCAAGTGATCCCATTTTGCTTTTGAGGAGTTGAGGGAAACTGACGTAGATATACGAATCATACTAACGTTCCATCCCATCAACAACGAGATGTAAGGATATCGATCATTGGAGGAAGTTGCAAGAACAACATTTACATTGGGCCGGGAAGTGTAGATGACTCTAAAAATGTGGGATTTCAGGATGTTATGGTCATGGGCATTGGAGATGTGGATGGCATTGAATTCTGAAACTCCCTAGTCTCCTTAGACTATCCTCCCCATCGATCCCATAGTACCGTTTTGATTCTCATTATTAGAGTCCCCTTCCTATAAGGGCGTCCGCACTCAGCAAAGTGCGGACCTTCCATTTTCCGATCAAATTTCGATGATCTGAGCCACTCAATGTGATCAGAATGTGATTTTAAGGGTCCCTTACAAGAAATTAGCAACAAAAAAAAGACCAGGAAGAGTTTCATCCGAGCAATTTTCATTGAACGGTTCAAAAAAAAACTGCTCGGATGGAGCCCTTCCTGGTCATTTTTTTTGCCGATTTCTTTGAGGAACTCTTAAAATCACGTTCTGAACACATTGAGCGGCTTGGATCATCGAAATTCGATCGGAAAAGGGAACATCCGCACTTTAACACAGTGCGAAAGACCTTATAGGAAGGCCCATGCGCATTATTATATTATATTGTATAACATCATAGATATTCTTGATTTCATCTCAATTTTCACAAAAGATTTATGCAAATTGCGAAATAGATTTCTCAACACGACCGGACTTCTTCCTGTTGAATACCGAAAACAAGTTTAGTTAGTGGTGGAGAAGATTTCTAGTGTTGTAAGGCGGTGGAGATTTCTTGTTCCAGTACGAGGAGGACCCTATTGTTGTGCAGTTGTATTGGATGTGTTTTACAGCTAGACGTCGTGGCCTGTTTGTGAAAATGAGGTCATTTTTGAAAAATAACTCTTCAATTGTGGATGGGGAGGATAGGATGAGTACTGGACGAGACCCGAATTAGAGGGTGAAAATTGGGTCATATTGTTGGGAAAGTTTTCCGAGTGTACGGTGTAATGGTTGTTTGATTAGATGGAGATGGCCGATTATAGGAAGTGAAGGCGGGGACGGTGGTATGATTTTTGGTGAGGATGGTTTCTGTTGGAGGAGTTTTAGGAGAAGGAGAGAGAGAATGGAGGCAATAGAAATCAAGTAATTAAAACCAAGTTTGATCCATGAGCCCTAGAACGGAGAGAGAGAGAGAGAAAGGAGGACTAGAAACTTGAATTTTAATTGAGTTCATTAATATCAGAGGGTTCGTATGCTACAAAGGTCAAATAAATCGGATAAAAATAGTGTTGTGACGGATACTTGAGGCTTTTGTCCCATAATCCGTGATCCTAGGGCGCTGCACCACAAATCTGACCAAAAAGTCAAGTTGCAATTTTAAGTTTCAGCATTCTTTCATGTCATCACACTCTAATTAAAAAGCGAAAATTGGCCCGAATCTCAATTTTTAGTAGTCCCTGATTTCAACGAATAAATTCGGATATATACTTGATTTTGATTTTGACTTGAGTGACCAAGAATGCCATTTAATTTTGATTTTGATGGGAAAAAAATCATGTGCTACTCAAGTGATCCAAATAGTATACTCAAATTTTTCTCTCTTCACTCGCTAGCTTATCTCCCGCTGACAATAGTTTGTCACCATTGCTGGCCACCATCACAAAAAAAGGAAAAATTAGCACTCTCTGACTGTATATAGAATCCAAACCAAACAATGAATCAAGACCTAATCTAGATTGCGTTTTTTCCCAACAAGAATTAACTATTTTGTGATGGAAATTGCCATTCATGAATTGCTTTCTTACGACTAGGCACAAAGACTAGACTTGGGTAACAGGTCGTGTTCGTGTCGGGTCAGTCGGGATCGTGTCACAAACCACCCGAACCAGACCCATTTAGAATTTGTGTTTCTCGAGTTGTGTCATTTTCGTGTTTCGTGTCAAAAATGCTCAACCCTAACCCGTTAACTTCGTATCCGGTTCGTGTCGTGTTATCGTGTTCTTTGCCCAACTCTATATAGAATTACAGATATACCATATATTATATATATGTGTTCGTGTTAATGGGTGACACATATTAGTAACCGTGTTAGTCGTGTCAATTTCGTGTCTCGCGTGTTCAACCCGAATCCGACCCATTTAGAATTCGTGTTCTCGAGTCGTGTCATTTTCGTGTTTCATGTTAGAAATGTTCAACCCTAACCTGTTAATTTCGTGTCCGGTTCGTGTCGTGTTATCGTGTTTCATGTCCGTTGCCCAGCTCTAAAGACAACGCATCCCATGCACATTTATTAGTTCAGGTATGTGGTCAGCACTCAGCAGGCAGCTGAAAACCTTGCTAGTAAATTTTTTTTACTTTTACCCAAATATTTTAAACAAGTACCACTTTGAAGTAAAAAAAAAAAGTTGATTTTTTTTATTTTTTCTACTTAAAAGTGGTCCTTGTTACTTTTTCTACTTGAAAGTGATTCTTGTTCAAAATATTTGGGTAAAAGTAAAAAAAATTACTTTTGCGAAACGAATCAAAAAGTCAAAAAAATTTGGCGTAAAATGAATAAACGCGAAAAAAATTCAAATAAAGTCAAAACCAAATTTTTTTCTAAATCTATGCTTGCAAAATAACTACAAACACTACTACTGCTGTTATGATTCCACTATTCCAACCAGGACTTCCCACTTCCCAGCAAACAATTAACCCATCTCTCAGAATTGGAAAGAACTTCAATCCACATGATCAGAAAACATTACCGATTAACCACAAGGTCCACAACAAAACTTAAAAGGGGTCCTGTCCCTTAGTGATAATCTTTTAAATCTCCATCTTTTAGTAATTCTCTCTCCCCTACAACAAAAAAAATGGATGGATTTACATACTACATAAGTACATATTCTTTCGATGTTTTTTCATGGATTGTTTTGACGAAATTACCATGAAACATATTTCGAACATGGCGGATATTCAATCGACCGTGTTTCTGATGCTCAAATCCACCATGTTTAATTTCTGCAAATTCTCCATGAAAATTTAGGCTCAATAACAACAACCAATTCATGAGTAATTTTTAAAATATGTCATGTATTATAATGAGATATTTCTGCACAAACTCATGCACTTACTCAAAATTGACCATATATTTTTATAGATTTTTTCTGCACCACAAAATACATTTTAGAACATGGTGAATATCTAAATCGATCATATTTTTCATGGGTTACAGAGAAGATAAGAGGTATCTTCACACCCAAACAAAATGAGACCGACACATCTAGGGTCAGCCACAGAGAACGAACTCCCACTAAAAATAGTTAGAAGCAGCTAGGAGGGGACGAAAAAAATTTCATTGCCGAGTGGATACCACGTGATGCCTGCTCGGTGCATCTGAGCCGTTCATTGCATTTTTTGACGGCTCAGATTTGGAGAGAGAAAAGAGATAGTTTCAATTCGAACCGTTCAAAAGTATATTGGATGACCCGAATGTGCCGAATGAATACCATGTGTAATATACCCACCCGGCAAGGAAAAAATTTCTCGGAGGGGACCACTAGGCCCTGTTCCGTAACACCTTCTTAAAAAATAAATACTTATTTTACATTTTTAAACTCAAAAATAATGCAAATAAAAAAAAATTTATTTTTTTTACCATATTAAAGATCTCGATAAGATCTATCAAATAAGATTCATATTGCTAGAAAAATTATTTACGTAAACATATTAATTTTAAAATTAAAATTGCTTTCCTAAAAAATAAATATCTACCACGTGAACTTTTCTGAAGCCGCGCGAAACAAAGTCCCCGCGGATAACGGATTTGTGCAAGTTTTTTGGGGAATAATTTGAATCGAAAATCAGGGACTCGTCCGTAATTCGAGAAAGTTCTCTTCTTCTTCTCTCTAGTTACGCCGCATTGTTTCTCCTATTCTCTCTCTAGGGTTTCGATTTATTTTCAGGTGAAAACCCAGAACCCCTTCGAATTTTCTAAGGGTTTAGTAAGGTTTTTCGATGGGGATGGAAAGGAAGAGGAAGAGGAAGGCCAGCTTGTTCGACGTGGTGGACGATACCTGTGTATCGGCAAAGCTCGCGAAAACCAACGGATTCGCAGTTCACGGGAATGGCACCAATCCGCTGGTGAACCGGTGGAACGGGCGGCCGTATTCGAAGAGGTATCTCGAGATATTGGAGAAGAGGAAGACGCTCCCCGTTTGGCACCAGAAGGAGGAGTTCTTGCAAGCGTTGAAGGCTAATCAAACCCTAATTTTAGTTGGTGAAACTGGTAGTGGTAAAACTACTCAGGTCAGTCTTTGCAAATTTCTTGGAGCGAAAGTCAGTCAATTAGTTAATTTGTTTGGTTGCCCAGAAAATTGGAGGTAGGATAAAGAAAGTTGAAGTGGTTTCACTAATGATCTTGTTTAGTGGTTTAGTTGTTTGTTATATGTGTGGTTGTTTGTGACGATGGAATACGTAGTTTGATAACTGAGGTGTTCGGGCCAACTTATGCGCATCTCAACTTATATTGGGGACCATTCCCACCGCCAACTTACGGGGTCCCAATTAAAGCCATAGAAAATCTCTGTATGGACGGCCCCAAAGGAGTTGATAGCACCTAATAAGTTTTGAACCTGAGACCATAGGAGGGAGCAAACCCTAAGTCCGAGGCCTTAACCACTAGGCCAACCCCTTGGCGGTTTTGTGATGATGGAATGTGATTATATACTTCGCATACCTAATTTTTGTTCTATATCTTGAAAACCAGTTTTCTTTTTCGGGTTGTGGGTATGATATTAGTCTGTATTAATCATGTTTGGAAGTTTTACGTAGCTACTTGGAACATTTGTAGTCTGATTATATATGTCGGTAGAGTACTATGGAACAATTACTTTTACTCTGTTTAAGCCAGTATAGTTTTGAACTTCGGTGGACATTACCTTTCAAGAAGCTTGTAGGATGTTGTACTTCATAGAAAACCTTCTCAGTAGTTTCTTGGGGATGAGAACCTAAGGACTTCAAGTTGTACATGTTTTAGGGTTTGTAATTCGGTTGTTTAGTGCTTTAAAGTTTATTCCTTGTTGGAACATGTTAACTTTCAGGTCTGTTTGCTGAGAAAATAGATACTATCTCCTAGCAAGTAGCCTTCTCTGCGCTTGGACTTGCCACTTTAATTGCATTTTGAAGCAAAATTTGAGAAGATATTTTATTCAAGTTTATGCAAATATGGAATGATCTTATCAAGGCAAAACTGGAATTATTATCTGCATGGTGGAATAGAAATCATTTATGGTGGAATGGAAATACTTTGCTTTGACCCAGAATGGCAGAATCTAATTGTTGCTTCACCTTTTGTACAGATTCCTCAGTTTGTTCTGGAAGCTGTTGAACTAGAGATCCCAGATAAGTGCAGGAAATTCATGGTTGCTTGCACCCAACCTCGCAGGGTTGCTGCAATGTCTGTTTCGCGTCGGGTTGCAGAAGAGATGGATGTGAATATTGGGGAAGAAGTTGGTTATAGCATCCGTTTTGAAGACTGCAGTAGTTCGAGAACGGTTTTGAAGTAAATTCATTCATCTAATAGATTATTTCTCACTTATGTTGGTCATTTGTGTGGATTATTAGTTAATACTTAATAGCAATACATGGTATGGGACCTATGGGTGTCTTGATCTTGTTGCTTTCTCTTGCTTAATCTTGCTGTGATAATTCTTGTGCTTGTCCTTTTGCATAACAGATATTTAACAGATGGTATGCTTTTAAGAGAAGCTATGGCAGATCCACTTTTGGAACGTTACAAAGTGATAATTCTTGATGAGGCTCATGAAAGAACTTTGGCAACGGATGTTTTATTTGGGCTTTTGAAGGAAGTACTGAAAAATAGACCCGATTTGAAACTAGTAGTTATGAGTGCTACTCTTGAGGCTGAAAAGTTCCAGGGTTATTTCTACGGTGCACCTTTAATGAAAGTACCCGGAAGGCTTCATCCTGTGGAGATTTTTTACACTGAAGAACCTGAAAGAGACTACCTTGAGGCAGCCATTCGCACAATTATGCAGATACACATGTGTGAACCACCTGGTGACATACTTGTATTTCTTACCGGAGAGGAGGAGATAGAAGATGCATGTAAGAAAATATCAAAACAAGTTGCAAATGCTGGTGATGTGTACGGGCCTGTGAAGGTGGTGCCGCTGTATTCTACACTTCCTCCAGCTATGCAGCAGAAGATATTTGATCCTGCTCCTCCCCCCGTAATGGTGGGCGGTCCTCCTGGGAGGAAGATTGTAGTGTCAACAAACGTTGCAGAAACCTCTTTAACCATTGATGGCATTGTTTATGTAATAGACCCTGGGTTTTCTAAACAAAAAGTCTACAACCCTCGAATACGTGTGGAATCTTTATTGGTCTCTCCGATATCAAAGGCTAGTGCTCACCAAAGATCAGGGCGTGCTGGAAGAACGCAGCCAGGCAAATGTTTTAGACTTTACACTGAGAAAAGCTTTAATAATGATCTTCAACCGCAGACCTACCCAGAAATTCTGCGATCAAACCTTGCAAACACAGTTCTCACCTTGAAGAAACTAGGGATTGATGATCTAGTCCATTTTGATTTCATGGACCCCCCTGCTCCTGAGACATTGATGAGAGCTTTAGAGGTTTTGAATTACTTGGGAGCATTAGATGATGACGGAAACTTGACCAAACTGGGTGAGATAATGAGTGAATTTCCCTTAGATCCTCAGATGGCAAAGATGCTTGTTGTCAGCCCTGAATTTAATTGTTCAAATGAGATTCTGTCTATCTCGGCCATGCTTTCAAGTAAGTGTCATTATATTGTTCTCTCTGTTTTGTGTCTTGAATCTAATCGCATGTCTAAGTGGAAGTACAATAATGGGCTGAGAATGCTGCTGCTTTCTCTAAGAATGCATGCCTGTCTTCCTAGTATTTGTATGTGCACGACTGCACATAGATATTATATATTTATTTGTAGTTTTGTATACGTGTGTGTACGTCTGCATGCAGTTAAATGTATGCATGTCCACATAGGTTGTCATCAGCAAATGTCTTGTCCGTGGTTTCATGTCCCCCCCCCCCCCCCCCCACACACACACACACAGTTGGCATGCACCATAGAATATCTAAGTTACTGCTGATGCAGATAGTTGCAGTTTTTCAGTATTCTCTCTTCTCATGAAGCAAATGATGTCGTCTCGCCTCTATGCATCTGCTGACCTACCGTGGGCCTCCTCTGTGATAACCCAATTTTGTGTTTAGTACCCAATTGCTTTCTCCGGCCTAGGGAGGCTCAAAAAGCTGCAGATCAGGCAAAAGCTAACTTTGCACACATTGATGGGGATCACCTCACACTCTTGAATGTATATCATGCGTACAAGGAAAATAGTGAGTATATTAAACTGTTCTCCTTTTGCTTTAAGAATCACTGAGGCTATTATCAATGCTGTTTATGTTGCTAATCTTCCATATGCATATGGGTTTTAGATGAGGATCCATCGTGGTGTTACGAGAACTTTATCAACCCTAGGGCAATGAAAGCTGCTGATAATGTGAGAGAACAGTTAGTTCGGATCATGGTTAGATACAACCTCAAGCTATGCAGCACGGATTTCAACAGTCGTGATTACTATATCAACATCAGAAAAGCTATGCTAGCTGGATATTTCATGCAGGTGGCTCATCTGGAGCGCACTGGACACTATTTGACTGTGAAGGACAAGCAGGTAATGATGATGATTCATCTCCTGTTTCTAACGTCTAGGAAATGTTATACTTGTCTCACTAGGGAGGAGGACCATTTATCATAGGATCCACATTGACGATCAAATGCTACGTTGTGCCATGCGCAGGTGGTGCACTTGCACCCTTCGAATTGCCTGAATCGTAAGCCAGAGTGGGTTATCTACAATGAGTTTGTCTTGACAAGTAGGAATTTCATCCGCACCGTCACAGATGTTCATGGTGAATGGTTAGTCTCACTTTCTTGTGTGCAATACTACTCTTTGCTAATCAATTATAGATGTCAGTAGCGTATGATACATTTCAGTATCTCTATTCTTTCTTTATAAAGCTCTTCTCGGCTGTTCTGTTCTTCCAAAAAGCTTTTTGGATTTTATACTACTGTGCTTCTATCTTAATGTCGTCACATGTTTTTCTGCCAGTGAATAAATGAAAACTCGACGTTGGTAGTCTAAGGCTTGTCATAGACAGGAACATTACCCACTCTAACTTGGTTTCTGCCCTTCACAAACGACCTCTTGGTTACTTCTACCCCACTCTCCCTTTTTTTTTTGACTCCTGGTTAGATGGTTCTGGATCTCACAATTTTTTCTGTTCCCAATCCAGGCCCCGTTGGTTGTCTTTTTAAAGTTCAGTATTGTAGAACAATTCTCAAGAACTATTTTCTAAAATAAAATCACCTCTTTTGTCTTTTCCATGTAGTATTCAATTTTTAGCTGATATAGTTTTTTGATTTTGTAATTATCTTTTAGGTGTTTTTTCCCCCTAAAAACAAGGGGCGGTTCTTAGTAAAGTCTTCCAAAAACAAGTCTAAAAAATTGTTCCCCAAACAAGTTTTTTTGTGTATTCTCAACTATAGGACAAGATACCAAAATGAAAAAATACCATACATGCCTTCAATTTCAACCTTATGTTTTGTTTAGTATTTATGAAATTTGGACCTGGCAGTTGATTTTTTTTACCAGGAGTCTTGGATGTAATAAGGGAACCTAGACAGATTAACAACAGTTTTTATTGCTATCCTGATTGATCATGAATTGTAGTCCTACATAACTTTCCACTTCTATTCAACCTTCTGTGGTTTTTGTGTTGGTTCAGGATACTTGATATAGCACCGCGCTACTTCGATCTTGAAAACTTTCCGCAATGTGAGGCAAAGCGTGTTCTTGAGAAGCTTTACAAGAAACAGGAAAGGGAGAGGGAAGAGAGCAAGAACTAAAAGTAAAGCAGTCTGTTCATGTTTTGGCTCCCTTTGGAGACATGTCCCTGGGGATTTTACTGGAAAGTGTATTTTCTGTTCTGTATTTGCTTAGGTTTCTTTTGTTTCAGTGGAGCCTAGTTTTCTGGTACCGTTATTTGAAGTAGGTTTTCCGAGTTATAAATCAGAGCTGTAGGAAGCCATGTGATCTCTCCTAATTTTTGTTGGAGTGTCAATGATTTCTTGTTATTTACAGTTAGTTTTCTCTAACTTGTAGTTTTGGTTGGGATCGTGGTTTCAAATAGCCTTTCTGCATTTAGTGTACGCTCCCTTGTCGTTTTCTTCCCAACTCCTCTCCGCTGTACTGCAGGGTTGTAGGTATCGTCATCAAACCAGCTACTAATAAAGTGGAGTAGATGATGAGTGAATCAGTCAAAGAAAGCGAGTAATGCCGGGGCATCGTATTTTCTAAAACAGGGTAGGGAAATGGCATGGGGCATCGTCATGCCAATATGAACACAAGCTATCCAGCAAGTCGATAGCTTTTACATAAGTGATCCATTTCCTTCCAGCGACCAGCTGAGAAACAAACGTGTACGTATGACTGTGGGCCTAGCAGGGAGTCGAACTGACCTTTCAACTAAGAGGGAAATACAAACAGCACAAGTCTAGCGATGAGCAAGACAATTGACAATTGCTGCCTGCAGCTCTTAAACCCCACCAAAAGATTCTGCAATGTGAGTCCCATTTTCTCCTTGTAGTTCCAAAGTCTAACACGAAATTCTATTAAAATTACTCCATGTACTAACAAAAGATTAGGAGAATCGACTCTTTCTAACTCAGATTTGAATGGTCACGAGCATGAGTTTTTTTGGCTTCTCCATCACGAAAATGAAGGGCCTCAAAAGAAGCTGCCCATGGTGTTGTTTGTGGGGTAGGTATCTATATTAGTAGGTGGTAGGACAGCTAAGATGGTTTTATGAGGCTGTTAAACATAAATAAATGAGCATCCTAAGGTAAGGTTCTGTTTGGTAAAGTTGCAAATTTTTTGTTTTTCATTTATAAAAAACAAGAAATGAGTTTTTGTTTATTTATTAAAAAATAAAAACAAAAAACATGTTTAGTGAGCATAATAGTTTTTGTTATTTTATTTTTTGGGCTGCTGAAAGTATTTTTAAAACAAATGAAAACTCAATTTTTGTGTTTCTAGAATTTTCATAAACTAGTGGAATTGATTGTGTACTTTATGAATAAAAACAATAACGCAAACATGTTTTTTTTTTACCGGAACGCAAACATGTTTATGATGCCTGTTTTAAAAAAATTGGACATAAAATAAAAATAAAAAATAAAAACTTTTTCAAACAGAGCCTAAATAAATGAAGTTTCTAGTTATGATAACCAGGAGAAAAAAAAATGCAATGTGTACCCTTTAGTTTTCATGAATAAGTAGTTATGGAAATTATCAAAATTACACTTGCATTCACATATATCAAAATCATGGCTTAAAGGGGATGTGATTGCAAGAAACCTTGTGTACATATTGAGATCAAAATTGGTTTAAATCTATTACTATAAAAATTGAATTGAATTGGTAGAACACTAGAACTGTCGCATTTTCAGAACCTTAATTAACTAATTTTAGGACAAAGCCGCAAAAATGGGAATCGGGGACTCTGCACCCATGCACTACGGACCGTAAGACAATCTTTCAAAAGTATTTTCTATGGTTCGAAAGACTTTTTCAGGGAAGAGACTACTCTTATCTGGAAGAATCATTATCATTGATTACTGGGATGGACGGTTGGGATAATGCCTAACGGTGCCCGGGATCCGAAAAATGTAGCCGTTAGCCAAAAAAAAATAAAAAGGGAAAAAGGAATGGAAATAACAGGCGGCAGACCCAAACAAGAGGAGGAAAACCTGTCACCATTCTAGAGAGAGAGAGAAAGAGAGAGGCGAGGGGGTGGGGGAGGATAATTATCAACTAAATACTCCTAATAAGTCTCTGTACAATCCTTGTTTATCGCTCCCCACTCCTTCCTCTACCTCTACATCTCCGCCCAAAATTTCTCCGTTTGCGGCCGGCAACGCCAAATCATCCGCCGTCTGATCTAGGGTTCTTCATTCCCCTCGAAAAGGGTACGTTGACATTCCTTTGACTTCCCACTTTCGGTTATATGTGGTTTCCATGAAGCTGCATTTGACCTGATCGAAGTCTAGGTTTTTTTGGCTAAGCGTAGATTATTGTTTTTTTTTTTTCCCCCATTGCATGTGTGCAACTAGTAATTTCACAATATACCCCCCAAAAAACTAGGAATTTCATTGCCAATTTTTTTATGTGGAAGATGAATTAATTAGCTGTACTATTTCATTATCCAAATTCCTTTTGGTGATCGCTTCCATGTAATTACAGGAAACAAAGAATCGGGGCGCCCCGAGTTTTGATTGAAACTGCGTGTGATTCTCATTTGTGATTGTTTCTGGTCAATTAGTGTATAATTTGACATGGGGAAGGAATATGGTTAAGAATGGATTGAGTTTGCTGGGCCATTCATGAAATAATTCAGGTGTGCTGTTAAAGACCCTTTCTGGTGGAATTTTCAATTGAAGTTGGATTGTTGCCTCTTCGAAAGAAGAGCAAAAATGCAGGGTTACTTCCCTCATAATATTCATCTCGAGGTTTATCTGGACCGAACTTGATTTAACATGTAGGGGTAATTCGTGACATATCGACTGTAAATATCAAAACGTGTTCCTTCGAAAGTGATTTGCTAGTGTGGTTTGTAAAGATTTGGATAGAGCTGAATATCAAATTTCGGTTCATGGAAAATATCACCTCAGAACTTTTCATTGATCTTGAGAGTGGTCGGTTGACTACTGAAGAGGGCACCAGCCAAAGCGTTGTTTCGGGAAATAGAAAAGAGAAGAATTTGGTCCATAGTATTGCGAGTGGTTTGTTGCGTTTTAATGGAGCTGTTGGGGGTGACAATTGTGTTAACGTATACGACAATTTGGGGGAACCAAGCAAGGTTGCAGTTGAAAATGTAGAAGTGGTAATCAGCAATAGTTCAGGGGGAGAAGAGAATGAAGAGCATATGGCTCTCCTTGAGAAGGAGCAAGTGAAAGAGAAGCATAAAAAGCGAAACTTTAGAAAGGCTTCCAAGCCGCCACGGCCTCCTAAAGGTCCGTCGTTGGATGCTGCTGACCTGAAATTGGTAAAGGAGATCTCTGCTATTAACATGAAGAAGCGTGCGAGGAATGAACACCTAAAGGCTTTGAAGAAGATGAAGGAGACCAAATCGTTATCATCATCACCATCCTCATCATCTCCATCATCCTCATCGCCATCGTCATTAAGCAGCAGCCTATCTGCCTTGGTCATCACAGTTCTCTTCTTCCTTGTAATACTCTATCAAGGTACAGTGCCAATTTTGAGTTTGATAATGTTGTTTCCTTTCAGTGTATTGTTTCTTTTTACTTTGCTGACAATGTTACTGAACATATTGCATTTACGAGCAGCTTTTGCATTTTCTTTCTCTTTGCTTCCACTGTCCTATCTTAGAAAACAAACATCATCAAAAAAACACGAAAGGGATATGCGTTTTCTGAAATTTCCTTTCCTGCATGTAGCTCCTTTAGAGCAAGTTAACCGAATAGGAGAAGTTGACACTGCCTATGTTTGTGCTGTCCGGACAATATTTGTAGGATTCTACTCCGGAGGTAGCCCGAGCATGAGCTTTCAGGGGTCTCCCGAGCCAGCATTAGCTACAAACAGTTTGATTTCGGTCCAGTTCTACAATAACCCCTCCCCAAATGACGGAAGTGGACTGGGTTCTTAACTTACCTAGTGCATCCTTGGCTTTCTTGGAAGACTTATTGCATGCAGTTTGATTATGTAAAGCATTATGAGCTTCTGTTTGTTTCATGTTGGCAAAATTTTGACCGCCTGGAAAACAGTTAACAAGTCTAAAGTTTTCAATCTTTCCCTCCTTTCAGTGGATTACGCGACCACTGCTTGTTGTATTTGTGTATATATTGGCTAAACTAGATTCAGTTTATCAACTTATACTACAAGTTCATGTTCATGTTTATGTTCACGTATTATCTATACCTTGCATTTGACGTTTCTACTGGTGGTTAATTTTATTTTCCTTTCCTCCCCCAAGGCCATGGTTTCAAGGATCCTCAACAGTGATTAACAGAAAATAAAAAATGATATGGGACCATTTGTTTACAAGGTTATGAGTATTGGACTGGACTATCCGATTATGTCTTAAGGAGCTCATATATTCAATATTTGAATAAAGTTATTACAATCCGACCTAAATAGCCATTGAAATATGTCCCAAAAAATAGAATGTATAGTCTTGTGTATATTTTATTTATACTCATAGCTATGAAGTTGAAGGAATTTTATACCATTCATTATTACTCTCGTCAAATTATCATGCTTATATGTCCAGGCGTATATTTGAGAGATAGAGAGTCAAATTATCGGGCTTGTATGTCCAGGCGTATATTTGAGAGATAGAGAGTTTGGTGGTAAAGGACGTTCCGTACCTTTTTCCTAGCACACCCTAGCTACAAGTAGCTAGCCAAAGAGCCCAAAGACAGTACTCTAGCCTTTTACAGAGCGTGTCGACGGAGTTTTAGAGAGCGGACATGCATTTCTATCTATTTTAGGAAAAGGGATATTTGCCTAGTGGGTTTAATTGGAGATGTCTTTTTGTTTTTGATAGGACCCTTACCTCATAGGGACCTCCCTTTTCTTCCTACCAACCATGATCTTTTATTTAGGTTAGCCTATGTCAACACATGATTTGCATTTCAGAAAGCAACGATGTCTAGGCCTTTGAAACCCCCAACTTCTGTATCTCTTTTACTTTTCTACTCAAGCCTGTCTTTCCCATGAAACAATTATGGACTCTCTGAGTTACCATGTTTCGTCACATTTGGCACGTTCTCAACGGTCAACGTCGATGGTCAACGTCAATAGTTGGTCAACAATAGTGGTGGAGAAGTATTTTTGGTATAAAAATTTGACTTACCTTAAGCGTGTATTAATTTCACGATTATGATTTTGACCTGACCAAGTGAAAATTACTTTAGATTTTCTGTACGTACATGTAAATTGCCCTGATTGAAACACAAAATGCTCAGTGGATATATAGCGGAACCGCCCCGATATATATATATATATATATATATATATATATATATATAGAGAGAGAGAGAGAGAGAGAGAGAGAGAGATTACAATCTTGAACACCTTAGCTAACAAACACATCAAAGAAGTTCAGTCTTCAACATTATTGTACTAGTAAAACAACAGAAAGCATCATTCTCAGAGCTCCGAGAGGACATTAACCATCATTTCTCTTGGTCGGCACAGAGCCTCCAATGGCTTAGACTTGGGCATGGTGAGCCCTGGCCCTTCAGACATGTCCACCAACTCATCACCAATCCTCACCCAATCAAAGCACTGAATCAAGGCCGCCAAAGCCAGCCCCACCACCCGATTGCCGAGTCCTGCCCCGGGGCAACTCCTCCTTCCAACGCCAAACGGTATCAACCCATATGCCTGGTTTTCCCCATCTTCAAACCTCTCTGGCCTAAAACTCGTGGGGTCCTTCCACACCTTTGGATCCCTGTGAATGGCCCATGCATTTACCAACAACATCGTACCACGGGCCACGTCATACCCTCCGATGGTGCAGTCGTCGGATGACTCGTGTGGCACGAGGAGCGGTGCTGCTGGAAATAATCGGAGGGTCTCGTTGATGATATTTTGGAGGTAGGGTAGCTTGGAGAGATCCGATTCGTCTGCCAAACGGTTTTCAGCAACTACCGCGTCTAGTTCGGCCCTTGCTTTGTCTAAAACTTTGGGGTGGTTGAGCAGAAGTGACATGGCCCACTCGATTGTTGATGATGATGTGTCGGAACCCGCACTTAGCATTGTCTAGACACAATATATTATGGTTCAGATTTCTCAGTCAAAGATACCTATCGGTTGCATTAACACTACAATTCTTTAAATACTATCTAATAAAATAGAGTCAGGTTTTAAAGGCCGTCTGACATAGGAGTATTTGAAAAACAGAAATGCTACTGGTACAGCAAGTGCTGTACAGACAGAGCGTAAAGTGTATTTTTGGGTCCGTTTCGAGTCTAAAAAAGATAATCGGGACCGTTCATTTTGTTCAAAAGATATTTTTTTGAGGGTCTCCGTAAAAAATCAGCTTCATCCGATATCATTAAGGGCGTTTACAAAACGTCCAATTTCGCTTCAAAATTTAAGCTAGCAATTTAGCAAATATGGACATTTCATAAACGCCCTTCATGATATCGGATGGAGCTAATTTTTGAAAGAGACCTTAAAAAAAATATTTTGAACAAAATGAGCGATTCCGATTATTTTTGTTGGACCCGAGACGGGCCCAAAAGCCCGCTGTACACGCTGTCTGTACAGCTCTTGCTTGCTGTACCAGTAGCACAGTTCTCTGAAAAAAAGCATGTGGGTGGTGGGGAGCTAGTAGCTACAGAAGATAATGAAATCTAAATTATTGTAGAACGCTGCTACAGGTACAGCATTTGCTGCACAGCAGCCGTGCACAGATCAGTTTTGCGCCCGTCTCGGGTCTCGCA
>JAOTQK010000021.1:5177244-5205582 GCA_025642025.1 Rhododendron ferrugineum
GTGCGTTCCTTGTGCAGGACCAGGCGGAGCGCTAGGGATTCTCGCGAACCAGCGGAGGAGGGACTCAACGCGAGATCGCGGGCCACACAGTGACGTTCCAACATGAAGTTTCAAAGCAAGAGATCGGGAGTTCAGAGATGCCTAATGCATATCGTATTTTTTTGGAGTCGAATTTCGACTATTTCGACAGAATTCATGGATATCAGGTACTTTCTTTTTTGTTTTGGGTTTGGAATCCCATTGTTGCCTCTCTTTTTTTTACTTCGATTGTAATCTAAGAATCCCAAAGGGGTTTGTGGTCTGTTTTCTAGGGCTCACACTTCTACCGAATTTATTATCAGTCTGCATTGGCAAAATGTGTTATAGAGCTTTTGGCTCACGTCAAGATGGATACATGAGTGATTAATTGTTCCTCTCTTGTTTATACAGTGGCCTAGCCAAAAATTTATACTTGTAGCGGCACAATCCAACACATGCAACCGCAAATCTTACCTTTCAACCCTGCAGAACAATATAAAGAGAGAGGAGTTAGATAGATATAAGAAGATAGAGATAGGAATAAGGGAGAAGTGAAAATGCTGCTGATTTTGTCACTCATCTACAAGTGTATTTTTTGTGCAAAAATACACTTGCAGGAGAGTGGCGTTAACAAAAAAAGGAGTGACAAAATCATTTCCCAGTGAAAATATTAATTGTAGCTTGACTTGCCTTTTGTGATGGTGAGCGTAATTATAATTCCATGAACAAGTGGTAATTTGGAGGCAAAAGTTCAGTCAATAAAGTCTTGCTTGTGTAGTTATTAATAATTCAGTTGTCATGGGACACTGTCACATGGGATTCTAACACCCTTCGTATCACATATTTACATGAAACTCGTGTATTAAGTCTTGAGTTGCACATTAACATATATGGGGTGGAGAAAGGAATTGAAACATCACGTGACAGTGCTTCAAGAACACTCAATAATTATTTCCTATTTGAAAGTACTCTACTAACATTTCTAAGACATTATTTACAAGTGTGGAAAAAAAAAAACCCAAAATACAGCGGGATCATGTGCCACTGCGTTTATAGGGCGTTTTCTAGGTTCTTATCTTTGTATTTTGGATGGAATTCCTTTGTAAGTGTCGTTTAGCTTTCCATGAAATCATTCCATTGCTCAAAAAGAAAAGAAAAAAAGAACACAATTGCTCTGCAAATAGACGTAGTCTTTTTTTTGGGATGGAATAATTATGTGTCCAAGCCAATTTATGCAAATCTCGATTAAATTCAGTAACTTACGTTAATAATTGGCTAAACTTTCATTGGCGTCTCAGTCGAAAATCGAATGTGTTGTTGTGTGTACATATAGTTGTTTTTTTCAACAAAATTTATAATTTAAGTCTGTTTGATTTTCAAACTCTTATTGAATAGACTCACGGCTAGCACACCTCTCCTAACTATGTCCCTTTATTCTGGAATAATCTCTTCAGGAGGCACGATTTTACAAATTTCAGCCAAATGCCCAAATCCTTGTCTTATTTAAGTTATGGCAGGTACCATTTCGATGTATGTATGCCTTCTTTCAATTATCAGTTGTTACAACTGACCGATACCAACTTAGCACTCCAGATAGAGAACACTGCGTACATGCAAAACACCTCGTGCAATCAGATGACTGAGAAACCAATTACAATGCAGAAATTCATACAGAAAATGCATAGAGAAATCACAACCATGGTTATTGAAACAGAAAGTACTGCGCCGAGCCATCAAACCCCAACAAACCATTGCCGAGCGCCCGAGCCCCAACCATGCCACAAAACGCCACAGGGTTGGAACCAATTGAAAAAGAGCTAGGTAATTTAGATTATCTGGAATAGATTTTATAGTTTTTACTTAAAAAGATTTCTCCTTCATTTTGCTTTATTAGAAGATCACCAAGTTTTTTAAGAATATAAAATAATCATCATATGAAATGAGAATTGATTTTGGCACTTCCAAAATTGATAATCACACTCCTTAAGGGAGTGTCAAAATCAATTCCATATAGAGATTCATTTTGGCACTCTCTTTTGTGAATGCGGTTATCAATTTGGGGAGTGCCAAAATCATTCTGCGTGAATTTGCCGTTATTATTTTTTTGTTCAACTTACCCTACTCTAAACTAAAATCACGTCCAAAGTAAACATATAGATTTTTCTTTTCAAAAAACAAAATTTATGAAACTCACCCCTGTTCAAAGAATAAGATACAAAAGGTAATATGGTTTTTGTACATTTATCATTAATATAATGAAACGATGCACTTTAGTACACAAGTTACATAAGGTCATGTTTAAAGAGTAATATTACATGTCTTTAAAGAAAGGTATTACTACTTGAACATCACTATAATAATGTTTTTAGTTGCAAAAGTAACAGCAATTGCTTAGGTGAGTTGGTATATGGAATTATCCTCTTGCTCTCTTTCATAGTGGCAAAAGTAACTATTAAGCTCACATATTAACCTTACACATAGGCACAATGTAGGAGCAAAAAAAATTTGGGTGTGGTGGATGGCTTCTTGGCTTCTTTTAGAATGATGGTACTTGAGTAAGAATTTGATAACCACTTACCTAGGATGAGAGAACACATAATCAAATTTGTTTGGTGGGTGGTTTGCTTTTCCTCATTTTCTACTTTTTAAAGTAATTTAATTTCCGTACCCTATTTGTTTATTTTATGTTGAATGCATCTTGTTCTATAAGTAACTGTGTAGCGCAAATAACTAAGAACGCATATAGTTGGTTTCCAAATGAACAGGGGTTAATTCGTATCAAGCCCAAACTATAGGGGGTCAAGTGTAATTTTGTCAAATAGATTCGTTAGTGGGAGCTAACGGAGGTTATCTATTGTCCTTAATTGGCATGAAATCGAAACTACAAGATTAAAATCAAGTCAATTGAAAGAATAGAGACCAAAGTGACACAAAGACCAAACTATATAGACCATTTAAGTGATTTTCCCTTGATTTTGTGAAGATAAAGAAAAGAAGCGAGAAGAAAAATTCTTTTTGTTTTATTTTAAGGAGACGTGAGGAGGTAAACAAATTGACGCCCGGTTTAAAGAACCCCGGAAAAATAAAAGAAAAGTAACGAAGGAAACCTTAAAAAACATTGTCAAAGAAAAATTTAGGAAAATGATTTCCACACCCTATTTTTTTATTATGGCACTCTATTTTTTGCGTGAATCTTTTTTTTTATTTCTCTAAAAGACAATAAAAGAGTGCCATAATAAATAAATAAAAAAGAGAGTGAAAATTATTTTTCAAAATTTATTAGGCTTAATTTTCAATTTTTTTTATTTTCTTACATGTTTCTTCCCAAAACAAACAAACCCTAAATAAAATGGAGTTCGGGTTGGTGTTGTGCACCTCTCCGACGGCTCGGATCTTATCTCGGTAATGAACGGCTCTCGATCATTGGTTGTTGAGATGAGATCCGAGCCGTCGGATGCACAATCCGACGGCTCGGAAGTGCACAGTACAGTGCTGCTCGCACCACTGCACAACACCATCCCCAATTCAAATAAAATACAGAAAAAGAGATAAAATAATTACTAGCTCCAAACGCACCCTTAGGTATAATCCCCCATCTCCAGACAAAGGCCAAGCCGGAGCTCCGTAACTGAACCTCACCGTCTCTCTCCCCAACCCCCACCACCCCACTCTCTCTCTCTCTCTCTCCACAAACTTATATGCCGGCGAGTCTCAACAATGGTCTCCATCACTTCGGCCGAATTGAACTATCTAATCTTCCGTTACCTTCAAGAATCAGGTCCGTCTTTTTTTCTTCTCGATTTGTTTTCCGTCCACGTTCCAAAAATTAAAAGTACTCCTTTTGTATCTCCATTTGTTCTCTCCTAGTGCTGTTGTTGGCTTTTATTGCTATAGAATCGAGCTGTGCTTTGATTTCACTTTTGAGACCTAGCCGCAACTGCTGTTTACAGGCCATTTTTCAAAGCTTTCTTTGCTCGTTAGGTTTTCAGAAATTTGGGTGTTATACTAGAGCAATTGGTCTATAAATGCCGTTTTAGGATTTGGGTGTTCATTGAAATGTGCTATTTTTGGCCTCATGCGATGAGGCCCCAACCGCCCGAGTATTAATAATAGTATTAGTAATTGATTCCACAGGGAGATATGTCGTAATTATCGCATCGAGGAATTAAAAAAGAAGCTGATGTTGTACACTGTCAGGGGATATGCTAAATTCGTCCTTTCCATTTTATCAAATATATGTTTTAGGGTTTTTATGAACTGTTGGACTGTACCCATATAGGTTTTGCAGGAGGAGAAGCTTCTGAAGCTTCAATCTGTACAAAAAAGTTTCCGGTTGAACTAATTTCCTCTTCTGCACATTGGAGCAGATTGTCTTCTGAATTATTGGCAAGTGTGAATAGCCATCTTGGGGTTCAGGGTTGTTCTTTACAGTGCTTATTAGCACCTAACGTTCTTACAAAGCTTCAAGTTCCAATCAATTGGCGTCGGTTTCATGAATCCTTTTTCTCTATTGAGGTCTCTCAAGTCAAGGGCATCGTTACTCGCCTTGGTGCTACCATCTACCCTAATCATATCACTCCACTACTCGCCCCTTGTCTATCTGCAATAGATATGTCCAAACTACCTTAACCTAATTTCTCTCATCTTATCTTCTATCAGTCCCACTCTAGTAAACTCTACTATTTCGCAAAGGGTTTTGTTTCTGATTTATCTCGCAAAGTCTTACCATAGCACCATCTCAACATGCAAAGTTTAGCTACAATCATCTTTTTCGCATGTTGTTTCTTAGTAGCCTAGCACTTCGTGTTGTATAAAATGGCTAGCCTTATAGCAGCGCGGTAAAAAATTTCTTCAACTTTCTGGGTATCCTGCAGTTGCGCAACACTCCCAAAGCACTTTGCTACTTGAACACCTCCAATGTACTTGTATTTTTGTGTTACATCATCCACAATCTCTCCACAAGATACATAAAATGCACACTTTTTTTGGTAATTTTTGATTTTTGAGGGTCACTTTGTCAACCCTAAAACTTTGACTTACCACTAAACTTAGTGCCTAAACTTCATAGGGAAGGGAAAGGAGTTCACTGTAACATTCCCTTCATGTGCTTTGTCGCATTTCAACCCACTCAATCTCATGTGCTACTCGTCCCTGAAGTATGTGCTTTGTGGCATTTCGATCCCTTCAATCTCATGTGCTACTCACATGGCCATTTTCGCCCCAAATTTGTATATGATGATAGGGAGCAACTACAAATTGAAATCAGAAGGACAAAAGAATAATGCTTAACTCGTTCAAATTGAAATCAGAAGGACAAAATTTGCATATGTGGTTGTTTTGTGATTTACCCAGAAATATCTAATGGCACTCTTCTGTTTCATAAACAATGCCTCCTGCATAGTTGTGGTTGTAACTATTTGCTGATGTAATTTTGTTTCAGGGTTTCCCCATTTTAGTTCAGGGTTTCCTTCTGCCTTGTGTAATGTGTCATATATTGGTTAGAGATTGGTATATGCTAATGGTGCTTCTTTCAGGGTTTTAATTTAAGTGTGGGTTGGAAGCCGGATTTATGGACTTTACATAGTTTTGTGTCCCCGTGCATCATGTTCTGAAAGGACTCCTTTGTCATGGACTCATTGTTCTGATGGTTCTCAATTTCATGTAGGGTTTACACATGCAGCTTTTGCATTAGGATATGAGGCAGGGATTAACAAAAGCACAGTTGATGGAAACTTAGTTCCACCTAGTGCTCTTGTTACATTTGTGCAAAAAGGAATCCAGTATCTTGAGCTGGAAGCAAACTTGAGCTGTGTAAGTACATTACCACTTCTAATTTTTCTCTTATAACTGCACTTTGAGAACTGTCAATTGATTAAGGTTTGTTAAGGTTTTCTCAGAGCGATACAGAAATGGAAGATGATTTCTCATTCCTCCAACCTTTGGATCTTATAACAAAGGATGTTTATGAACTAAGAAAGATTATAAAAGAGAAAAAGGAAAACCTTCAGCAGGATAGACAGAGAGACATTGACAAAGATACTAATGAACCTGACCGGGAACATGAAAGAGAACATGCACACACAAAGGAGAAGGAAAAACCACAAAGGGAGAAAGAAAGAGAACAAGATAGAGGAAGGGTAGAGAAACATAAAGAGCAAAAGGGAAAAGGAAAGGAAAAGCCGCATGAGGATCATATTGATTCCAAACAAGGAGATAAGGTCATCATTCGACATGAAGAAAATGGACACAATGAAGGTAACCTATGCATATTGTTTAACGTTCTGTGTGTTGTTAAAGGAGAGGTATTTACAAATTCCTACTGAAAGTATCTAACTATGGTCATTTAGTACTTACATTTCAACGTTTTGTTTTATCCCCAAATTTGGCGTTATATTTGGAATGGCCTTATACCTATCCTCTTATTTAAATTGAGCACCATACATGAGGAAAATGAGAAATGTGGACATGACCTACAATTTTCATTTCACTTCCCTTTATTTGGTAGAAACAAGGTCACACATTTCAATTTGAAACATGTGATTTGGCTTATATTGTACTTCTCTTTAACATCTCCCAAGTTTTGCCATGGATCATGAAAATCTGGCCCTGTATCCTGGCTGGTAATTCGGAAGTGCCCTTGAGTAGGCGGTCAGGGTTTCAACTGCCACAGGATTATTGGTGTACAATCTATTGAAGAGAACCCTTAAACAAAGAAACAAAAAGCCCACTTAACTTCACTGCACATATGCAGACAGTTCCTTGTCATTAGTTAATGCTTGATCTTAGTTGATTAATTTGGTTGTTTAAATTGTATCCCATGCTTTTACCGTGACTGTTGTTGTGAAATCACTGAAATATATTTTGTCCCATTCCTTTTGGATCTGCAATATAGGACCAGAGCCAATGGAAATATGTACAAGCTCAACGTCCTTGCCTTGTGAAATTCCTAACAGTGATGTTACAGTACTGAGAGGCCATAACTCTGAGGTTTGGATGCATCTCTCTATTTTTCACTTTTGTTTCGTAAGTTAACAGAGTTTCTGCTTGTTTGTCATGCACTTATTTCTTTGTTTCTTGCAGGTTTTTGCATGTGCATGGAGTCCAGCAGGTTCGCTTCTTGCCTCAGGGTGAGTACATTATCCTGTTGAAAGTGACTATTCCGTGTAGTTGAAAATCTCAATTTCCTTGCTTCTTTCCTAATGCATTACTATGGAAACATCAGCGTGGTTTCACAATTTTAGATCATAAAGAAGGTATTTTGAAATGCACTTGGTCTTGGTACTTTTCACGAGCCCCTTTGAGTGGACCATGGAAGGGAGCAAAACCTTCATAGACCATTTATTTGTTTAGCTGGGTTGAGAATCTAATTTGATTATTTTACTATGTGATGGTAAACAAAAACAAAAAAATATTAGCAAACTGCGGGTTGGCTTGTATAGTGCTTATCGATACTGGTCAACAAAATATCCAAATTCTAATTGAAAGGAGTGGTAACCTTTTCTTTTGTCCAACTAAAAATAACTGATCGAATGGAAGAGCTCGCTTTGACTCTTAAGAGTCGGTGTCTTTGTTTCTATTGCATTCCATCTCATCATATCACATTATGTTCTGCAATATTTTAGAGGAAGTGGTATTCTGTGAACATTATGCATCAGTTATGTACCTATAGGTGGGCTGAGTTTGTTGTAATTTTCTGCCATATAAAATCTGTGGGTCTTATTCACGAGTGAACATGAAAGCAAATGCATGTTGAGTATTTCGGAAAATGTTCCTACCGTTTATTTTGCATTTTTTTGGTTCACTCACCTTTTTGGTTGTGGTCGCTGAGAATATGACACCCTCTGTTAGACTGTACACATTCAGCTGTATCTATAATGTGCAATAATATGGCTTAATCGTTCTATAGTGTTTATATGATACATAAAACTGCGAGTAATTTGAGACGTGTTTCCACCAGACCAAAATCCGCTATACTCTTACTTATGACTAGTAATATTCTAGGTCTGGAGATGCAACCGCAAGGATTTGGACCATTGGAGATGGGCCTTGCAGTTCAGGCATTCAACCTGGGCCCGCCAGTGTTGTCTTGAAACATTGCAAAGGTAGAACCAATGAGAAGTGCAAGGATGTCACGACGCTTGATTGGAATGTGAGTTTTCTTCCTACAATGGTTGCCTCTATCGAAGTTTAACTCCTGATAATTTAGATATCGTTGTTAGATCTGTCTTATAGTTTGGCAAGATGCAATTTGATCAAGTCATTTTCTCCTTTGAATCTTTGCTCAAATGTAGGGGGAGGGCACTCTACTTGCAACAGGATCATATGATGGCCAAGCAAGAATATGGAATACAGATGGTATGTTGGTCTTGTTACATTATTTTCACGTTGAGCTGCCAATTGAAGTTGGCTACATGGAGATAGAGAAGATTAGGGATCTATATGGGTACCTTTATTCGACCTGGACAATTGGTTTAGTCTGAACAAATGGAAAAGTGCTTGATTAAATGGATGTGACTGAAGAAGCAATGATCAAGAATAAAGAACTACGAGTAACTAACTTTGAATTATTCGATGCTTCGTTTTTATTTTTAGGAGTACGGGCTTTCATACCAGTGGTATATAGAATCCTTACAAAGATTCATTTTGTGCCACCCAATTATGGACTTTGATAGCTAGTTAAGCTTATTACACTAAGAGTAAATCAGCATGAGCGAAATTAGAGGAAGGAGAAGCTTCGGTTTGCATTGCTAAGACTGGAACCCAAGCGTTACGATCAATGAGGGAGCAAATTCATTCACCAGGCTAACTCATGGGTCTTAACTAACTCAATTGTCTATTACTACTTTCCTAGAATAATTCTGCTATTACCCATACAGCACCTGCTAGCGCTAATAGTTACAACTTATCATTGCGAGTCATAAAATAGTAGTCCAATCATATTCATTGATTCATGGTGGGTAAAGAACTCTCGACTAAAGAAGTATGGGACTGATTAGATTCACTTTCTGATAACAAAATATTACTAACCATTTCTTTCTCCAATACTTTTCCAATAAAATGTAGGCGAAAGTACATAAACACCCCCTCAACTATCACGTTGTCCCGTGGAGACCCCCTCACATTTAAAATCGCCTATACAGACCCCCTCAACTACGGGAAACTGAAAAAAATGCTAACTTCGTTAACGGAACGGAGAAAATGACTAAGATACCCTTTTATACTAGACAAAAGTACATAAACACCCCCTCAACTATCACTTTGTCCCACGGAGACCCCCTCACATTTTTATTATTTTCGTTCATTTGTTCCATTGGTAAGCCATTGATCTTTGGGCTTCTTTTCACTTCTTTTCTGGATCTATTTTGCTGAAATTTTTAGAAAACTTGGTTTGTTTTATTTTTTCAATTGATCTATACATAAACCAGCGTGCATACTTGTTTGCAACCTTTTGAATTGCGAATTTCATTTTGAAGTTGGGTTTGTTTATAAGGCTACCGTGACTTGATCTGTGGGATGGAATTCAAAAGTGAGTGTTGAATATGTTCGTAGTGTTTATGAATCTGTTAGATATGAACTAAAATTTCAGTATTAGATGAAATGAGTATCTTTGGTTTGGAGTATTGTTAAATAAAGTTCAAAAGTTTTAGATCTGTTTGCTGGTTTTGGGTTTTGATTGGAGGATGTTTGATTGTATGTAATGCATGTATCTAATAAAATAAGGGTATTTTCGTCTGATTTATGGATGAGGGGGTTCATCACAAACGGTTCTGAGACGGAAGGGTGTCACTTGGGTAACGGAGAATAGTTGAGGGGTCTGTATGGGCAATTTCAAATGTGAGGGAGTCTTTTTGGGACAAAGTAATAGTTGAGGGGGTGTTTATGTCTTTTTGCCCCAAAAATGTATTCCCTCTGTCCCAAAATCGGTCCGTTGTTCCTTTTTCGGCTGTCCCATAAGCCTTATCGATTTTAACTAGTCAGAGAAAAAAAATTGAACCAGTTTCCACTTTGGCAGTCACCCCATATTCTCCAAGCTCAAAACTGTAGGCAAAATGCGTTGGAGTCTATAAAGTTATCATTGCATTTCAAAAAGTAGGGTAATATTGGAAACTCATGTTTTGAAGAGTAATGATGGTGTCCCCTTAAAATGTTGGATTCCCAAAGAGGGACAAATATTGGGACTGAGGGAGTATTTTTAATGTTGTGTCATGTTTGACTCTCTCCTTGGAATTTAACATGACACAAAGGTGCTTACACTGGAAACAGAAAAGTGTCTTTATGGATTTTGTTATGTTTTGCTTAGTTTCTCTACTTCTGTTCTATGGGCTGTTTAAGATTTAAATCCATACTTGTGTCTTGATGCCGATATGGTGAAGTAAGCTATTTTTCTGTTATTTGGAAACATGTTCGTGAAATAAGTGCTTTTTTATGCATAAATTATTAGAATTGTAGCTTACATGCATGAAGTAAAATTTTGCACTCTCTCAGGACTGCAAATAGTTATATAATCAGCCTTACTGTACTTTGTCATGTAGGTTCTATCGTTAGTTTTGTTGACAGCTCTGAATTTTTATCACTACATTGTACGTTGTACTGAATTTTGTTTACTTTTTCCATTTGATCTGTGTTCTTCCATTATGGGTGATAAACTGATGGTTGCATTGTGCACTCAAATCAAATCTGCATGATAGTGTTTAATTTACTATTGGGAATATTGTCCAGGAGAGTTGATGACTACCTTAAATAAACATAAAGGACCAATCTTTTCTTTGAAGTGGAACAAGAAGGGTGACTATCTTCTTAGCGGGAGTTTTGATGAAACTGCAATTGTGTGGGACATAAAGACAGGGGAATGGAAACAACAATTTGAATTTCATTCAGGTTCCTTTGAGTCTCTCTTTAATCATATACTTGCATGAATGGTATTATTCTGTTACTGTTATCCAGTTTAAAGCCTGTTTTCTTTGTTATTGCCATCCTTTTAGTGATAACTTAAATGTAATGCTTCAGCTCCTACGCTCGATGTTGATTGGCGAAATAATGTTTCATTTGCGACATGCTCCACGGACCACATGATATATGTTTGCAAAGTTGGAGAGAACCGACCAGTCAAAACTTTCTCAGGGCATCAGGTTGGTTCTACCACTGTCCTGAGCAATCTTATGTTTTAACTGCTTGAACTGATCAATTCACTGATCATTATCTGGGGGAAGATTTGAGTTATTATGTTGTCATGATTGCTCTGTTAAGTTGCCATAAGAGTCAAGTATATGAAGTTAATCCCAATATCTGCACAGTGCATTTGGGTATTGTCTCGACAGTTGCCAGATTACAAGTGAACTAGGAAAGCCTGATTATTGGCATCCTGATGTGCTGTGTGAATATCATGACTGTTTATCTTTTTGACTCTGGAATCTGTATAACTGCGTACGGTTTAGTTATACAAATAGATGCGATGAATTAGTGGAATTTTAAGGATCTCTATTCGGAATCTGTATAACTGCTTACTGTTTATCTTTTTTACATGTGCATTCATAGGTTGGCATTTCGGTTGTGCATTCATAGGTTTTCGTCGTTACATCTGTTTATGGATTGAGTGCTGATCCAACGGTTCTTACTCAGATACGTCACTTGCTTTAAATGTCGGACAAGTTTGCCAAGAAATCTGCATAAATCTTTGTGTCAAATTGCCCAAGGTCAAGATGACATTTATAATGTGTGGCTCTGCACTTTACTAAATAGATTTTGTTATTTCAGGGTGAAGTTAACGCCATCAAATGGGATCCTACAGGCTCGTTGTTGGCTTCCTGCTCTGATGACTCCACTGGAAAGGTGAATTTTTCCCCTCAATTCACTTGTATCATCTGGTGTCACAGCAAGTTTCTCAGGCACTACCAGTACATGTAGTTTTAGTTCGTTAACACATTGGTTCCCGTTGCACTCTGAAGCTCCATAGGCCGATCTCCCTTTTTGGGTTGGCACGTTCCTAACCAAAACACACATTTGCGTGTATCTCATTTTATCGAGTTGTAACCTTCTCTTTTTATATTTAATAGAAGCGTCTGCTTAGGATGTTGGAAAGGAATCATTTTTATGTTGTATTGTTCTTGAGTGCGGTAGTTCATAGTCAAGTGGAACAATTTGCTCGAGCAACTTGAAATTGGCTCCAGCAACGTTATCGAGACTCGGCAACATTATATATATATATTTTTCAATTAGGTCAAGGCGGGGGCTGCCGCTATATTCCTTTTGGAGAGCAACTTTAACCAGGCGTGTGCGACTTTACCGAGTTCCACCAACACTAAATATATTTTCCAGTTAGGTAAAAGCGGGCTGCCGCTTTTGATTTGGAGATCACATCTTTACGATTCCAAAAACTCAGAGAGCATGTGAATAGGTGCACCGAATATTGCAGCCACTTTTAAAAGCTCGAGGTCATCTTTCCCAACATATCAACGGGCTTTGTTTCATGAATCCTGAAGGGTATTGAAGATCTATGGATCCGTGGTTTTAATCGTTCAACTTCAGGAGGTTAAGTTCATCAACAATCAAACTCTATTTTGCACCCTTTCGTGGAGTTCGAAAGGGTTTCTAGAAGGCCTGAGGATTCAGGATTCGGCGATCATGCAGGGGTACGATGAACGTGATTCGACAGGTAGATCTTAGGACTCGTGGTGAGGATACACGGTCTTTATTAAGATTGCTTGTAGTCGTACATTTGTTTTAGTGCATGATTCCTTCCCGTGGTTTTTACCCGATTTTGGGGTTTTCCACGTAAGTTTGGTGTTTCATTCTTTGGTTGGTTTTGCGGTGTTATTGAAGTTATCTAGTAAGGCGAAATAATTACTCCTAGCATGGTTTCAGAGATTTCACACTCTCTGCTATGTAATGATTGGCATAGCATATTTGTTCACTCTGTATTTTTAGGAGTATTTCCAAATCATTAAATGCAGTCTTACTATGTGCACTCTTTTCATAGGATTTCCCAACTATTGTGCTTTCAAGTAGTTAACATGTTCCTTGCATTTGCGTTGACAACTGATATGAAACTGTGATTCAGATATGGAGCATGAAGCAAGATACATATGTGCATGATTTGAAGGAACATTCCAAGGTATATGATAGCCTTTTCCCTCCTAATTGTCATGCTTTCACGTAAGTAATCCCTGATTATTCCTACTGACAAAAATGCATTACCTTGTAGGAGATATACACCATTAGATGGAGTCCTACAGGGCCTGGAACTAACAACCCTAATCAGCAATTAGTGCTGGCCAGGTAAACCTGCTGCTTCTCTGACAATCAAGATTGGCAATGGGTGTTTTAAATTGGGGTAAATGTCTACCCTATTGATATAGACTTATAGTAGGTCAGACTGGATCTTGCACATATTAAAGGAATTGGTATTGATGATCATCGAATGATTTTTGCAGGATCGAATAGTCTTTCTCTTTAAGTATTGGCATGTCATTCCCCACTAGATCCTGGTTTTCTGTCATTTGCTGTTCAGTAATATCAATTGCGTTAACCTAGGATTTCTTTTGGCCAATCTACCTCTTGTCTGTTCTTCCACGTCATCACATGTTTTATTATTGGTATTGCTTGTCACTTGCTTGTCCTGGATATCCAAAAGCTTTTGAGGGTTTACATTGCGAAATCATATGAAGCAGCTGCATGGTTTGGGCTGTTACATTTTAATTGTCCATGAAAAGAAGTTTCCTTCGGGCAATAGAGGAGTAATTGTGCCCCATGTTGGTTTCTGTCCATTGCCATCTCTGAAGATGCTTGTTCTTTTCTTTGTGGATTAGTTCATTTACTACTTTGTAGCATGTGAGGGAATTTGTTGGTTTCAAGCTCAGATGTATCATGTAAATCATAGTACATAGCTATTCAAGGCTTAATTCCGTTATGTGGCCTCAATAAAGCTGAATGGGTCGTATTCTTTTTGCAAATTGCTTAAGTGCCCCTTCACGGGTTTCATCCGAACACTCGTTTTGTGTGTGTGTGTGTGTGTGTGTGTGCGCGTGGTAAATGTGCATTTTATAGCCAACCAACAGAAAAAACATGGGTACAAACCCACTATACAGGCTGCTGTGCACAAACAACAAACTACCAAACAACCACACTAACTCCTCTTTAGGAATTTGCAGATCCAAGAACTCTAGTAGAGATGTTCCGTTGACCACAGAGTCTTTGGTTCTCCATAGAGTTTGGGAACTGATTCCAAGTACACACTCTTAGTCTTATATTGTCATCAATACACGCTAAGACTGCGCTTGAATTTCTGGGCCTTCCTTCAAAGTCTGGAATTATGCTCAAGCCAGATGTAGTATACCCCAGCAGCTAGTGCCAGTTTAAACAGCAAAGACCTAAATGACTTGGTTCTATTAAAACCACAAGCCCCATTCAGCTCTGAATCCCAGAGATCTGTCCTCCTTTGGATCTGAAATCTGAGTAGAATAGGTTCCCAAATACTCTTAGGAAAAGAACAGTCAAAGAACAGATGTTGTATATATTCTGCTTTCTGGCAACACAGCACACAATTAGGATCTACTTCCATACCCCATCTCAGGAGTCGATCCTTTGTAGACAACCTCTTTAGACAAGCTAGCCATAGGATGAAGGACCATTTAGACATTTTTTGTGAACCAGATAATAGACGCCCATTGAGTTTCCTCTTCTCTGTTTCAAAGCCTCCCATGTGTGCTTGGTAGTATACTGCCCTGTAGGGGAAACAGTCCAGACAACTTCATCTGCTTTATCAGTTTGAGGAACAATAGAGCTAGGAATGAAGCTTTGTATCTGATGAATCACAGTATTGCGTGGCCTGGGCCAGTGCCATTCCCCATTCTGGAGTACAGTACTAACAGTGGCAAAAATAGATCTCCCGAGGGTAGAGACAAGTCTCGCATCAAACAGTTTGTAACGGGGACCACTAGGGTGCCAGTTATCTAGCCAAAGTAAAGTACATTGCCCATCCCCAATGATGTGTTTCACAAAGTTCTGGGCCAGATCGCTCAAACTCATAAGCTTTCTAATAGTCCATGACTCCATGAACAGTCATGAGGGGTCCTCAGAACACTCAGATTGTTTAATACTTGAAGTCCTTAGAAAGGGCTTCCAACTCAAAGCCCTTTGATGTAGAGTATGAATAGATTCTCAGATTAGGAAATTTAGGGTTGTATTTAGCTCATGTCTCTAATATGAAGAATGATCTCCTGCAATCAAACTTTGCTAATTGAAGTGTGAACAAATTTGGCTGTATGCTATTCTCTTTGCGGACTTTCTTGACATTCGTAATTCTTCATTCCTTTTATGTGCAGTGCCTCTTTTGACTCAACAATAAAGCTGTGGGATGTGGAGTTAGGGCGTGTTCTCCACAGCTTAAAGGGTCACAGGTACCACACATAAACCCGTGGCATGATATACAAAAAGCTATTTGGGGTCTCCCATGAAGCCCATTTTCAACATCACAAGCAGTGGTGTGGGATTTTATATCGTGCTTATTTTAACTTGATCTCTTGTTCTGCCTCTCAGGGATTCTGTATACTCTGTTGCATTCAGCCCCAATGGTGAGTATTTGGCTAGCGGGTCATTAGACAGATGTCTGCATATATGGTCTGTGAAGCAAGGCAAGCTTGTGAAAACGTACACTGGGACCGGTGGCATATTTGAAGTTTGCTGGAACAAGGAAGGTGACAAGGTTGCTGCTTGTTTCTCAAACGAGGTAGTTTGTGTTTTCGATTTCCGTATGTAGAGTTTGTCTATGTACTAACCTTCACACTATACTTTTGGGATTGTATCTTTCTCAAGGAAGAAATCATCTCTGAAGCATTCTTTTGCAATACAGAAGATGTGTTGTGCAAAAAATAGTAAAAAAGACTTCTTAGGTAACTATTGACATTACTTACTGATAGAGTAGTCGGGTTGTTTCTGAAAGCAACTATGGTCTAAATTAGGATTTATGCATTCCGTTTGTGTTACCCATCGAATGGATATTGGTAGTGTGTTTATTTCATTGTGTTGGCTACAATTGGATGTTGTTTAAGCCACAATTCAAGAAAATCCAGGTTGGTTTGGGATGAAGGTTCAAGAGTAACTACCTGATATAGTTACTGTCAAACAATGACCATGCGTTGGAGTGTGTAAACTGCATGTATCATTTTAATTAAATCATAGAACGTACAAAGTTCTTTGAAAACAAGCAGAAGGGATCAAATGTTCTTGAGCCTGATCTTCGTTCCACCTTGCAAAATGCTCTGTCATTCCTCTACAGAGGAACTCTTGTTTTTTAATGCAAAGGAAAAACAAGCACTAAATCAGAATTGTACAGAGGTTGCTCTGACCCGATTTTGTGATGCTGTAACCAGATTTGGTCTTCTGGCTTAGCAATATATTGCTACAAAGACATTGTGCAGTAAAACCGTTCTCTGTTGTAAGCGTGAGTTTGTGCTCTATGTTTTCTTTTTTGCTTTGCTGTACAGAACCAGTTTAAAGATGTATTTGCTCAGTGGAGACATCTAAGAGCTCCTCTAACTGTGTATTGGCATTGGTTGCCTTGAACCATAAACATGAGTTGGATTTGACCACCGGACGGTAATCTAGGCTGCCACCTCAGAGTAATTGTTCAGGGGTCTTGGGAAGCCGTTACGTGTTGTCTATGAATCCCATTCCATACTGGCCAGTACCAAACTAGTTGGTACGTATTAATATTGTCCAAATCTGGTACCCTACACCTTTAATTATGTTTTGCCTCAAATGCCGGCACCGGCCGGTGATACTGGACGGTACTGGCCAATGCCGAATAGTACCGGACTACTTTTAAATTTATTTTATGCTGTCATTATCGGACAATACCGGATGGTACCGGACTAATTTTTTTATTTTTTTTTAATAAATGTGTATATTATACTATAATAAATTCTTTTATGTAGGAAAATAGCACTAATAGCGAAAATCAATAGGAAAATAGCACTAATAGCGAAAATCTGAAATGATATCGGGTATCTCAGCGGTAGCTGCGGTACCAGTAGAAAAATCAGTACAGTTTTGTTCCAACATCTTCATTCATCACATTTTCGTGGGATTTATACATATAGTACTGGGCCTCACAAGAATATATGGTGGATAAAGAATTTGGGGCACTACACAACCCATTTATTTTTCGCCACCTCAAGTAATAAGCATCTCTTGAAGATTGTATTGGGCAACCCAAAGAAAATCCTAATGTCCTCCCATTTCCATTATGTATTGAAATTTCAACATTCTCTTGTTTTGAAAGGTTCTAAATTGTGTGGCCTCTCCTCACGCCTCCGGAAAAGGAAAAATAAAAACTACCCATTCGAAGACTTACAGGAGGTAGAAGAAGTATTGACGTTAGATTCACATTTAAAAGAAGTTTTCTTTAATTTTCGAATCATGATAATTCAGTATAATAACCTTAATACTCATGCAACACACAAGAAATAAAGTTTTCCTTCTTTATCAAAAAAAAAAAAAAAAAGTTTTCCTTCTTACTACTCCAGTTGAATTAGAATATTAACAGGATAAAAGAAAACTACTTTCTTGCTTAATTCCACTCTTCCCGCTTCCCCTCTTTACTTGGTTCGTGTTGCCTTTCACTCTAATTTCTTCTTAGACCATCTCCGGCCCTTACCCAAATTCAAACGCAAATTCAAATTTAAGTAAAAACCACTCAAAAAATAACTCCACTTCACCAAATCAAGAACAGAATTTGCAACGGCTACTTTTTGGTGGTAGGCAGGGGTGTTTGCTGGTGGTGGTCGATGGTGGGTTGGTTTAGGCGACAGTGGTTGGTTCAAAATTCAAATAAGGGTTTCTCACGGTGGTTTTTTGGTAGTGGTGGTCGACAACCAAAATTCAATATGTCTCTCTCTTTGAAACCCTAGCTCTAACCATGAACAGCTCCAATCGTCAATGGATCTAGCCGTGGACGGCTCCGAGGTTGATATTGGATTGAGAAAAGCTCGCAGGTGGTAGTGGAGGAAACCTCCAATGGTGATGGTGGGTTTCCCAATTTTAGGTCTGGTGAAGGAAGGAGAGTGGAATAACATTGTTGTTTTTTTTTTAACAGAGTCTGAGTGAAAATTGGTTACCCACTGCCACTGGATTGAGTTTTTGATTAAACAAGAAAAAATCAGATTTGAGTTTGGTATGTAGCTTTCACCCAAATTTGAGTAAGGGCCGAAGATGCTCTTAGATTGCCTGATTTACCAGTATGTGAAATCACTGTTTCCACGCATTCGTTTGGGCAAACTGTTTTGATCAAAAATTTTGAATAACCATTCATTTGTACTACTAAACAGCACTCACCATTATCCTATGAGATGGTCAAAGATTTCATTGATAAGGTAAGGGAAATGAAGCCAGTATAATCAGAAGCTATCAAAAGGAAGAGCTATGTCAACAAATTCCATGCTTTACCACCCAAATATCACAAAATTAAAATTGTCACAAACCCATCCACATAAGCCCCCCTATCAAACAGGGTTAACCAGTGAGCAAACTATTCTTCAGACGTAAGAATATGAATCAAGAGGATCATCTCAATTTGATCAAACATGATTAATCACCAGAGCAGGCCAATGCAACAGTTTTCTTTCCCTGTAAGAACACTCTCAAGCTCCACACTACCGCCGAAACAATATGTGACAACGTCGGCTGCTAACCCAAACTACGAATCTTGAAAATCTTCAAAGAAAGAACTTGGTATCTCTAGATGAGAGGACAACGTCGACACGAATTTGAACTGTTCCAAGGCAATCATTTAATTTTTAATTAGATGACACCATTATTGAATGACGAATCACCTAAAACAACAGAAGAAAATTTGAAGGCATGGTTACCTTATGCTGCTTGTATTTCTCTCTTACTGCTACCAAAGAGCCTCCTCTTTCACTTGATTGCAAATCTTGCAATATAAGAACACATTCCTTTAAGTCTGCCGGCTTGTATCCAGAAAATTGTTGCAGAGCCAAATTCTGTAAATGCAAATAAGATTAATACAGTGCTTGCCAAACATGATCTTGGGACTTGGGATAGTAAATTCATTTTAGGCTCTTACCCAAGGATGTGACTTTGGCCGGAGTGTAAATCTCGAAAGAAACATTACAGATGCGGCCACCAACGAAGGTAAGAATTTCACACAGCTATAATCCAACAAACTCAACTCTGCTAGGTAGTAGCCCAAGAACTCCAACTCCAAACTGGAAGTCTGCGGAAGACCAAAAAGTTAAATATGTTAAAATTTTCTTTCACATGCGTTTGTTTGTTCGATTTATCAAGAGAGCAGGAGAGAGTTCAACTTACTTTTTTATAATCTTCTTGAGCAACCCTGGTCAAGTTTCTGCAAAGATCAAGCAAAATGGCACCAATGATCAGTAAATCGAAGCACAAATTTCTAATTAAACAGTTGCAAAATATAGCACTGATAGAAAAGGGAAATTGCATAGCATTGCTATAGTACCTTAAAAATGTCTTAATTGTGGGACTGCCCAATTCATAATTCAGATGTTTTAGTAAGTCAGCTTCCATTTTCACCACCTCTTGCTTTGTGTATGTGTTGTCTGTTATATAGCAAAAATCTTCCACATTTGGTGGGCTAATCTCCTCATACTTTCTGCTCATCACAATTAAACAGACAAAGTAAATCACCAATCATCCAAATTAATTATCTTTAAAAACATGAGGGTCTAAAAGCTTACGATGCTACAAGCATTGAAGAAACACCAAGCAACTGGAGCCTTTGCCTATTGAGAGCATTTGTTGACAAAAATCTATCAATATAAGAGATGGACATAAAGAGAGTATCAGAGCATAGCTTGTACTCTTCAGAAACCTCCACCAACCAATCCACCAAAATCCCCCTCATGTTAGGGTTTACATCTTTCTGGACCTTCTCAATGTAATCTGGCAATGGTCTCCTCTTCGCTTGAACCTAAATAAATCAACACCAATTGGTCAATACCACAAAAGCCTAATGGATACCCTTTTCAAATTAAACCCCAAACCCTTGAACTTACATACAAACATTGCAACACAATCCAAATTTCAAAGACCAGCTGCCAGTTATGCTTATACATTTCATAGCCATTCAAAGCCACCAATAAAGGAACTTTGCATTTATAGACCCAAAACCCAGCGGAATTGATCCTCTTGTTGATTAGACCCAAAACCAACTAATTTACGTGAGAAACGAATCAGACTGAACGAATTCCTGATGTTGATGCTAATCCATTAGCTACAAACACATTTCCCCTAAAAACGTCCAAATCAGAAAAGCCTTACCAATGTCTAATTAAACGAGTAACCCAAGAACTCACATGAAAGGAGCAGTCAAGTTGTTCAAATCACAGTATTGACACTAACCCATTTTCTATATTCGAAAATCAGGCAAACCCATTTCCAATAAAATCGAACGGAGAAAGAAACAATAGAGAACCACTGACCTCCATTTAGCCCTCTAAAAAAGTCAAAATCGCAAAAGCCTAATCAATGTCAAATTAAACAAATTCCTAGGGTTAACACTAACCCATTTCCCATATCTCAAAATCAAGCAAACCCATTTCCCATATCTCAAAATCAAGCAAACCCATTTCCCATATCTCAAAATCAGGCAAACCCATTTCCAATGAAAACAAACAGTTAAAGAAACAACAGAGATCCGCTGACCTCCATTTCTTTAAGGTACTCGTATATCTCAGATACATAAGCCGCACACATTTGTGGATCCTCCAATATCTCGCCAACATCCTGCTTCCTAGTGGCAGCTGCCTTCTTGGCCTTCTTCTTTGTCCTGCATCTCGGCTTCGGCACCGGCTCCAAACCCAGATCCCTAGTCGCTGGCCCCATGTTCGACACATTCGAAAGCTCGCCCAGCACCACCCGCTTCTTGGGCTGCTGCTGGGAATCCGGTTCGGCCATCGATTCGGCTGCCCTCTTCTTGGCCAACCGAGTGACTCGTGAACAGTTCTCCTGGTCAGTCATTGCTCTCTCTCACTCTTCTCTGTTCAGGGTTTGGAGAGAGAGAGAGAGAGAGAGAGAGAGAGGAATGGAAGAGGAGGATGCGAGTGAGGTAGAAAGTAGAAACACCTAATGGGGCTTTGTAGTAAGGAGATAGAGGAGGGGGGAAACAAATGTGCCGCCATTTCTGTAGTTTCGAAATTTGTTTATTTACTCTCTGTGTTTTGCGCGGTCTGGAGGAGGGTTTTTTTGAGTTTTTGGGGAAGTTTGAGATTTGGGTTTGGTTTTTTGGGAGGGTGGGATTAGGACGCACTCTTAAAAAATTTGAAATTCAAAGGAAAGTGAGTTTTGACAGAGGAGAGACTTCCCGGGCCATTGTAGTTTTGACTGGTCCTGTAAATTAATGAACCTGGTACAAGTATCTAATACCATTCTCCCCCCTCAAAAACTGTAAAATTTGGCCCACCTTTTTTTCCTCCGACAGTCGAGGATGTTCGGATCAACTTTCTTGCAGCTTAGCTAAACCCCTCCCCAGTACGGTTACAGGTAGACAAATCAAGCCGTGATTAGGAAATTAACAAGAAACAATTTTCTTACGACTTGACCCCAAGAATCGAATCTTAGTCAATTACTACTATATAGGAAGCAAACCTACCAACCATGAACTTGGTGGGATGAGCTATTCTTTGTTTTGTTTCATTGTTTTCGTTGTACTTCATTTTTGTATTAATATAAAATGGGTTAATCTTGTTCGTCAAAAAAAATCTCTCTACATAATCCTATATGTATTCTTGTTGTGGTCTTCACTCGCGAGCCTGCATGCGTGATTCGAATGGTTTATCTTGTAGTACCCACATTGAAGTTTATTTGTAAAGAAAAAAGACCGTGCGATATTGGACATGTAAATTTGTATAAATGAGTCAAATTTATTTTAAATCATACATGCTCTTCATTTTTATGGAATAAAATGCAAGTGGATTTTGCTTTTTCACATGTCCAATGAATTTGATTTCTGCTTTTTTACATGTACCGATGATACGATTTTTCATCAAAGATATACGAAACACATGACAACATTTTAGGCACGACCTGAATACAAGGCACAATATCATTTTAATGCCCTCGCTAGTTGATTGTGGGACTTGCCTCAAAAACTAATTGAGATGCACGTGGATAATCACCCTGACACCATGATTTATCAAAAAATTGGTATGGAACATTCTTTGGGGTGAAGCAACTCTCTAATTATACAACAAGTTTAAGAGCTTGCGGCAGCTCTTTCAATATAACAGCGGATGAATTGGTGAAATGGGGGAGTTCACAATATAAGGCTAATCCCAGCCTATAGTCCGTTCAGATGATATCATAGTATATTCACCAAGTTCCAAAAACTCTATGCATATTCAACATCACAAAACTTTATATACATCTCAAAATCAATCGGCAATGTGTGGAGAAGTCGCCTAGGCTCATATACTAGTTTTGGAGGAGATATTGGCAATGAGTGGAGAGGGCCGCTCATGCTCATATACTCGTTTTGGATGAGATAATTAACCGATGTGGTCACGTGGGACAATTTCCAACCTCATTCCAGAATCTCCCCATACCAACATTCATGACTACTCTTTCTAAGTTTTTTTCTAAGTTTTTTCCATATTACACATATACTGCAAAATACTTTAGTTCACATAGTAAAGACCAGAATCTTATCCATGTGTTTATCTAGTCTCCGTGAGCTTCCAATTCACACACAACAAATTTATTCAAATCAAAGCACTGTAACCACATTACTACAATACCCGAAATGTTACTTGTAACTTATTTTCCTTCCAAGATCAGGTCTTCAAAAGGGTTTCTCTGATGCTTCTCAACTTGCAAAGTGCATCTCTCATGCTAATGCGTCCGTCTGGCGAATCGACAGCGCAAGAAAGACCAACACCAAGTATCCCGATCAAGCAATCGTGTTGTGCTTCTGGAGCAATGGATTGACCATCATAAGAAAGACTACTGTCGGTTGGCACCAGAACAGGATCCAACACTTGATCTACGTTGGTCGCCAAGGCCATTTGCACCCACTTCTTTAGGCTTAGATCTCCTGTGAAACTCTCATGAAAAGGAAATCGAAAGTACCTTGGAAAGATTGCCAAGGATTCCGGAAAGTACCTTGTGGACTGGGTTGGATCGTCATTTTGTGGCACACGGCATGGGCATAGCACGGGCACGATAAAGCATACTCTACATTCTAGTATGAGGCTCCATCAATCACAAAAAAAAAAAAACATATAAAAAAGAAATGAAAATTGTCTATGAATATTTAACATCATGTTCACAATCTCACCATATTCATAAGTACTCTTTTTCCAATTCCATTTTTTCTTCCCCATTAGCTACTGGGAAGTACTCTAGTTCGCATATTAACACAACGTATCCATGTTTTCATCTAGTGTCTGTGCTTCTTATTTGATGCAGGGAGGCGTGTTGAAAGAGAAGAACGCAACAAGGACAATCACGAATAAGTATGAACTAGAGATAGTACTCTCTCTACAAACAAACGATTTTGAGAAACTTCTCAAATTTTCATTAATAATTCATAAAATAACTCCTTAGCCATAAAGCTTACAACCTTATTTATATACTAATAGAATTCCTAAACCTAGCATTCTTAAAATCTAAAAAAGAAAATATACATAAGGAAATAAAATCAATCCTAATTTTCCGTGACCAAGAAACCTATACGAAATAGGAATACGAGATCAAATCAAACTAGGAAAATTAAATACTTATAAATTTTTTTGACTAAAATAAAACATTCCTACTAAAATGCTAAACTCAAAATAATAAATTAAGATTCCTATATTTCTAGAATAATCAAAATATCGGCCTGCATCATTATTCATACAAAACACCACAAACACCGAAACCGCAGTCCCCTGGATTTTACTCAAACATTTGTTTTCCTTGCATGATCAGGTTTGAAAAGGTTTTCTCTGATGCTTTTCAGCTTGCAAAGTGCATCTCTCATGCTTATGCGTCCGTCTGGCGAATCAACCGTGCAAGCGAGACCAACACCAAGTACTGCAATCCAGCAATCAGTCTGTGCTTCTGGAGTAATGGGCTGAACGTCATCCGAAAGACTGGAGTTGGTTCGCACCAGACCAGGATCCGACACTTGATCTACGTTGGCCGTGATGGCCGTTTGCACCCATTTCTTCAGGCTTAAATCCCCTGTGAAACTCTCATGGGTTGGGCTCTTTCCAGTAAAAAGCTCTAGCAATGTAATTCCATAGCTGTACGCGTCTCCTGCCGTCGATGGTTTCTCTCCCATACCATATTCTGCATCGAAATTCATCAAATGCAAAAAAGTTACTATCTAGGAATCTACTTAATGAGTACTTTGCATGAGAGGATGTATATATTTGGTAGCTCTATGGACAAATAAACGATGTAGAGATAAGAAAAGAACATTCATATATATGGATGTTGGGAAATTGCAAACCTGGAGGTATGTAGCCAATGGAGCCCTTCAAAGCATTGGTAGAGGTAATAGAAGTTTGATCAGCTCTGTCAATCAATAGCTTAGCCAGCCCGAAATCTCCTACTTTTGCAGTCATATCTCCGTCCAACAGGATGTTGCTAGGCTTCAAATCGCAATGAACGACCACTTGTGCTCCATTTTCGTTGTGCAAATAGTCTAGAACACAAGCGACATCAATGGCCACGTTCAATCGATCCACAATATTCAACCCTTGACCGTTTGCATGACTTCTCCTCCCTGTAATCCAATCGTCCAGGCTTCCGTTTGTCATGAATTCGTATACTAGAGCCAGAAAGTTATTGTTCTTGAAGTCAATGCTCGAGCATGATGTGATGAGTTTCACAAGATTCCGATGCCTCACATTCCTCAAAGCCGCACACTCAGCAAGAAAGCTCTTCCAAGATCTGGTCTCGTCTACGTTAAGGACTTTGATTGCGACAGGTTTTTCTGGTTGTAGACATCCTTTGTAGACAGACCCGAAACTCCCAATTCCAATCAAATTTCTTGGGTTGAAATTTTCAGTTGCCAAACGAAGTTCGTCGTAAGATACCATTTGATGTTGTCGCTCAATTTCAAAGGAGTCAGATGAAGCTGTGACTTTCGATTTCCTTTTCCTGAGGTAGAACACCAAGCCAATTGTAGAACACAACGCTATGATTGCAATGCTCCCGACGATAATACAAACCAAGATTAGTCTCTTTCTATGGTCACGACCTTTCTCACATGCCGACATGAAGCAAAGTTTCTGGTTACCTTCCAAATAAATTCCAGAAAGATTTGCGAAAACTCCACCAACGGGAACCTCTCCTTCCAAGTCATTGAAAGACAAGTTCAGTAACTGGAGGCCTTGCAATTTTTGCAAGCTATCTGGTATTGAGCCAGAAAGTTTGTTTGAGGAGATGTCAAGAATTTCCAAACCTTTCAATTCACTTAAAGTATCTGGAATAGGGCCTGTGAACATGTTATTTGCCATGAGCAACTTCTCCAAGCTTTTACAGTTGCCGATTGAGTCGGGTATGGTATCTGATAAACCGTTGTTTGATAGGTCAACCGCAACTAAACTATCTAGTGTCCCGATTTCTTGAGGCAAAGGTCCGGTCAGCAAGTTATTGGAGAGATTCAGATGAGTGCTTAGACTACGAAGATTGAGAATTTCTTTGGGTATGCTTCCATTGAGCTTATTACGAGATAAGTCTAATGAAAGCAATCTCTGGAAATTTTCAAAACTAGTCGGTATGGTACCCTCCAATTCATTTCCTGATAAATCTATGTTAATCAGGTTTTTGAGACTACCGAGGGAAGTCGGAATCTTACCAGAGATATTATTTCCAGCCAATCCCAAAATCGAAAGTTCCTCCAAGTGGCCTATTTCTTGAGGAATGTCATCTGATATTGAGTTGTAGCTCAAATTTAGCAACATCAAACCACTCAGATGCCCGATTGAGGCCGGTATCCTTCCATGGATGCGATTTCCTCCCATATATAATTTTGAAAGAACCTTCGAAAGATTGCCAATGGATTCTGGAATTACTCCCTCTAGAAGATTTCCGTCAACAGCAAGGAAGTTTAGACGGGTGCTATTTGTCAGACTAGTGAGAAAATCTAAACCGTTGTCCCCAACGCCAACGATCCTATTGAACCCAATGTTGTACATTTGGAGCTCTGGAAGATTTCCTAATCCCGGTGGCACCGTTCCATGCAAGAGATTGTCCGCCATGCGAATGACTTGTATCCTCGTGAGGTTGTGCAGAGACCCAGGAATGGTTCCCGAGAATTTATTGATGCAAAAGTTCAAATTTAGGAGATTTGGGAGTGTATCTCCAACATTGTAAGGAATTATACCCCATAAATCATTGGAAGCTAAGGCCAATTTAACAAGCGAAGACATGTTGTATATGGATGGAGGAACCGTACCCGTTAGATTGTTGATGGTGAGATCAAGTTGCTTCAATTTCTGAAGACGCGACAAGTCGCCTGGTATCATGCCACCCAGTTCGTTGGTGCCTAAATTTAAAGTGACGAGTGATGAGAGATTGGCTAGGGATGGCGGTATTGAACCGAAAAGAAGATTTCTTCCCAAGTTCAAAACTTGGAGCTTGGCGAGAGAACTGAGCTCTTCAGGGATTCTCCCTGCAATCTCATTCTTCTCCAAGTCAAGGATCTCGAGCTCCGTGCAACGACTTATATTCAGCGGTATCACACCCTGTATGCTGTTGGAACTCATATTCAGGACCCTCAGGCGAAAAAGGTTACCGAGTTGATAAGGAAATGTTCCCATCAACTGGTTGTTTTGTAGTTGAAGTGATCTGAGAAAGGATAGATTGCCAATATGTGGGCTAATGGAACCTTTAAGTCCCAAGCCAGCAAGATCGAGCTCGACCACTCTTGCGCCAACTTTGTCGTTGCACCAGACTCCGGTCCAGTTGCAGGGTGACAGGGTCTGGTCCCAAGTGAGTAGAGGTCCAAGTGTTTCCGGATCAATACCGGACTTGAACGAGATCAAAGCCTCCTTGTCTGTGCTAATGCTCAGTCTAGGGGTCTCTGCTCCATGAACTAAGCTTTTGGAAGCAGTGATCAGAACTGCTAAAATGGCGATTTGAAGAATCGTGTTGGAAAGGAAGAAAAAACCCATGTTTGTTCACCTGGGTTTTTCGATTTGAGGTTGCAATGGGGATAGGATTAAGAAGTGCAGGAATTGTGAAGTTAAAGGCAATGGAGATGGGAACTTAAGCTTGCAAATTTACGTACGCCATCTACTTTTGGTGGGGAATGCACGGTCAAGTTTTCTGACATTGAGGACGTAGTCAACATCAGGCCACGGCCTAGTTTTGTGGACTATCCGACAAGCTTCTGAACGCGTGGACTAATCCGCTCCTAGTAATACTCTTACAGTCTTACGAGTTCATTCCGTTTAGGGAAATAACTACTTACGGAGTATTTTTTAAATAAATATTTATTTTTGAATTTAATGAAATATATTACTATGAGGAAATGATCTGTCTTATAAAGTGAAAAATAAGTACTTAAGAAATAAAAATTTTAACGAGACGAAACCTAAGTCTTTCCTTTGCACTATGCTAAAATCTACACGTCGTGTTTGCATCACTACACTAGTCATGTTTTTTTTATGTTTTGGAAACCTGGGAAGTAAGGTGTCAAGGACTCAAGTGGGAAGGTGCCCCAAGAGCTTGGGCAACCATCCACCATGCATGGGGCAATTTTTTTTTAAAAAAAACACCCCTTGTAAACTAAACTACGAATTTTTTTTTATAAACCCAACAAAAAAAACAGTGATATTTATAGTTTACACCCAAAATTTCCTTATTGACCCCACTTTAAATCTCAATTTTATCCCAACTAGGGATGGAACCAGAATTTCTTAAACGCGGGGGCCGAAATATAAACAACAAATTTTGAAATTTAAAGATTCGGGAATCTGATAGTTTATTTGATTTGGATTTTGAGGGAGGTTTTTTTTAGTAATGAGTGGAAAGAGAAACGAAAGTAATAATTGAAGAAAAAATTGATTGAAAACCGTGCATATAGAGAGATGTTGGATTTTGGAACCCAAAACCAACAAGTCTAAAGTATTTAAATGTCTAAATAACACTATAAATGCATTTTATGCAAAACTGTTCGGATCAAGCCCTTTTCGGTCATTTTTTTGGGCAATTTCTCGCGGGTACCCTAAAAATCACGTTTTGAACACATTGAGTGGCTCGGATCGTTGCAATTCGATCGGGAAAGGGGAGTCCCTTACGGTAAGGCCGTAAGGGATCCCTCATAGGATCCTGAGTGTGTGTGTA
>JAOTQK010000021.1:5233907-5256825 GCA_025642025.1 Rhododendron ferrugineum
CCACCGCAAAGTAAAACCAAGTTGGCCGACTTAAAGGCCGAAAACCCATTGCTTACTTCTACAAATCCGACCAAGCCGTATAATTTTTCCCTTGGGTACGATTCCGGTCTTCCGGATTATTATGCTTCAAATGACGTAATTACCCTACGCTTGGGGTGATCTCGATCTTATTATACATATCGATGAACGAAGCATAGAGTTTAAGTTTATGCATTTTCGAAGAGCCCTAGGGTTTAGGTTTAGACACTTTTATAGGGATTTTATGGTGCACTTTCCTATCATAGGATTTTAGCGATTTAGGCACTTTTATAGGATACAATTGGGTTTAGGCATTTTCATAGGGTACCCTAGGGTTTAGGTATTTTTATTGGGTACCCTACGGTTTAGACACTTTCAAAGGGTACCCTAGGGTTTAGGCACTTTCAGGGTTTAGGGTTTCAAACACTTTCATAGGGTTTTAGTGTTTTATTAATTGGAGGTGATCTGGTGAAAATTACTTTTTATTTTCTGTACCCAGTGATAAAAAAGACATTTTTGAAACCTGGAATGAGCCCCATGTTGGGGACTCGGGGAGCCTGTGGTGAGCTCCTTCACCACAGGGTTGTAGTGAGTTTAAAACGACGTCGTTTTGATTAATAAGCCACACCCCTCAAACTCTAACATATGCTCTGCAAAGTAGGGGATTATAATTCCTAAATATCGCTGTAAAAGGAACGAGCCTAATCAGATCGAACGATTCACTCATCGTGCTAATCAATGGCTCCCCAGTCGCTAACCACTTCCTCACCACCACCGACGTCACCGTCGATCCGTTCCCTCCGGTGTCTCCCATCTCCACGGCTTCATCCCCACTTTCGTCGCCCAGAACCGCCACCGATTCATGTCGACCGGCGTCTCCAATAGATATGTACTTCTAAGAAACAATCAAGAGCAGATTGGTGAAGTTTTGGGAAGAAAAGCAATTGGCTGAGCTAGAACAGAGATTGAGAGGCTTCAGGTTGGATAATGCTAGAGAACATAAACTGATATGGATTTGGGAATCAGAATATTGTGCACATGGTACAATCTGCATATATGAGCTGGGAGAATTTGGAATTTGCTAAAAACCATAACTTGTTTGACATTTGGATGGGTCTATGTCCAACCAAAGTATAATTTTTGTGTGGCTTGCAGTTCAAAACAGAATTGCAACAAAATTGGTGCTAAAGTTTGTTTTTCTCTTGCTGTAAGGTCGTGCGTGACCTTGTAGGATATTGCTAAAACAAGGATGGTTGTGTGGATCCAACAAAAATACAACATCAGAGATTATGTAGTGGAGGATTTCAAGTGGAATTTGGAAGGGATTAGAAGCCTGCTCTTGAATATTTGATGCCCACGAGGGCATTGCATCACTAGGCAGCTCCTTTCATTCATTGAGCTGTAGAGTTAGAATTGAGAATAGTGTGCCAAGCAGTTTTGAATTTTTTTTTTATGGACCTATCAAGCAGTTTCGGATGAATGCAATGACCTGCTAACAAAACAGATTGGTAGAATCACGATCAAGCAGTTTCGGATTGATTTTCATCAGTATGTAGGAATTATTATCCCCTACTTTGCAGAGCATGCATATGTTAGAGTTTGAGGAGTGTGGCTTATTAATCAAAACGATGTTTTGAATTCACTACAACCCTGTGGTGAGGGAGCTCACCACAGACTCCCCGAGTCCCCATGTTGGGGTCACAGTGTCCAATTCACAATAGGCCCCTAAATTTGTTTATTAGTATATCCTTGTAGACTGTAGTTATATTTTACACTTTTTTATTTTAACTTCCAAAAAAGAATTATTGACAATTATTGAACGATAAGAACATTTTTACTTTTATAAAGCTTGACAGCAGTCAGGCACGGTCACAACGTCCACAAATTGAGGCGTACACTCGATCCAAGCTGATCCTAGAATATTGTAACAAGGCACGTCCTTATACGTCACCCTTGAAATTTTTTTTTTTATCCGCAAAAATGCCTCAAGGCCCGTCACACTGTTGTGTTCTCTTTACTTCTCAAAAAGAATTTTTCAAAAAATTTCTCCTATATTCTCCATACTTCAAATATTTCTCTCTCCACTTATTACCCCTACTATTTTTTAAATTTTTTTTTAAAAAAGCAATCCAAACACAACTTAGACCCAATAGAAAACACAATATGAAGGAAATTAAATAGCACAGTCGGACATGACGGATCTGTAGATTCTTCAAAATAGCGCCCTGTAGAGCGTCTTAGGGCGCATTTGGACCGTCAAAAAATATTTTCAGCAATCCGAATTAAAAACGATTTTCTTCTAGAGAAAAGCTTCCCTAACAGAGAAAAGTTTGTTTTCAATCCGGATCAGAGATGGACGATCCAGATGCGAAATATGGATCAGAAATGGACGGTCCAGATCAGGGTCGACCCAAGGGATTTGGATGCCCAAGGCTAAATTGTGGGGTGGTGCCCTACGTATTTTTAGAATTAAACAACAATGATAGAAATGTTTCTTTATATTACTATTAAACTTTATAATGCATGTTAATTGTTTTGTCATCAACGGTCAAAGTGGTTGGCTTAAATTCTATTTGACTTGGTTTCGAAATTTGGCAGTTACAATAGCATTATTTTTTGAAAAAAAAAACATTTCAAAACAAAAGCTGTGTCTAAAAGACTCAAACTCAGACACTCCATATGAACTAATATCAACTAACCACTGGGCTAGCAAACATTTGTGCTATAAAATGAACAAATAATATATATACTAATTTACAAATAATATTAAAATGCCCTTAAAATTTAAAAATTTTTAGATGCCCGAAGCCGGCCCTTGTCCAAATACATCTTACACGACGCTCTATAGGGAGCTACTTTGAAACATCCGGGTCCCGGACACGACACATACATTTGACAACTATGGTGAGATGAATTGTCGGTCAACATATAACTAAACAAATGAAATTGATATTGGTACCGATGGTAACGTAGGAAAAATGCACCGATGGCCGTCTTCGCCATCGGAAGGCCAATCCGAGCAGTCCAAAAGTTTTAAAAAAAAAACTAAGTGGACCTACGCGAAAATTAATAACATCCGAAGTGTGTAGGGTGCTTGATCCGAGTACCATTTTTTCGTCTATATATATATATATATACACGTGTATATACACAAAAAAGAAGTAATCGAATCAAGCCACCTCCACCAATAGCAGAACCCCTAAACAAAATCCTTATCTTCTGTAACCAACCAAGCAGTAGAAAGAGGAACCACCACACCCTTATCGTAATTTCCACAACAAAATAAATTTACCGAATCTAAGCTCTAATTTGGCCAACCTGTCTGTCACATTGGGGATGACCTGAATACTGTTTATAAGATCACGAGACCGGCCCTACTGCGGCAGCTCCCTCTGACGTACGCCGTATTAAAGAGCGCAGGAGATCTTAATCCTGCCCCACCACCGCCACCGCCACCGCCACCGCATCGAAATTCGAAAAAGAAAATCTCCCGCGCCGTCGATTTGACCTCCGCCATGAGTACGGCCGAGGAGAACCCCAACGCGGACAGAAAAGACGGCGAGGAGGAAGACCGCCTCCTGTTATCCTCCCCGCAATCTCAACCGTCGACGTCGCCCCAATCGGACGGCGGGGAGTACGAAGAGGAAGTCGCGTACGAGTCAAGCGAGAAAATCACGATCGTCGACGACTCCGCCGCATCCGACGGCTGCGATTACTTGGTGACGCCGCCGTTCTCGTGGAGGAAGCTGTGGCTGTTCACGGGGCCAGGGTTTCTAATGAGCATAGCGTTTTTAGATCCGGGAAACCTAGAGGGAGATCTACAGGTAAGGAGTGACCCAGGGGCGGATAAGTTCAGACGATCGCCCTATCATGTTTCGAGTTTTTACTATATAATTTTTGTAGTTCTCTTTCTAGAAGTTTTGAAATTGCATAAGTTCGCCCGCCCAATCAAGAATTTTGGCAAACGTAATATTACTTTTAGCAATAAGTACTATATGTTTTTCTTTGTAACTAGATAGGGAAGAAGATTGTATCTAACTCTAAATATAGATGAGGATATCTTTAGTCGGTGAGTTGAATAGGTTGATCGAAAATATACATCATACTCATGGCGGATAGGTTGATCCAGTGTTCTAAAAGTTGGTCGCTGACTAGTCGGTGCCTAGGCGCTAGGTGGGGGTCCAACGCCTGGATTTAAATCCGCCTAGGCAGCCGACTAGTCGGCTTCTAGGTGTTATGCACTCTACCAGTCGGCCCCTAGGTGCTAGGGGCCCTCATCTGCTCGACTAATGCCTAGGGACTTTTAGAACTCAGGGTTGATAAACAAATGTATATATCATACTCTTCGACGATTCCGCATCTGACGGCTGTGATTACTCGGTGACGCCGCTGTTCTCATGGAAGAAGCTGTAGCTATTCATGGGGCCAGGGTTTCTATTGGGCATCGCGTTTTTAGATCCGGGAAACCTAGAGGGAGATCAACTGGTAAGGACGGACCGAGGGGTGGACGAGCCTAGACGACTGTCCTATCACGTTTCAAGTTTTTATTAGAATTTCAGTTCTCTTTGAAATAGCATAGGTTCGCCTGGCCAATCAAGAGTTCATTTTATTTTTTCATATTTTCCGAGGAAAAAACAAATGAAGAGTTTTTGGCTAAAGATCATACAGTATTAGTTGTAGCAATACTTAATACTTCTGTAATACACTGTCTTTCTTTCTAGATAAATACGGAAGAAGATTGTATCTAATTATAGATTTATAAATATAGGTGAAGGTATCTTAGTGGTTGAATAGGTTGATCAAAAATATATATCATACAATCGTGGAGAGGTTGATGATCAGTGTTCTAGAAGTCTGTCTAGGCGCTGGACCCCGCCTAGATTAAAATCCGCCTAGGTGGCTGACTAGTTGGCTGCTAGGTATTAGGCACCCGACTAGTCGGCCCCGAGGTGCTAGGTGCCCCACCAAACCTAGCGACTTTTAGAACACGTGGTAAAAAATATATAGCATAATCTTTGTTGTAGTATTTTTATAATTTGTATGAGCAAAATTTATATAGCATTTCATACCATAAAAATACTCCTTAATGTTCTTCAACTCAACTTTGAAATCCTGTGTTCGTCTACAGGCGGGGGCTATTGCCGGATACTCGTTGTTGTGGTTGCTGATGTGGGCGACCGCAATGGGGCTGTTGATTCAGTTATTGGCGGCGAGGGTGGGGGTGGCGACGGGGAAGCATTTGGCAGAGTTGTGTAGGGAGGAGTATCCGTATTGGGCGGGGGTTTTGTTGTGGGTCATGGCGGAGGTTGCATTGATTGGGGCTGATATTCAGGAGGTGATTGGGAGTGCTATTGCAATTAAGATTCTTAGTAATGGGGTTTTGCCTCTTTGGGCTGGGGTTATAATCACTGCTTCTGACTGGTTAGTTTTCTTTGAATTCATTTATCTGTTTTTTTTTTTATTTTTTAATATTGCACCAATTTAAGATTGAAGATATGGTAGATGGTAAACAGGCTAAGGTGACAAAGACAACCAGATGCAACAGTAAAAAAGACTAAGAAGATTATTGTTTTTTTTTTTTCCCTTGCTAGTTGGGTGTCTGGACCATGTCTCAGGGCCCTGAAATTAATGACCCATCAAACCTAACAAACCTCCAGTGGCCCAACTTCCCAAGCTTTGCAATGTTTAGTGTTCGCGGGATTTAACCCTTGCGACCATTGAGGGATAAACCCTTTAGTTACTGTCTCATGCCCATTTGACCAAACCCTTCTATTGTTAATCGGAATACCAGGGGAGAGCTTAAACCATCAAGGATGCTGGCAAGAAATTATTATTGTTGTGAATTTTAGTGATAGTATTCCTCTTAACAGAGCATAATGGTGCAAAAAAGAATTTGGCTGGAGAAAAGATGGGGAAAAGAAGAGAATGATTGTGACTGCTGTTAATGGTTTGGTACCTCAAAGGATGACTAGCTGCACTTTAGTAATGAGAAAGTATAGAGAAAGAAAAGTATTAACTTTGAAGAGCAAGAAAAGATATGTGCTCTTCATTGCTTGCAATCTGAAAGAACAAATAGCTTAACTTTGAAGAAATGAAAATTCAATGGTGTGGGTAAATAGGATCCCTTTTCTATTGTTTATGTACCAAGTAACCAAAATAACATATCGACATCAAAATTGGTTGATTTCTACTTATAGTTGTTCCACTGCTCTGCATAGAAGTAACTTAGTTTTTTGAATTGTTTTTTAGCAGACATTTGATCATTCAGTCTATGCTGCTTTAATTCTTATTACTTGTAAGACATTGTTAACTTTCAGTTAAGTGATAGATGTCCCAACACAATGAGTTTCAGTGCTTTGCCTTTGCAATCTTCCACTTCTTCATGGAAATCTACAGCTACTATTCAGTGCTCATCTATGTAGCACGGACACTGACACAGGACACGGACACGACACGACACCGACACTTTGACACGCAAATTTTCAAAAAAAGGGGGACACGACACGTTGGGGGACACGTTATATATATATATATAATTAAATAATATATTCAAATAAGATAAAAGTTTAATAACATTATAAGAAGATAGCCCTAAATCTCATTCTGAAACCTGCTTTCTTTTTTTGAAATTTGATTGCTTCTGTAATGTTGAAAATAAACAAGTTCATTGGGTTGACAGGGTGTGTTTTCTTTTTCGATCGTGAACAGTTTCATGTTCTTATTTCTGGAGAACTATGGAGTAAGGAAATTAGAAGCTGTTTTTGCAGTTCTTATCTCAACTATGGCACTATCATTTGCTTGGATGTTTGCTGACACAAGGCCCAGTGGGAAGGAACTTATGTTAGGTGAGAAACTTATTTTGTTTTCATTTTGGATTCTCCTTCTAACATGCAGAAAAGGTCATGATTGCTGTTTTTGTGGGTAAAACTGAATTTGTAGGTCTTCTAGTTCCGAAACTCAGCTCAAAAACAATTCGGCAGGCTGTCGGAGTGGTGGGATGTGTTATAATGCCTCACAATGTATTCTTGCATTCTGCTTTGGTACAATCAAGGAAGATCGACCCTGACAAGAAAGGACACGTCCGAGAGGCACTCAAGTACTACTCAATTGAATGCTCTGTGGCCCTTATTGTCTCCTTCATGATCAACTTGTTTGTTACTACAGTATTTGCTAAAGGATTCTATGGCACCAAACAAGCCAACAGTATAGGGCTTGTAAATGCAGGGCAGTATCTTGAAGAAAAATATGGTGGAGGGTTGCTCCCAATTCTGTATATTTGGGGCATTGGGCTATTGGCAGCTGGGCAAAGTAGTACCATAACGGGCACTTATGCTGGACAATTTATCATGGGAGGTTTCCTTAACCTTCGATTGAAGAAATGGTTGAGGGCATTGATCACACGAAGTTTTGCTATTGTGCCCACTATGATCGTCGCTCTTATATTTAATAGATCTGAAACTTCACTAGATGTATTGAATGAATGGCTTAATGTGCTTCAGTCCATTCAAATTCCCTTTGCACTTATCCCATTGCTGACCTTGGTATCTAAGGATCAAGTCATGGGAGTCTTCAAAGTTGGACAGACTCTGGAGGTAAGTTGTTATTCTTTCCATTGATGTGCATAATAATCGCTGCTTGGTGAATGGCTTATTAACCTTCCACAGAAAACATCATAACTTAGCTTCCTATATTTAGACTCTGATATTTGTGCATTCATGCTTCAAGGAACTATGACGCTCATACAGAATTAGAAGATGGCATGCAATAATTAACTTTTTCTGTCAACTTATCAATCATTTAGTGTTTTTGGCGTTGACTACGAGTATTTGTAGCCATGTATCGGAATTCTGGCTCCTTGTGCCTTTTTCTATTGGCAAGATGAAGTTATGCATCCTCTAGAAAGGATATTACAGAGGAGGGAGAAAACGGAATGCGTGTGTAAGCATTGCTGTATAGGAAGCAAAAGCTGCCAAGAGCTCCAAAGCCTACAAATATGTAATTGGAAAAGAACAAAAAAACAGCTGGCAAGATGTCAAGCTGCCAGCAATTACACCAATGATCAACACATGCCTCAACCATTTATTGGCTATAAGTGGTTAAGGGCAACTCTAATTTCTGATCTCTCGACTTTATTTTATTGTGCTGTACAGGCTTGTGTGCTTCAATGTCTTTAGTGTAGTCGTTCTTTTAGTAGTCAGCGGCTTATGCTTGTTATCATTTTTATCCCGGGCTTCTAGATATTGTTTTGTGCCTGTCTACAAGATTCAAATAGAAGCCCAAGAGAAGCCCTTTGCAATCACATATGCAAGGTGATGCTTAGCGATGATTATAAGAGATGTGATTCTAAAAAGGCGAGACTTGGAAGGTAGAGAGACCCTTTTAGAAGTCACAAAAAGGGGATGTAGTGGTTTTTATGGGACGATTTCTCAACTAGAGGGGCTACCAAAGGGTCTCTCCCCTTCCGTCCAGTGGATAGATAGAGACGAGCGAGCTTGTTTTGGGTTTTCATGTCGTCAAAACTTTCGAAACATGATTCATCAATTGATGCATTATGGGAAGAAAGATGTTCAAGCATTCATGTGATATTACTTTGGCTTTGGAGGTGATACATTTGTATTAGATGCTTCTCCACCATGTAGGGCTGCAAACGAAGAGCTGTTTGCGAGCAACTCGAGTCTCTGCTTGTTAAGGCTCCGCTTGGTTCATTTAGCAAATGAGCCGAGCTCGAGCTAACCGTAGCTCGGCTCATTTATAGAGGGCTCATTTAGTACTCAAATCGAATTTGAGCTCAAAAACTAATCGAGTTCGAGCTTGAATATTCAGGCTCGATTCAAGCTCGAGCTGAGTTCTAGCATACTGAATTTCAAACGACCTGACCTCGAACATCCTAAAGCTCAAAAGCTCCAAAATTATACGCCGGTTCGTTTCGCTTTGGTGTTTGCCCACAGTCTTCTTCCTTGGCAGCAAAGGGATGATCCAAAATGTCTAACACAGCTTAATTGGTGCTAAAAGGTGCAATGCCTGAATCCCTAGTCTTCAGGATTGTGTCTGTCTATAGGTCATAGTAATTCTTGTCCATTCCAAAATGCTAAATTGTCTTCATACTTTCCTAAACGTCATTCGTAATTGTTAAGTCTTGGTGTAAGGTTATTATTGTTGTTTGTTGCATAAGCCCACGTTGCATGTACATCATGTGAATTAACTTGAGTTGTAACTTGTGTTACAAAGGGTTCTAACTTCTGCATTACCAGGCATTACCCAATAGTTGAAAATTGCTACCCGTTTCTGTTCTCTCATACTGTTTATTTTGTGTTGCAGAGGGTTGCTTGGACAGTTGCTGCCCTGGTAATTGTCATCAACGGGTATCTCTTGCTGGATTTTTTCATTGCCGAAGTTAATGGACTGCTATTTGGGTTTGTAGTCTGCACTGGGACTGCTGCTTATGTGGCATTTATTGTATATCTTATTTCATACGGTGGTGGCCTTCCTTCCAGTTTGTTCAACCTAATACGAACCAAGGGTTTTGGGTACACCAGGACTTGATCTGACAGAGATTCAGGTAGACTTGGAGAAACTTCAAAATATCGAAAAACCTTGTCCGCAAAAGCATTGCCAGAATGCACGCAGGCTGGTGGTGTGCTTGGTCGGAAATAAAGACGTTTAACAGTGAGTATACAAATTCAAATGTCTTAGGCTACTGATTGGTTCCTCACTTTCTGTGCGAAGTGGAGCTAGACAAAGTTGAGATTGATTACTTCGATTGCTGTGTGCACCTATAGGATGGAGGAAAACGCGTTTCTGCATTTGTGGAGATTTCTCTACTGCCATTGTAAAGATTCATTCATAGGAGTATTTTATTTATTCACAAGGAGATGCAGAATGATATACGGAGTACTCAATAGTCTTCCATTATGCTGTTACTAGTACATACTCTCTCCGTCCCTTGTTTAGAGTCCAGTATTCTATTTTGGGCTGTCCCTTAATAAGTGTCCATTTTAAGTTAGTGGGTAAAAGTTGGTGCATTGTCTATTTTGTCCCTTAAAGTAGATTCTATTTTGAAAAGTTAGTGAGTAAAAGTGTGATGATGATGGATAAGAAGGGAAAGTGGAGGAAAAAGTTAATGTGAAATATATAATGATGATGTATTTTTAATAAGTTGGGGTTACGAAGCAGGACACTTAAAAAGGGACGGAGAGAGTAGTATTTTTTTACAATGTAGTCAAACTTGCAGTTTGTGATGCTCTATCTCATACATGATTCTGGAATTTTGTCACCCTGTTATCAGAATTAAAGTTCTGATCTTTTTCTTGTCCAGACAGGTGATGAATTTGATTGTAGCTTCTTGGTACATCTAACTCTTTTCATTTAGCTTTTTCAATTGGCAAAATGACATTTTCTCATGCAAAATGACCCTTATGCAAATCCTCTATTTATTCTTTCCAATCTACAAAAGATCGGTTGCATTGCCTTCGGCACATCATAAGTGTGTTTCACCATAGATATGGTGGGCCCAGAGTTCAGGTGTCACCGCGTGCTCAGAGCGCTAGCAGTGCCAGACGCTTAAAGAAACTTGACATAAACAGTTGTATTTGTAGTTTCTCTGGTTTGACCATGGATGGAAATGAAAGAGAAAAAATGAAAAACAAACTAAATTTATGTAGTAAATTTTTTGAATTCATTGCTTTAATTTTTAGTCCGAAGTGCTATGGGGTGGTGTTCTAGTTGGACCTCCTTTGCTAGATCTCTAGATCTGGACTGATTCCTTACCTAACTTTGCAAATAGGGAACTATATTAGTGCTTAGCCGGCCGTAGTCAACCGTAAGGGCCTGTTTGGATGGGGTATTGTGAAGGGGGTTGTGATATACCCCCTTGTAATCCCTGGGCCCCAGCCGAAGACCGTGTTTGGTATTCCAAAATGTAGGGGGTATTCTCTTTACCCTGTCTTCCACTACACCAGCTAATACCGGCTGAGAGGGTGTTGGAGATGGGTAGGGTTCGACCAGTTGCTATGGAATCCCCCCAAATCCCCCTCTATTTCGGACAATTCTACCCCTCGTAATCCCCCTTTCCCACCCCGAGGTACCCATTTCCTGTCGCAACTCTTTGTTGCACTGGTTCTTCGAAGAGACGAGAGGTTTGTGGCGATTTTGGGTGCTTTTCGATTTGAGTTCGATTCGATTTGTTTGTGCTTTTTCTGTTGCTATTCTCCCGCACTCTCTCTGTTGCTATTTCTATTCCATGGCAGTGTTACGTTCGATTTTGTATGCTAGGATTTTGTGGGTTTTGATTTTGTATTTCTATTCCATGGCACTCTCTTTGTTGCTATTTCTATTTCATGACAGTGTTAGGTTCGAATTTGTATGCTAGGGCTTTGTGGGATTCGACTGGTATGCATGGGTTTTCAATTCCATGGGTTTCGATTTTTTTTTTTTGTGATTATTCCATGGCAGTGTTAGGTTCGATTTTGTATGCTATGGTTTTGTGGGTTTCGACTGGTATGCATGGGTTTTCGATTCCATGGGTTTCGATTTTGTTTCTGATTTTTTAGGGTGAAGATTATGAAACCCCAACCCGAGATTTTGTTTTTTTGGTGTAGATAATGAAACCCTAAATTGCAATTTTTTTTGTAGAGTAAGATGAACTGTTTTTGAAAATTTTACGGACTGTTTTTGAGCCTACCGCAAAGGAGTACTTCAATAGAGCAATGTCTTACTTTTTTGCTGGTGTCGGGATGTGTTGCATGGTTTTGGATAAATTTCCTCTGTGTCTAATGTGGGAATTGGTAATTGCACATATTGGTGTCTCGTAGCCTAGTATCGGATTTAGTCGATGAGCACATAAACTAGCCCGAACATCCTGTCGTTGGAAGGAAAAAAAGCAATAAATATGCAGAATCATAAACCCACATCAGTCCACTCCCAATCTGTTATGTACATAACAAACTTAATATCAGTCCAGTCCCAATCTATTTTAAGTATATATCTGTATAATAGTACATGGATCTACCAACTCCTTTGCTTGCCCATTTGATCATTGAATATACTTTGCATGTACATGTAATCCGTAGTGCCAATTATCCTTTTGTTTTCTAAGTTATCACCATGAACACATTTTTTACTTTCCTATATACATGTGTTTACTTTTATTGATTTTGGAGAACTCATTTTATGCGTGAGTCAATTTAACTCACGACATTGTGATCATCGGAATTACTACAATATATGACTCGTAACTCAATCTAACATCTAGTGGTGGAAAATCAAATCTCTCAACGAGAATTGAACTCAAAATGTACCTATGCTTGATATTACTATGCCATGCATTTGGTTCATTTTCTTGGTTATGTTAATGACTGTAGAAGGTGCAGGGGTGTGTGTGTGTGTGTGTGCAGGTGCAGACCAGTTTTCTGACCAGTTCCTTCCACTTTTCTGTGCAGTTGGTTTCAGTTGTGTGGGCAGTTAGTTCAATGGGCTGTTTGTGGGCTGTTTTTGCAGGTTACAGTTTTGGCATGTGTGTGTTTCTGTTTGCAGTTTTGGCATGAAGTTGTAAACTAGTGGCTATGATGAATATTTTCTGAGCCAAATGTCATAAAAGAAGGCTATGGTCTCATGATTTGTTTTGCTGCTGTATGTGTGTGTGTGCGTTTGTGTTAATGCAGTTGCAGTTTTCTGTGCTGCTGTTTGGACTGTGCAGTAGCAAGTTGATTTCTGCAAAAAACAGTTCAAAACTGCAGAAAAATTACAGAAAACAGTTCTATACTTTGTAGAAATCAGTTTGGTATTGGGGTTTCGACTGTTATACAGAGGTTTTCGATTCGTAGAATTTAGTTTGTAGAAATCAGTTCAGTGTGTGAAATTGTTGAGGTGCAGCTCAGTGTGTGTGTGAGTTAGCAGTGCAGTGCAGTGTGTGAAATTGTGCAAGTGCAGGTCAGTGAGTGTGTGAGTTAGAAGTGCAGTACAATGTGTGAAATTGTGCAAGTGCAGGTGTGTGTGTGTGTGAGTTAGAAGTGAAGTGCAGTGTGTGAAATTGTGCAAGTGCAGGTCAATGTGTGTGTGTGAGTTAGAAGTGCAGTTTTGTGACTGAGATTGCTGCTGCTGTTGTTTTGAGGTTGTTTTGTTGCCAATTCCTTTGTCGGTTATATGTAGGCCATGATGATATAAAATGAGACAATTTTAGGCGAGTCACTTATCTTAAGGCGGGACAAGTTATGAGGGCCAATGGTTCAATACAGAGGACCAACAGAAATGCACTTTTACACACATACATAAAACAAATTAGGAAGCCATGGAAAGACAAATCCATTTATTTCACAACTACAAATTTATTCTTCGAACACATGCCTTCAACTTCGACCTTCTAGTTTTCCTCACGACATAAAATATGGCCCAATCGATTGAAATTGGGAAATTGCATGTCCCGAAAATGTCTCACTTCTGGCCAATCCTACATAAAGTAAGGAAAAATATTTTAGAAAATTTACTAAACAAGACTTCCTATAAAATTCAATTACTGAACAAGACTTCATATAATATTTACTTACTCGTATTAATTCATTCCAAACTTCATATTCTGCCACAACTTTGTTTTCATTTGAATCTCACTCAAACCTAGGACGGTGAAGCATATCAGCTACGTAGTAATAATCCCGTTTCCAGTACTTCATCTTCCCGAGGATATGATTTCGTTCGATACCTGCTTGGGGAAAAGAAGCTTGCATTTGATTTTGAAGATATTCCAAGAAGGCAGGATGCCACTCATCGGCCTCGCCATTCCAAATTCCTTGATCTACAAGGGTTGTAACATTTGTTAGCAACGTTTCTTCCTCACCTCGGTCCAAATTCGGCGTGCCATTAATATGATTGACCAACGAAAGGAAAAATTATTTTTTTGAATGAATATGAAATGTCAAATGAGAAGAAGAGACAAGAGAACAATTTATAAGGATAAAATTTACCAACCTAATTAGTTAGGCACATTTTCACCAAAAAAATATGTTGGCCACATGGAAATTCACCAAACAAAATTGTTGGACACATTTTCAACTACCAAACAATGTATTTTTCCAAAAAAATAACAAATTCTTTTTAAATAAAAATGAATTTTATCCAATTATTACTGACTTTTTTATTTTTTAATATTATTAAATTAGTACATTTGTTAGTCAAATTAAATATTACGGCTTAAAGTGTGAAATATTAATTATATTTGTAATTATATATATAACGTAATACATAATTAAGTTTGGGACTGCACAAGGGCAAAATGGTCATTTTACAGCTTTTTACATCATCCACCATTCCTTATACCCCCTATTTATCCTCCATCCAAACAAAGTAGGGGTGAGCATGGTCCGGATTGGTTCGGTTTTATAGTAAACCAAGAACCAAACTAACACCTACGGATTATGAATTTGGAGAACCAAACCAACCCACAAAAAACATTGAACCAAACCAATCCAAACCATTAAAATACGGTTTGGTTTCGGTTTTAAACCACGGTTTGCTTCGAAATAAGCTATCATCTTCAAAAAATATTTAAAGTATTTAAAATTATAAAGATAAATTAAAAGAAAACTTACTCCCTCCGTCCCATTTTCTTTGGTGTTTTTTGATATTCGTGTCGTTCTTCAAACTCTTATTATATCTCCCAATTTATAATATTTTTCATAATTTTGAAAAATTTTGTATTATAAATTTAATCGAGAACTATCAAACAAGATTCATATTGCATATTTTTGAAGATTCATATTAGAAGATATAAGAGCTTAAAGAACGACATGAATATCAAAAAAGTCCAAAAAAAAAAAGGGACGGAGGGAGTATATTAAAAACAATTTCATTCATATTACCAAAACACACTAACATCAACCAATTAATTTAGAGTAGAATACCAACAAATGCCTCAAGTCTTAAACTAAGAAAATGAAATACAGATAAATCACTAAAATTAACCAACTAAGAATATCAATTACTAAATATCTTAAGATAGTTTAACCGAATAAAAGGTAAAAGATAATTCTTAAAACTATTGAATTAAAATGAGGCAGCAAAAGGACAGTAGCAGCTACATGGTAGAAACCAACTAAATATTGCGGGAGGAAAAACTAAGTAATCATAGAAAATATGGGTCGTGATATATAGAAATTTAGTCTAAATTATCTTATAGCTAGGAAGGAAAATTAAACATTAGGGTGGATTTAATAGGATCAATAATTAAGAAAGTAGTTGACTAAGCGCTCTTATATTTATTTGATGAATTATAATTAAACTATATATATATATATATATATATATTATACGGTTCGGATCGGATCGGTTTGGAACCATAACCATGAATGTGAATCCACAAACCAAACCATATAACGTGGTTTCTAATTTTGTTAAACCATAACCAAACCATACTACTAAAAAACCGAACCAAACCTTTCGGTTTGGATTGGTTTGGACTGGATTTGCGGTTTGACGGATTTTTTGCTCACCCCCAAAACAAAGTACTATTTTATCCCCCATTTCTAATACCTCATCCAAACCAAGTACTATTTAATATCCCCTCCATAAATATCACATCAATGTGTGTCATCTCTTATTAACCAATACTCCCTACTATCCAATCCCCCCGTCTTACATAATACCTCAAAACGAGCCATAAGAAACTACCACGGCTAAGTATGTCCAGATGAAGGAGAAGGGAAGTATGTAACTAAGAGTGGATAACTAATGATGGCGTGTCTCTTATAGGGTTTGTACCGTACCTCATTTAGGGAGTTAAGGTAGCTCGTGTTGAGCATGTGCTGTCGTGCTCTACGTAACGTCACGAATAATTGCCTCTAGGTCTAATGTCATTCTTGGCGATTGCCTAGTACCACGCTGTTGGGGGAGCATGTGGCCGAGCCACGTGGCCTAAACCGGACAACTCCCGATGTAATCCTCCAAAGTCCGATCCGACACCTTGGCCCGCCCATGAAGCGCTCGGGCCACATGGTCACCAATGGGCGTTGGCTGTCGAGTCCAACTCCCACTGGGCTTCTCCCAAATCGGGCCCGTCAGGCGGCCAAAATAGCCGACCCGAGCCCACTACAAGTTTCAAAACTCCCAACGCATCCCAATCGAACATGTATGAAAGTTTAGCTTCCTAAATTAGGTAAATATGCTGATGGAGAAACCTCTTTGTAGCCAACATTACTGCATGGCAATCCTTTGGTCCTCCACAAAAGTCGAATTATTTCCTCCATTAATTCTTCTCTTCGTCCCTCAAAATAGCCTTTTTCAAATTAAAAATCCCACTGCATTCTCCCAAACATCAATCTAGCTCGACAATCTCAACTGGTTGAAAATTCGAAACCCAAATTCTAGTGTAGATGAATAGAAAAAATAGAAGAAGAAAACGAAGGGTTTGAAAAAAAAAATTTAATAAAAACAGAGGAGCCGGGACAAATTATACAATGAGCTCTCCTCCACGGGACAACAATGGCGAAGCAGCGACCGTTGACGAAGCCGCCGACCTTCTCTTGTGCGATCCACCGTCGCCGCCGTCATCCCGAGGCGGCGACATGCTACCCGTGTACGTCGAGGCCGCGGACGACGGCGACGCGGTGGCGCCACCGTTCTCGTGGAAGAAGATGTGGCAGTTCACGGGACCGGGACTGCTGATGAGCGTGGCGTTTCTTGATCCGGGAAACATAGAGGGGGACCTGCAGGCCGGGGCGATCGGGGGGTACTCGCTGCTGTGGCTGATGATGTGGGCCACGGCGGTGGGGCTGTTGATCCAGTTGCTGTCGGCGAGGCTCGGGGTGGCGACGGGTCGGCACTTGGCGGAGCTGTGCAGGGAGGAGTACCCGTATTGGGCCGGGATTTTGCTGTGGGTCATGACGGAGGTGGCGTTGATCGGGGCCGATATACAGGAGGTGATTGGGAGTGCCATTGCTATTAGGATTCTGAGTCACGGCGTTTTGCCCCTTTGGGCCGGTGTTTTGATTACGGCTTGTGATTGGTACGTGTTCTGGGTTTTCCTACAGGTGCTTGTTTGCTTATCCTTTGTTCTCTCTCTCTCTTTAACAACAGACAATCTCATGCTCATATTGAAAAAAAACCTCCCGGAGCCTACAAACGCCCAAATCCCGGAGCCCTCCGTCCAAATCCCGGAGCCCTCCGTTTGGAAACATGGGATAGAGTATTGGGATAGGAAAGTGGGGTTGTTGAGCGTGAGTGATTTCACTTCTTTGCTCCTGACCGTTAATTTATGGAGTAATAATAAAGGTGATTGTAAACTTTTTGTTTTTAAGGACAATGATGGAAATCACTTTTGTGACGTGGTTTAAAAAAAAAAAGAAAAAAGACACCAACTTGATTTTTCTCTTTATATATTAGAATAGATAATCTTTCGTTCAAGGGGAGGGTGACCCGAAGGATTTTGATCTTAGTGGGAGTCTATCTATAGACTTCTACTCTTTTTGAAAAAAACAAGAAGTGTTGGTTTTGTTAGCGGGATCATTTTTGAATTCAACTCCAAGTGAGAGGTTCCGTGTAGGTGGAAAAAAATTGAAGTGTTAGTGTTTAGCGGAAAAAAATTGAATTCAACTCAATGTGTTAGTGGTACTTCGGTTCTATGTATGTGTAGGTCTCATTCCAAGTGGGAGGAGTGTTACAAATAACTCATTCTATCATCCTTGATTGTCTTGTTTTACTCAATGTGGACAGTTTCTTTTTCCTATTTCTTGAGAACTATGGAGTGAGAAAAATAGAGGCTGTTTTTGCTGTTTTCATCTCAATGATGGCGCTAGCATTTGCGTGGATGTTTGTCGATACAAAGCCTAGTGGAAAGGAACTAGTATTAGGTCAGAAAACTAACTATGCCCTTTGATTGTTCATTTCTTTGTTTTTGCTACTGTATGCCATTCCGATTCCATCCGTGAGTAATAAATCCAACTCAATCCCTCTTTTCAGGTCTTTTAATTCCGAAACTAAGCTCAAAAACAATTCAACAGGCGGTTGGAATCGTGGGTTGTGTCATCACGCCTTACAACGTATTTCTACATTCTGCTTTAGTACAATCAAGGAATATTAACCCTAAGAAGATTGGCCGCGTCAAAGAGGCTCTCAAATACTACTCCATTGAATCCTCAGTCGCCCTTCTTGTCACTTTTGCTATCAACTTATTTGTCACATCTGTCTTTGCTGTTGGCTTCTACGGCTCTAAACAAGCTAATAGCGTAGGCCTAGCAAATGCCGGGGAATATCTCCAAGAGAAATATGGTGGAGGATTATTTCCTATATATTACATATGGGGAATTGGGTTATTAGTAGCAGGGCAGAGTAGCACCATATCGGGCACATATGCCGGCCAGTTTATAATGGGGGGTTTTCTTGATCTTCAGTTAAAGAAATGGCTGAGGTCGTTGATATCGCGAAGTTGTGCAATTGTTCCAACAGTGATTGTGGCTCTTGTTTTTAAGAGATCCGAAGCTACGCTGGATGCTCTAAATGAGTGGCTTAATGTGCTTCAATCTATGCAAATACCTTTTTCACTCATCCCTCTTTTTACCTTGGTGTCCAAGGAGCAGATCATGGGGGTCTTTAAAATTGGACCTGCTCTGGAGGTAACCAGCTAAATTCACTCTTACAGTATTTCAAATGCACTATGTAGTTGTTTTTTCTTTGAAACAAAACTATCGACAATCGATTGTGCATTTGAAATCCACATGAGGGGAACTCTTGTTATATTTTGCAATAGAAATGTGCTATATTTGCGCATAACGGTAGCTATCTGAACCTGCCCCAAGTATGAGTTGTCTTAGTAAATGGAAGTGCTTGCTTATATGCCTTGACTGCATATGCTGTGAAAAATCTAGATATTCTACTAAAGTTTCATGTGATCTATGAAATAACAAGTACTTTGGTATCCGAAATAGTAAAGAATAAGGTCTGTCACATTGTAATGCGATGGAGTGTCCGAGAGTCTTCACCATTCAGAAAGATCCAAATAGGCAGGGGATTAAGTTCTTACCTCCCACCTTAGAAGCACAACTCTCGTTAATTAAGCTTTCTCAGTGAAATCTGATTATCCTTTGTCAATTAGCAATGCTTCTTGTGGATCTCCTTTGTTAACTTGGCTATGGCGTTCAGGCAATATGGAGAGGAGAACTTTGTTTAGCAAGCTATATGCCCACTAGCTGGCAATGGCATGGACTTTTTCATTAAATCTGCTAATACGGATTAATTACGTTCGATTCCCAACTGATAGCATGGAGTTGCGCAAATGTCTCGAAGTTTTTTTTTTTATTTCTCCTGGAGTGTTCTTCAATCTAAGATGTCTATCATTGTTTCAAGTCCTAAACTGGAATCTGGAATTTTTTTTTTTTGGGAGTCCTGAGGATGATATTGCTGCAATAAAGACTAATATTTACTATGCTTCTGTGGATCATGCTCAGGATGCATTTCTAGCATACTAGCTTGCTTATTTTTGAACTCTAAGTTTATTCCCATGCCATACAGTGAGGTGATTGTAATTTTTTTTTTTTTTTGGATAAGCGCAAGATCTTATTAAGCTCAAACAAGAAGAACCAAAAGTCTAGGGATATAGTCCCTTACAAACAACCAACAGAAAACAACTCCAAAACTAGCCAAGAAGACGAACTAACAAGAACCAAGAAAACTAAACAGGTAAGAAAATCCTATTAGATAATCCCCAATTCCAACACAAAGATTGACTCTCCAGAGACTGTTTCATCTTTCTCCTTGAGCTAAGGAAGCCCCGAACATCAGCTGCAATGCTTCTTATCACCTGATCATGCCCCATCACTTTCCCTTGGAAAATTCGACAATTTCTCTCTCTCCAAAGACCATAGACAGTTGCTGCCAGAGAACATTGAAGACTAATAGATTTCAAACTTTTACCATGTACCTGCCCACAATACCAGTCAAGAACCTCCACCAAGCTACCAGGCATATCCATAATCATATTTTTGGTAGCCATATGTTGCCACACAACAGTGGAAAATGAACATTCGAAGAATAGGTGTTGGTGAGTTTCATCAGCAGACTTACAAAGAGGGCAGATGCCATCCAACTGCATACCCCAACTTTTCAACCGATCTTTGGTGCTAAGTCTTTGAAGGACAGCCAACCAAAGAATAAAAGACCATCTAGGGACAGTATTACCACCCCAGATAATCTTGTGCCAAGGCTGAATTGGATACCTTTTCCTAATAGCATTCCAAGCTGACTGAACGTAAAAGTGCCACTTGGATGAGGTAACCAATAAACAGAATCTTCAGTGTTAAGATTTGGTCTCAAACTTGGGGAAGTTTGAGCCATAATAGTTTGAATGGACTGATTTCTCAATCTAGGCCAGCACCAATCTCCTTGTTCTATAATAGTATCAACTTTAGCCCGTAATGCTCTGCCCAAATTTGCCACAACCCTCTCACCAAATTTAGCATACAAAAGGACCCAAGTTGTGCCAATTATCAAGCCAAAGAAAAGTAGTAGCCCCATTAGTAACAAGACATTTGATAAGGGGTTGGCACAGTTTCCTTAAACCAAGGATTTTCCTCATAGTCCAAGAGGTGATTGTAAGCTTGTTAACATTTGATCTCTGTTTTAATTTGTATCCTTTTAGTCAAAACGTGAGTTTGTGTTTCTTTTCGTTATATATTTCCCTCAAGTTTCTATGATGCACATAAAGATTAGGTTTCGTCAAGATTAGTGGCATTGCCTAACACATTGTCGATACTTGTTGTCAAATGCTCGAAAACAGCTACCTGCCTATTCATTCACTTTGCTGATCATTGTTTTTGTAGAGGCTCGTGTGGACCGTGACCGCCCTAGTAATGGTGATCAATGGGTACGTTTTGCTGGATTTTTTCCGTTCCAAGATTAACGGATTTATGCTGAGTTTTCTGGTCTGCACTGCGATTGCTGCCTATACAGCATTCATTTTGTATCTAATTTCATTCGGTGTCGCCCGGCCCTATTCCTGGTTTAGACTGACACGTTCTGAGGGATACGAGCATGCCAAGAATTAAGTCAATGAATCTCCATGTATGATCGAAGAGGCCACAAAATTTCGTAGTATCTTGTGCATATAATCCTTGTACATTCACATAGTGAGTATAAATTTGAAGTTTTTCTTTTTACGGTTCATGATTATTATTCTTACATCCGGGTGGAGATGGTTCCTCCAAAGGGATTGTAGAAACTTCATTATACCTGTTTTTGTTTTCAAATAGATGTAGAATTCATGAACAATTTTTTTGTTCTCTCTAAAAACGGTTACAGGTAGATTAATTATTTTTTCATGGAGTTTTTTTTTTGGCAATAGTTTTTTTATTTTTTGGTACCGGGAATACAGATGAAATGAATTTTGCAATATTATTTTTGTCCCACGAAGTCTTTTAATCAAATATACTGCAGCAGAGTAAATTGAAATAAAGCTTTTTATTCTGCAATGAACTTCTCTATGTATAAGCATGTTACTGGTACAACTCGTAGGGGATGTATTTGCATCTTGGTGTCGTGGAGACAAATGGCGAAAAATGTAAATAAAATGAAGTGGAACAAGGTTTTTTTTTAAAAAAAAAAAAATCGGAACTGATCATTTAACCAACCGCAATTAGGTCGCATGGCCACACCATAAACATGAGCCTCCTTCACCAGGTATTTCACATAAGCTTTCGCTCGCGAAAGTGATAACCCATGTATTTTGTTCGTTATGGGAGTCAAACTAGAGACTTGTATTTGGAAAGCATTTGTGTTAGTCATGTCCTTTGGATTGGAAAGAGTTAAATTTCTTTACAAAAGTGCTAGGTACAAAGAAATTTTATCCGGAAATCACCCGGAATGCATTATTTACCGGAATGCATTCCGGGTGATTTCTGGATAAAATTTCTTTTTACCTAGCAGCCCTTTCTTTGTTTCTTTTGTTTGGTAGGTTAAGAAAATGAAAAACGAAAAGACCACCTGATTGCCAAAAGCAGGCAACCCCCCCCTTTTTTTTTTTATCTGAGGAAGGGGTGGAGAATTATCATTTTGATCCCTTGTACTTGGAGCAAAAATCATTTGGACCCTCTTAACTTCAAAAACCCATACTTACACCCCCTGAAGTTGCTAGCGCAATTATTAGGTAGCCGTATTTTCTGAAAAAAACATAACTACCACTGTTAAGTAAGTACTTCGTCTTTGGAAAATGATTTTAACACTCCTTTTACAATTTACACTGATTTCTTTTGTCTTTACCCATGTGAATTTACAATGTTGTTTTTGGATGTGTGAAAAAATGTATTAAAGAAAGAGCAACATAGTAAATTCACGTGGATAAAGACAAAAAAAAGAAATGAGGATTGTAGAAGGAGGTGTGAAAATCACTTCTTTTGTTTGGTCAACAACGAATACTTAGATAATTAATAATAATAAGTCCGGGGTATTTCACCCCTGCAAAATCTTCATGAAATTGAAATGACAAACAAAACAGAACAACAATAAAGAACTAATCCAAATGGTTGATCCAAAGCTGTCTTTAGCCAAGACGTGGACACATTTGTCCGCCTCCCGAAAATCACTTCTTTGTCCTGTTAGGTCAGTTCTGGATACACCTAAAAAAAATTTAAAAAAACACCTCAAATTTCAATCTTATAGTTCCCGATCAAATTTTGATTATCCGAACCATTCAATATGTTTAAAACATATTTTTAAGGGCACTCTCAGGAAATCAGCTCAAAATATGATTGCAAAGTGTTTGATCCAAACAATTTTTCATAAATGTCTATATATATATTATGAATATTATTTTGGATTACCTTTTTAACTTTGGTTCATCACCACCATCTGGAATCACCACGGCCATGTATATATACCTCCACCAAATTCCTACAGCCATGCACCAAACCCAATCACCTCTTTGCCC
>JAOTQK010000021.1:5261660-5272611 GCA_025642025.1 Rhododendron ferrugineum
GAAGCCTCACTAGGAATTTGAATCCCCCATAAACTTTGACCTTTAAGGATATAAACATGAATCCATTTAACCCATAACGTATCAACCTTAAGACTGAGAGCCAGAGATGCTTCATGTTGATAGCTTTATTCCATTCCTTGATAGAACGAAACCCTAAACTGCATTCATTTTTAGGAACGCAAAGGTTGGACCAGCTAACTTTCACTCCATTATGCTTCATCTCTGTTCCTGACCAAAGGAAAGCACACAAAAGACTTTCCATCTCCTTAATGATTTTCTAAGGCAGAACGAAAACAGCACTCCAATAAGTCTGAATATTGAAGAAGACAGATCGAACCAATTGAACCCTGCCACCATAAGAGAGGGATTTTTGGGTCCAACTAAGAATTCTTGCCAAAATCTTCTCTTTTAAGACAGCACAATCAGAGGAAGTAAGTCTAGTGTTGATTAAAGGAACACCCAAATACTTCACAGGAAGATGGCCTTCAGCAATACCCAACAAATAAGAAAAAACTTGTTTAGAAGTAGTAGGCACACCAGCATAGTATATGGCACTTTTTAGCAGATTTGGTTGAAGACAAGAAAAACTATGGAAATCCTTCAAAGTCTGCATAACTAACTGTAAAGATTCCTGGCTAGCTCCACTCAAAATGAAGAGATCATCAACAAATATCACATGAGAAATTCTCAAAGATTGGCATTTTGGGTGGTACTGAAAGGTATTTAAATCAATGTTCCACTACAATAGAGAGGAGAAAGCTTCCATCACTAAGAGAAAAAGATAGGGGGAGATTGGATCCCCCTAACGAAGACCTTTAGCTCCTGGAAAATAGCCAACAAGCCCACCATTCAACTCAATAAAATATTTAGGGGTGATTATACATTCCTTTACCCATTGAACAAAGACCCCCAAAAACTCTAGCTGTCATAGTGTCTAGCAAGAAGTCCCAATCAACTGAATCAAAGGCTTTCATAATACCAACCTTAATAGCGCATCTAGGAGGTCCATCATCTCAATGATAGTTCCTAACTAACTCATGCAAGTAGAACGTTATCAACAATACTTCTCCCTTTGATAAAGGCTGATTAGGATTGGTTGACAATGAGAGGCAAAACCTGTTGCATTCTATTAGCCAACACTTTAGTAATCACCTTATAAACCACATTGCAACATGCAATAGGTCTATATTCTTTAATGGTAGAAGGGTGAGAGACCTTAGGAACAAGAGTAAGAGCCGTAGAATTCCACTCCTTATAGTATGAAACCCTTATCAAAGAAAAGTAACACAACATCCACCAAATCCTGCCCCACAGTCTCCCAATTCTGCTGGAAAAAAAAAACTAGAGCAATAACCATCAGACCCTGGAGCTTTATCCCCTTTTATGGGACTGAGAGCATGCTTGATTTCATCTATAGTCACAGGTTTAGCAAGATCTCCCTGCATTCCAATAGGAACTTTCTTCCGAATAATTTACTGAAGACAACTTTTAGCATCCCTCCTATGATAGAAAGGAGTACCAAGCAGGCCTTTATAGAAATGAATAACTTCTTGTTACACCTCCTCAGGTTTATCCAGACGTATCCCATCATCATTAATCAAACTCAAAATTTTGTTCCTCATTCTATTACTAGAGACTTTGTGATGATTTTTTTTTGTATTTTGATCCCCTAGAGAGAGCCAAGCCACTCTAGATTTCTGTTTTTTAAAGGATTCTTCAGAATCACTAAGCTCCATAAAGGATCGAAGAGCTTCCTTTTCCTGAACTCGCAAGCTGTCATCCCCAATGTTTTGATTGCAAAGATGCTGAATATGCTCCAGCTTTTGTCTAGCCTCTACAACCCTCCCAGAGATATTAGAAAAACATTGGTTGTTTAAATCCTTAAGCACTGGTTTCAATCTTCGAAGTTTTAAGGACAGCTTAAGCATAGCAGACCCAGAAACAGGTTGAGACCAAGAATTCAACAATAACTCTTTGAACGAATGGTGTTTCATCCAAAAATTAAAGAATCTAAAAGGCTTTTTGCAAGGCACCATGCTAAGAATGAAACCAACAAAGAACAGTGGTCAGAGATACTTGGAGCATGCACGATAGCCTTGGATTCCGAATAAAAACATCCATCCAGCTAGCATTAACCACCACTCTATCTATCCTGCTCATATTCGCACCTTCACCACCTCTTCTATTGGTCCAAGTAAACCAAGCACCCCTGGAGATCAGCTCCTCCATATTAATATCAAACAAACACTGCCTGAATTCAGCAGCAGCCATAGCATCAAAAGAACCAAGTCTTTCAGAGCTTCTACACACCACATTAAAGTCCCCCATTTGAAGCCAAGGAGAGTCACCTATAATAGCTGCTAAAGATCTCTTAGAAGTCCACAACAACCTTCTGTCAATCATGGAATTAGCCCCATACATAGCAGAAACATAAAACATCCTTAGAGTTGACAAGCAGGTCACTTGAACACACAGCAATTGGGCAGAGGAAAAGACCAGTTGAACTTCCAAAACAGAAGGATCCCATCCAAGAACAATCCTAGCAGGACTATTGTTTTCAGAGTTCTCTAACACCAACAAAGAATTAGGAAATCATCTCCCACAAATTACACTAAGGTTTTCCTTCCTAAGTTTAGCTTCCAAAACACTACAGAAACTCAATTTCTGAGACTGAACAAGAGACTTAATCTCTTTTTGCTTTAAGGGGTTATTTAAGCCCCTTATATTCCAACAAGTGATCCTGAATTTAACGCTTATTTTTCTTTCCCCTCCTTGTGTTAGGAGGACCTTTACCCCCACCCTTGCCTTTACCCAGAGATAAGAGGGGAGACATCACGCTGAGAGGAAGCCACAACAAAGTCAGCAACAATCTCAGAAACAATATCAACACTGCTAGCATGAGGAGCTTCAAACAAGTCATCAGGAAGACCCAAAGAAGCATGGCTAGAATAAACCTCCTCTGTACCACTCAGATCAGGCACATCAAGGGCAGCAAACTGATTAGAACCAGGCACCAAATCTGAAATTTGAGTAGCAATAGTAGGGCCATGAGGTACCCCCAGAGTAGAGCTATCCATAATAGCGAACATGCTGGCAACTTCAACACCTTCTAAAGGAGTAAGACCCTCAGTAATAACACCTTGAGAGCCAGAACTAGGAACAGGAATGGGCTGAACAACAGTAGCATCAACAGAAACACCAGAATTATTATATAATTATTGTACAGATGATAGAATCCCCAACTCCTTGTTGTAGTTGCTTAATGTCACCCTAATAGTTGATTATCATTGAAGAACTTAGGATGATGTGTCGTTGTATTTTGTCTTCGAAATATAATCGTCGTTAAACGATTGTGTAACAGAAATGTGCTACAATTTGTGCTTAATCTCCGTCTTAATTTTTATCTTTTTTGGTTAAACGTGAGTTTGTTTGTGTTTCTTTTCGTTTTTATTAAGTCCTTCAAATTTCAATGATGCACGTAATTAAAGATTCGTGGCATTTTACCTAACACATTGGCTATATATACTTGTCAAATGCTGGAAAACAACTACCTACCTGTTCATTCACTCTGTTGATTTTTGTTTTTGTAGAGGGTCGTGTGGATCGTGACTGCTCTAGTAATGGCGATCAACAGGTACGTTTTGCTGGATTTTTTCAGCTCCAAGATTAATGGATTTCTGCTTAGTTTTTTGACCTGCACTGGGACTGCTGCCTATATAGCATTCATTTTGTATCTAATTTCATTCTGTGGCGCCCGACCCTATTCTTGGGTAAGACTGATACGCTCCGAGGGAAACGAGCATTCCGATAATTAAGTCGACAAATCTCTTTGTGTGATTGAAGAGGCTACAAAATTTTGTAGTGTCCTATGGATCTACTTGTTGTACATTTAAGTATAAATTTGAAGTTTTTCTTTTTATGGTTCATGATTATTATTCTTACTACTATAATTAGCATTTATGTACGAAAGCCGATCCTCTCCAATTCCATAGTTTGCTTATATGTGATTTCTTTCAGTGTTTCAATCAACAATCAGAACCGTTCGTTCATATTTTAATTTTTTTTTGAGACGATAAATCTTGCAAAAATATTATGTTCATCTGATATTGATTAATAATTAATATAATTACGAATTGAATTTATCTTGAAGTACAATTTTTTTGTCACACAATACTAAATTCATTTCTATCAATGCATAAATAAATACCCGGGGGCGTGTTGTGTATTGTGCACGATCCGAGCCGTCGGATGCACATTCGACGGCTCGAATCGTGCACAACACCAAGTGCACAGCAGGATTCCCTACTAATCATCAAAATGGATTTGTATAAAAAGAGCCCATAAACGAACAAAACTGAATAATTATTTAAACGTTTCTACGACCGAGTAATTATTTAAACGTTTCAGAAATATCACATAGAGTTGCCTACATGATACTCTTACCATTTATATAGCGTCTTGCTAGTTCAATGCACGGGATAGAAAAAATCATCAGTGAGAACTTTTTTCCTGTTATCTTGTGCATTAGTGGATCTGTGCGTATGACTCTTGGAATTTACTCACAAAATTATCACGAAAATTTCACACCTAAAAAAAACAAAGAAATGAAGAAAAGATATAAAGTTCAAGGAGTAGCAAAATAAAGTATATATTTTACATTTTTTTAAAAGTGTAGAATAATGAATAAAAAGATAAAAAAATGAAGAAATTACACGTAGGAGAGAGTTTGTGTTTTGTTTTTAGTAATTTCATCCTTATAGTATGTACTATATAGAGTACTAGAGATAGATAGATTATGCAGAGATATTATTATTTATTTTTGTTGGGTGATTGTGAGACAATGAATGACCCACATTATGTGATAACGACTTTTAATTTGTGATGGTACCATTTGGCAATGGGACTGGACTTCGGGTTGGTGTTGCGCACCTCAGTGCACAGCACCGTGCTGCGTACCTCCGAGGCGTCGGATCGTGCATCTGACGGCTCAGATCTCATATCGGCAACCAATGAACGAGAATCGTTCATTACCGAGATGAGATCCGAATCGTCGGATGCACGATCTGATGACTCAGAATTACTGGCAATGTCACAATGGTACTACGAGACTACCCAATAATTGGCCATATAAACAAGTTTATCAACTCAGCTCTTCTCTCTCTCTCACTCTCTCTCTCTCTCTCTCTCTCTCCCAAATTCACCTCCTATAAACATCTCTTCCTCCCCATAAATAGATGTATACACCTGTTCTAACATATTCAATCCGAAATACTCGACATTGCCCCAAAACCATATCAAAAAACCTCTATAAAACCTATCCAAACCCCTCAAAATGCTCAACCCTCCTCTCCTCCTCTCTAAAATTACTCCCATCTTTTTATGGAGAAGAATCAGCCTCCGTATCAAGATTCGCCTCCTAAACCCCCTTCATTGTTGGATTATTACGGCCTGATCGACGACAACTGCCCATCGGAAAACGATTCCTCGGTTCGGACGCTAGAACTCGAAGATGCTCTTTCCCACCTCGGCCTCTACTCGCCGCCGTCTCATTGCCAACGGCCACTTACTCCGCCGGGTTTCAGCGGCCAGAAACGTTCTGACCGCGGGAACGCACCGATTGATAATTCAAACGGTGACAAGGGTAAGTTTGGAACAACCCACAACCCTCTTTCTTCAAAATCCAATGCGAATAAATTGCAGAGTTTACGGTGGAGTCCACACCGATGTGTGATAGAGAAAGGTCGTGAAGCATCACGTAGCGGTGTTCCAGGAGCAATTAATAATTTTTCTATGAATGGCCAGATGATGGGTTTCGGTGGGTCCCACAGAAATCCGACGGTGGGGCCGGGGAGCAACAATTATGTGATGAATTCTTCTTCTTCTTCTGGGTCTTTCTTGCAATCCAAGAAACGATCAAGAAATCAACCCAATTCCCAGCTTCCAATTGTACCCTTCTCTAATGAACATGGGAATGAGTTTGATGATTCAAGGCCTATTTTGCATTTACCTCAATTGACCCATTTTGTGGATTCCCTATCCTTGGGAGAATTGAGGGGTCAGATATTCTATTTGTCGAAAAATGCCTACGGGAGTCATTTGTTGAAGAAATTGATCATGAAGGACCCAAAAGAGGATGAAATTGAGATGGTGTTATCTGATATGATAAACCATGTTAGTAAATTGATGAGGGACCGATACGGGAATTACGTCATTCAGGAGATTTTCAAGGTTTGCAATGAAAAACAGAGGACTCAAATCATCGCATCGCTCACCCAGTCTCGATCTCAGTTCATCAAGATATGCCATAATCAGCACGGGTACGGTTTATTGTTGATTGGTCAATGTTTGTTCAAATTTGAATTGAATTATAAGATTTTTTATTTCAAGATTGTAGATTATAGACTCTAGGTTTAAAATACTCCAATATTAGTGTTAGGATGATATGAGCGCTACTTTCTGATAACCGGATGTCCGGCCAGTTTGTGAGCACGTTGACTAATTCCGGGGTCTTAAAGTTAATGATCGGGCAAACCCTCCCGTGGCGTTAAGGTTTTGGAATGTTTGGCCTGTGTAGAATTTGAACATGTGACGTCAAGGTGGACAATCGGTTATTTGCTTTCTAAATTTTGCAGAAGAGTTGTTTTCGGAAGCATAATGAGAATTCAAAAAGGTCCTACTAAAACAATATTTTGAATTTTTCATTATCTACCCCATAATTTTTGTGATGGATTTCCACAAGATGGGTTCCAAAATCACATGCCAAACACTGGGAAACGAGAATACGAAAATGTACAATGCATAATAGGGTAATGTGGCTCCCAAACATGTCCTAGGATTGGTTAAATAATAGTACTAAGAAGTATTTGTTGTTGCAGAGCTCGAGCTGTACTGGTGTTGTTGGATCACATTAGTAACCAACAGCAGATATCCTTATTTATGTCAGCTCTAAGCCCTGGTGCTGCAGCATTAGCCAATGACCCAAATGGTCATTTTATAATCCGGCATTGTGTGCAAAATTTCTCTGGTGACGATAATAAGGTAATGTCCGATCCTCATTACCAGTTAAACTTGGATGATTTTGTAATTTAGTAATATTATTGCTCATTCAGGAACCTATTTTCCTCTACATAATTGTTGTCATTTCAATTTTTCAATTCGTGATTGCTTTTGTTTCAACTTTCAATGGTTGGGTTTCTCTGCAGTCCATCAAAGGGACTGTGTCATCTAGTTTGTTCTGTTTGTGGGCCCTTCCTGTCTCAATTTAATGAAAGATTCCGTTTATTTTCAGATTGTGCTGAGAATATAAGCCATGTCAAAAATTATGATCATTGATTGCATAACAATTGATATCGTTTCAGAACACATGTACGTTGCAAAAAAAATAAATTTGAAACACTAAATCGAGACTTTCTTTTCGCAACATAGATGTGTCATGAAAGCATTGGTATTTGATCAACATAGTTTTTGACGTAACGACTGTTCTAGGCAAGATTTTTTTTAAAAAAATGAAGGGTCTCAATCATCGAATTCAGCTCGAGAAGAACTCGCAGACGGAGAGGAATATACGGTCCGGTCCCTTTGAGGGAGGGGAGAGGATCTTGCTCCTTGTTTCTGAACATACTCAATACAAGTCTTTTTATACAAGTTTCATTATGTTCAATGAGTTCTTTGACACCTACCCTGTCTATGCAGTATCTTATCAATGAGATGGCGATACATTGCTTAAAAGTTGCAACCGATCCGAATGGGTCCCGTGTGCTGCAGTCATGCTTGTTGCTGTATCAGGGAGAATATAGAGTGCACCTTTTTGCTGAGATAATAGCAAATGCTCTTCAACTGGCACAAGATCGTCACGGGTTTGTATCTATAGTTCATGTTTATTTGACTGGACTAATAGTGACAATACATACTTCCACAAAATGAGAAATCCGATCGTAAGTAGTAGCGTGGGAATTCATAGCTATATCCCATTTTTGGTGGGATATCTAGTCCTTTTTGACTTTTAATCCAATGTAATGCTTTTTTTCCAAAGTCCAAACAAACGAACGGAATGATAAGACCTTATCAAGTACTTAAAACGACTCCCACTGCAACATAAGATTAACGTTTGTATATTCTTGCTTTTTCCTTTCGCATGTAGCAACTTTGTGGTGCAACTTCTACTGGAACTGGAGATAACTGAAGTCACTGAGAATCTCCTGAGGCAGCTTGGAGGGAGTTATTTGGCTTTGTCCCGGAAGAAGTTTTCTAGTTGTGTTGTGGAGAGATGTTTGAGAAAAGCAGGAGAAGAGCAAGCCTCATGGATTATCCTAGAGCTGCTTACAAGTCCAAATGTTTGTGTTCTTTTAGTTGATCCTTTTGGAAACTTCGTCATTCAGACAGCATTGGAAGTGTCTCAGGTATGCTCAACCGCTGAATCAAACTGGTATTGTAATCTCCTTGTCATATTTGTCTACTAAATGATGGGATTTTCAAGAAATTCGCAAGGCTGACTTGAACTCTTGAAACTATTTACATGCTGGCTCTTGGACCCAATATGTTCGAGGACGTGTATTTTCGATGCACATATTTCCATCGGCATGGTTTTTTTTGTTGGTCTGGGAGTAAAAGAAAAGCCAGAGAAAAGTGGAATTAACCAAATTAGAGTTGCAACCAATAACTTATAGTGATCGGCTAATCAGAACCTTGCCTCGATATTTTAAGTAATATGTGCTAGAAAGAGGGATCTATGGTTGTTAGCTACTGGCTGCAGGACAAGGAGACATTAAGCCATCTATGATTAAATGTGGGATAGGTCTGAGGAAATAAAAGGCTTAAGGCTTAAGGTTAGCTGCTGTTTCATGTTATATCTTGTGGAATCTTCAGGAGAGGTTAAGGATTATAGCTTGATTATGAAAGGTTATGTGTATGAAGGTGAACTACCTTAGGGTTGTGAATAGTACCCCGTTGAATACTAAAGACTGTTCTGCGAAGAGGAAAGCAGCTTTCCGTCATAATGAGCGAGCAAATTTGCAAAAACTTGATCATTCAACACGAACTAATGCCGAGAATGATTTTGTTCAATCTCATTTGTTGAAAGCGAAGAATTCCCTCATTGTCATTGGTTGAAAATGTATGAGTCTCACCCTCATCTAGTGCCCCCTTAAATAGTAAGTATTCAATGGAATCTAGCTGAGTGCAATAATACTTTGTGGCAAACATTTGAGTTTTGGACATTTAACACATCAAAATCTGACCGCAATGCGACTCATGGATCCAAAGTAGAACCTCTACAAATCTGAAAATCATCTAAATGCCCTTGGCTCAAATGAAAGACTCTTTGAAGATTTCATTGCGATAAAAGAAAAATAGTAGACTTTATGTAGGCAGTTTGAAAATCAACTCTACAAGATTATCTGAGTCATCTTGACAGCAATATTGTCCTGCCCTTTCAATGTAATTGAAGTTGGAATATCAGGATTACCATTCAGTAGTCCTTCGAAAAAATAACCTGCTATTGCCGTGCTGGCAGTACATTTTATTGTTTTATCTTTATTAACTTCAATAAGTTTGTGTTTGGCTTTAAAAAATTTCCTACATTCTCTGTTATTCATTGGTACGACGGTAACCTGTTTCCTACTTATTGCAAGAGCAGGGGTTAATCCGCAGGGCTTTGTTCAACCTAGTCCAACTGAATGCTCATGTTATGCGCTCCAATCTTTTCGGGAAAAGGGTCCTAGCACTCTTCAACGATTTGAAGCTGCAGCTTGATTCGCCATTCGAGAGTAAGACACGGCTCTAAGGTATCCAATTTCTCAACTGCCAATGTTTGTGGGACTTGGTCAAGTCGTGTGTGTTTGTCTGTCATTGGTGATGCATCGATATCTGGTGTAGATGTGTAGTTTTGGAAATTTGTGGTTTGTTGTTCATTACTGTACTCCCTACGTTCATGTAAAGGAATTATGCTTCCAAACATTGCCTTGTAATGTATGCAGAGAGACCCTGGGAACCTGTAATGCACTTTTGCACTATAGGGGTGCACTCTATGTACTGCTCGGATTTCCTATAATGTTCAGATTACGCACTACACCCTTATAGTACACCCTTGCACTATTGAATGGGGGATACTGCCAAACAACACCGTGCAAATTGGTGCAGATCGGCACTCATCTCGATAATTGACGGCTCGGATCTTAACCAAGCAAGGGACTAGGTTGTATACGATTTGTATGCGCTCAGATTCTATCCGAGCCGTCCATGCCAAGATGAACGGCCGGATCAGCCGCTCTGCACCCGCTCAGCAGAGAGCTGCTCGGCAGCATCCCTGGGTCCCAGCACTATAGGGTCCCTGAGTCTTGTGGCAAAAATGGTGGTTCGTTCGATTCATCTTCGGGTTTTTTCTTAAAAAAAATACAACTCCAATCAGTGTTTCTTTAGGTGATTTACCCTAAATAGGTGTGCACTGAAAGTGAATATTTAACCTCAATAGGTGCTTTTCAAATATGTAAAGAAGTAAACTGACTTTTCAAAAGAAAATTGAACATCATGACAAGAAAACTAAACGAGCAAAGCATATGTACTACTAGACTTCTAGTGTTGTCGTTTCTCACTGGATTAAAGATGAAATTATACAGAGAGAAAGAGAGAAGATAAACGTATGATAAAAATGAGAGGAAGAGAGGAATAAAGAAGATGTGACGGACGAAACACAAAGATAGATGGAAGATGATGATCTCTCTTTGAATCATGAAGATTGATCAAACATCAATTCGATCCATCTTTGTCAAGTTATTTTGAAAACTTTTGGACGCATAAAAATTACCTAATAAGTTTGGCACATTTTAGTGCTTTCAATTATAGTGGAAGACATTAAAAATTGGGCTCAATGGAGAAGATGGTCCTTTGTCTGGTGTAATAGTAGTGGAAGACATTAAAAATTGGGCTCAATGGAGAAGATGGTCCTTTGTCTGGT
>JAOTQK010000021.1:5276571-5289893 GCA_025642025.1 Rhododendron ferrugineum
GTCCAATCGCAAACGAGTTTCAATCACGCACCCGACCACACCAAATTATTCGTCTCGATGAGACGATTCCAATGTGGGGTGTTTTTGAGTTATTGAGTTCGGTATTGGTAAAAGTTGTTAAGTTTGGTTATGAAATGGGTGGAATTTGATTATTTGCTAAAAGATTTATAATTTTGCTTATTATGTGGGGTATTTTTTTGAGTATTGTTGTTAAATTTGCTTATTACAATAGGGATGCTCTGAGATAATATGATTTCATCATGTAACTATTGATATGTGATTTGATTTTTTTTATCATAAATATCCTTAGAGCCCGCACTAGCATATGAATAAAAGCTCGAAACGTCAGTTTTTGGATCTTTTCTTGGATATTTTTCAAAATATTTGTGTAAGTCATATTTTTTACTTTTTCGGTTCTTCTCATCCTTACTCACTCATATCATATAAAAGTTTGGTGTAGAACTAACAAATGTAAAAAAAAATTGAATAAAGACAAAACCCAAAAATTGTGGTGTATAAGTTAATCATTAGCGGGAATGGGGCCAGTCAGGTTAGGGAGAGTGTATATCGGCATATCCTTACAAGGTACTAGTATTTGTGAAAAATAAAATAAATTGATCACAGAATTCGACATTAGAACATGAGTTTAGGTGCATTCCGCTATTAGAATAAAATAATCACAACATGCTTACGATAATTGTATTGAATACGGAGAATGCAATTCGAAAAATGGTAAAGACACCCTTGAGTGTTTATAGAATAGGTCCAATAAAATCTTAGGTAGTGTATTTTGTGTGTTTTTGCGCAGAAGACTTTAAACAGTAAGTACTTCGGTTCCTAGTTTAGTTTTAGTTTTAGTTTTGTTTCCAATTATTACCCTATATCTTTCTCCAATCATTACCCTATATTTTCAATTATTAATTTCATTTCTCTCTCTATCTCTCTCCAATCATTACCCCTATTTTCAATCATTACTCTATTTCTCTCTCCACCTACTACCAAAACTAAACTAAACTAAACTCTCAACCAAACACAACGGGCTTTGTTCGTTTAAGAGTTTTGGGTATTTTAGTTTTGATAATGGGTGGAGAGAGAAATAGGGTAATGATTGGAGAGATGATTAATGAGTGAAGAGAGATAGAGAGAGAAATGAAATTAATAATTGAAAAAATAGGGTAATGATTGGAGAAAAATATAAGATAATGATTGAAAAATAAAGTTAAAACAAAATCAAGTAACGAAACGAACATGGCCAGTAATTTTTTACTCTTATTTTTTTAGCGTATAATATTGAAAAAAATACATATCCAATTTTGAAAACCCACTTTTAACTTTGTGCAATTGTAAAAGTTGAAGTGGCAAATTGTACTCTACTAGTAATTGGTGGCAGTTGGCAGAAGGCGGATCATCCAAAGCAAAAATATGTACAATAGTCTACACCTCGTGGAGTACGAACTAAATATAGCAGGACTCTCTTTCTTTTTATGAGACCCAAAAATCTCCTCATCTACGTCTACGGCTTCTCTCCTCTCCCACTCTCTGCCTCTGTAGCTCCCCATGGCGACGATCAGCATCGCTTCTGTTTCAATCACAGGTGCTGTAGTTTTCCTTCTTTCCGATTCTCAATTGTTTTCGTCTTTGTTGATTCCTAGGGTTTCTCGATATGTCATAAATTGGAAACAAATGATGCGCTCTCTCTCTGTTTTTTTTTTCTTTTGAGAATTTCTTTTTCTATGATTTCAGATCCTGATTTCTTGGATACTGCAACCTTCTTATTTCTATTAGGATTGTAGTGAATACTTTGAAATAGATCGTTTAAAACATGAACAACATTTTGCGCAGCTGCTGTTTTTGTTTTATTGTTTCTAATTGGGCTCGAGCGGTTCTCCTATCATGATGACAACAACAAAAAAACTTGTCGTATGATCCTAATGACAAGAACGAAATAAGAAGAATATATCTTAAAGTAGATCGATCCATGCCAATCTATTCGCCTCAATTTCTTTGAGAAGGTTATTATTGGATTAATGTGCCGGTTTAATACCCGTTGGCTCAAAATATGAAAACCCGTGGGGACAATTATAATCCCATGTATTCTTATGTTTTTTTTTTTTTTATAATTATTGTACTATACATCTAATATATGAGATATTGTGTTTAAATAATTTGTTAATAGAGCTAAGTAAAATTAAACGAGTTCCTGAACGCCACTATCCGTCCTGAACGCCTCTATCCGTCGGCTTTTTCTTGATTGAGGAAAGCAAACCACTGCATGAGTAAGGTAGAGTTATATTGAGTGTATTCTATGTTATAGGAAATGGGTTTCCAAAATTGTGTGATTCTCATCCTTCCTAGCATAGGTGCGCCTCACACTTACGGGGTCTCCATCACAGGGGTTGAATCTGTTACTTTTGTTACTTATGCTCTATTAGCATATCGTTTTGTGGCATTTGTGGACTTAAATAAAATCATGTTGCTGATTATATTTGGCAAGCAAATTATTTGTGTTGTTATTTTGAGAAATCTTGTTATGAGATCTCTATGCTCTCCATCGTTTGGTATGTATACTAATTATAGTTTGTAACGATAATTGTTTCAATGCTAGTATAGGTGGTTCTCGTCTGAAATCACAAGAGCTTTGGTCCTCAAAGCACAATTCACTTAATAATTTGCCCAGGTTGACATATCAAAGGAAATCAAATCAACCGCAAATCAAGAAGCTATCAGTCCGTGCGAAGTACAAGTAAGGAATTTTGTGTCTCAAATTTGTGTGAAATACTTAGGGTTTAATGTGAAAATGATGATCGGTATGAGATGCAAGATACTTGTTTGATGTTGTTTAAAATAATCTCATCAAGCAGTGGTAGTAAGCTTTTATAGTTGCTGGGCCACACTTTACCGTGGACTTTCTAGTAGTTTGCCCGACACTTTCAATAGCTCTCGCGGTGAAGGTATGATCATGGGAATATTCTAATGAGTAGTTGGGTACTGTACTGTACTGCATTTGAATGCTTTACATTTCTGATTTGGCCACTTTTTCTTTCGTATTGAGTAATGGTTTTATGCTTTGTCTCTTCCAGTAGTGGTTTAATAGGATGGCCTCTCCAATGACCAGACGGAGATATCCATAATGCACATCTTGTTTTCCTTTTTGTATAATTTTTACAACAAGGGGATTATAGTTTTATACTGCAAGAGGCATGAAGAGGGTGAAACAGCATACAGAGGGCAAGGGTGTACAACAAGGGGGTGCCACCAGTAATAAAAAAGAAAACCGAAGTCAACAAAAGTTTTCATTTCTATGCTTGCCTAAACAAAACACCGAAATGAAATTCTGTCCCTTGAGGTGGGAGTTTGCCTTTTTTGAAAGGAATCAATAGTTTGAAATCGTTTATTAAGCTTAGTTCCCTATACACTGTGTTTCTCACTTCTCTATTTGAATACCACTTATCTTGGTGCTGAATTGTGATAGGGATGATTGAGAATTTGATATCGTAGCCATTGGGAAGATCTTACCGTATTTGAGGCCATGAGGCTTGATCCAAATGTTACACCGGTTTTGGGGCTTCGAGTGTATTGATCAGGTTCATAGAAGTGGGTACAATTTTATTGAGCTAGGCACCACGTTTCAAGACCGGATCATGGTAACAATTAGCTAGGACTAGGAAAGGGCTAGTGGATTATGCTTTGAAGTTTTCTCAAAGGGTTAAGTATAGGTCACCAATAGTCCCAAAAGCTTAAGTGCTTTGGAACTTGGCAAACCAGTTCATATCAAGCTCTCCATAACCCTCCCTCTTGTGTGACCTTGTCTTACAGGCATAGATGCAATCATCCAAACATAGAGAAAAACAAAACCAAACAGGAACGAATGAGGATGAAGTGATTTGGACACACGACAGCCGTAGCATAACTGTGGTACCTTAACAAGGTACCAATAGTCTGAAAAGGTCAAGTTGTTGGGTTAGTGTTCAAACAAGTCATATCGAGCAACATTGATTGTAATGTGATGGTTGATCTAGACAATGGCCATTCCTTTGCTTTTGTGTTTTTTTTCTTTTGCCCCCACCCACACTAGGGTGGGGTGGGGACATTGATTGGGTGTTGGGCAACTTGAATCACAATCCTGGGCCCACGAAGTCTTTTTAGGAGAATTGAAATAACAAAGCTGGGGTTAGGGGCCCCTTTGGATGCCCCCCTTGAACTTGAATGCCTCAATTCAGGTTCATTTCAAAGAATTCATGTTTGTATGGATTCATTTGAAAACTGGGTATATTGTACCCATTTGAGAGTTAACGTCTGGAATCTTAAATTTGGTCATTTTCAAGGAAACCTCGTTGTGACAATGCAAGGAGAAAGACGCTAAAGTCTTGTGGTTCTCATATTTTTTAATTGATGATGTTGTTTTTCGTATTGATATGCTATGTAGTCATGAGGCATTTAAATTTGAAGGTCGCACTGGCCCATATTGAGTTTTATTGTACTGTTTTGCTGTGTCCAAGCGAGGTGCTGAGATCAGGACAAAGGTCCACTTACCTTTATATCACTTTAGGAACAGCTGTGCCATTGAGAAAACCTCTAATGCCAGGACTGGTTAGTGAAAGATAGATGATTTTGTTGAAAACTGGTGAAATACCATGGGATATTGGGAGAAACCTTTTTGGGCTGGTCAAGATAAAGTTGCTCTGACAGTCAGATTCGGCATCCTCAGGACCTCAGCATCGAAGATGTTTCAGTTATGGTGATTTTGGAGTTGAATCAGATGATAAAAGCAACAAATCTAGAGATGACATCGTTCGATGGCGAAGACCGAATAAGGGGCGGTTTCTCTTTTTGAGTTTCTGTTTAGTTGTTTTTGTTGTTTTTCTCCTCTCTTTGTGTCGTGTTTCTCTCCTTTTATGGAGCTTTTGCACCCATTAGGGTTTGTGTTCCTTCAGGAACTTTGTGGATTTCGTTTGTGCTGTGTATTTTTGGTTGAGCTTTCCATTTTTAGGGTTCTTAAGTGCCTCACTACCTCTGAATTTGCTTTTGGCCTGCCTAGCAGTATGTGTTAATAGAACACGAGGCTCTCGTCCAGGGGATGGTGGTTTGGGTACTTTCCAACTTTTGTGATGATACCCTTTTGTAAATGCCTCTCGGCTTTCTTGAATGTAATTTTGGATGACCAAGATGCAAAAAGATTTAGTTGCGCCCGTTGTTAGGAGAAATGCAGGTAGGCCTTGTTTCCAAGATAGGACTGTGTTGTTTCCATTTGCATTTTTAATACCGCTCATTCCTTCTGTCTTGACTACAGTGTCTTGTAATGAAGAAATGCCTTTTTTATTTGCCACTATTCCTTTGTCACGTGCAGTGATCGTATAGGCGGAGAAGGTGACTTTGTTGCAGGTTTCCTTTTGGGAGGTGCATTGTTTGGAAGTGCAGCTTACATTTTTGCGCCGAAGGTGGCTTTTTAGTCTGTTGTCTCCGTGCTTAGTGCTGCTAGCTTTTAGTATGAACTATGAAGTAGCATAGTAGTTTGGCACTTTAATCTGAATTTACAGGCCAAAGCATTGTTTCTTCACTAACAATTAGGGGTTATCTGAATTTCTGATTTACAAAAAATAAATAAAATTATGGGTAATCATATGAAACCCACCTGCAGGAGATTTAATCCTAGATTCACTTGTTAAGAAGATGTAGTTAAAGTGGTTGCAGCTTTGTACTTTATGACCTTCTGAAAGTAGACTGTCCTGGTGGATGACTCAAGTATGCTTCAACTGGAAGATCATATTAAAGCTGAACCATTCTTTAATCTGCGCGTCTCTTTCAGCTTTGTACTCAAGTATCGATTACATAATATTGGAATCCCCCAGTTTCCTAGTTACTGTGTCATAATATTGGAATCCCCTAGTTTCCCAGTTACTGTGTCATTTATGCATCTTCTTGTACTATCTCTCAAGTCCATTGGAAATTTTTTGGACTAGCTGGTGATGTTCATCTCTCTTGTGCGTCTGTGTCTTCAGATCAGGAAAGCACTGCGAAATGAAGGTGAAAATGGTTTCCTGAGGCCAAAGGGACCAATGTATGAAGGCTATTATGATGATCATGAAGGTGGTTTAGAGGTGACGAAATATTGACTTTCCATGAATCTCCTGATTGTAATATGGATAACTTTGCGACATTCTTTTTTCTTATTGTCCCTTTTCCTGAAATGCAGAAGACCCGACACTCCTTGAATGAAAAAATTGGCCAACTCAATTCTGCCATTGACAATGTGTATTCACGGTTGAGAGGTGGCAAGAAAATGCCTCCTATACCAGTTGAAAGTGAGGCCGATGAATTTATCGCGTAAGACCTGCTTCTGTTTGTTGCACAATAATTAGCAAAACTTTCTGAGTTTCGTATCAAGTAGTTGGATGGTTACCTTTTACATTTTTTTAAAGAATTTATCATTGTTTGATGGTACTCGGGTCATGCAGAATTCAAGTAATATCCCATAATTGTGTGCACTTGAGGTTGATGAAATTGTGTCAGCTCTAAAGTTTAGTTTGTTTCTTCTTAAATGATCTTATTTTGAAACTCCAGTATAAATATAATAGTCTGCTGCATATTTGAATAAACCGTTTTAGAAAATATCCAATGCTGTGGGATCAACCCAATGAACTTTCAAAAATAGCCGAACACAACTAGTACAAAACCCTCCCCAACCCACCACTAAATCAAAAAACCAGAATAATTGGTTCCATAGGCATCATGCTGAGCTGAGGTGCTTGTTTCAGTGAGTCTAAGTCCAGAAGAGGTTTTGCAAGGCCCTACTAAAACCGTGAGACACCTTTCAGCCTAGCTCACTCGCGCTAGAGATCATGGTGCAGAGTTGTAAATGGATTTGCAATAGAGATTGCACTAGGTTAATTTAGTGAATTTCAAGTACGTATATTTGGGCATTTGTTGACTCAATGAACATGGACCACGCTTTGGGCATTATGGGCGATCAAAAAAAAAGACCTTGGTGGGATTTGTGACAGGGCAGTCATCAGGATGAGTCGGATGACCCTTAAAGATCCCCCTATCCCTATCCCTCTCCCTATTTCTTTTCCACTATAGAACCATTGCTGTTAACATTATCAATCTCTAAAACCAAAAGTCTGATACTGCTTGTATTGATGCACACAGCTAGATATGCTGCTTAAGATACCTCCGCCAGGGAAACCTTTCTGCTTCTGCTGCTCATTATTCCAGTCTACACACTTCACCATGGCTCCACTGTTTACCATTTATCCCAGCTGAATTTGCAACTCCGTTTTGAAAGTCAAAACGAATGTGTGGATCTAAAGGATGTCATTAAATTGCATCTTCTACCAGCAACCACTGAAATTAAGTCCTTATACTGTTATACGTAATGGGACTGGTTCCGCTCAAAAAACAATTAACACTACAATTGACACTTAATCTCAGCCCTTGTTTTGGACGGCTAAGTTTAGATCCCACACCACAACACTAAGTTCTCAACTCACGAGCTCTCTCCAAACCCTGACGTCGACCTCTGCGCTCTCTCTCTCTCTCTCTCTCTCTCTCAACGTCGACCTCTGCTCTCTCCCTCTCTGTGTCCGTTCAGAGCTCCAGCGAGCAATCGAAATTCCTCTACTCTGGCGAGCAAACACCTCCCTCACGCTTCGCCGGCGAACGAACGAAGCTTGGGTTTTGCTGCACGTTTTGGGGTTTGCTTTCAAGGTAAATGAAGGGCTCATTAGAACTAACAAAGGTCATGGTCCGCCACTTTCCGCAGATGATTTTGCAGTCGACGACCGATTCACCAGATGCTACGACTACTTCCTCCCTTGAAAGACCAGGTTAGGGTTTTCCGGCGAGGTTGTGGTGGAGGAGAAGGTTTGTCGGCGGCCGTCAGTCGGCCTATTTGGGAGGTGCTGTCCAAATCGACACGGTTCCGATTCCTTTTTAAGGGCTTCGATTCATTTGTTTCAAAGCAAAAAAGCCTGTGTGTATACTGAATTGGTCCCTCCGTGGGAGTCTCTGGCGTTGATGTCTGATATTACAAATGTGGGGAAAGAACTGGATCTTTTCTTCAACTGGACTCCAAGGGAAGGAAACGATACGGCTCACTGGATTGCTTCAGCTAGTACTAGCAGTTTAGTTTGTAATTGGGTTTCAAATCCACCTCCTTTTTCCCTTTCTATCCTTTGTAAAGATGCTTCTGTTTCTTAAATGAATTGAATTTCCGTTCAAAAAAAAAAAAGAGAACTCAAGAGGATTAATTTCTGTACTTCTCAGTTGATGTCTTGTTAACTGGTTATCTTTCCTCTTTGGTTCATGCTTCGTTCGTTCGCTGGCGCAGCATGAGGAAGGTGTTTGCTCGCCGGCGTTTAGGGATTTGATTGCTCGCCGGAGCTCTCAACGGACAGAGAGAAGGAGAGAGCGGAGGTCGACGTTGGGAGAGAGAGAGAGAGAGAGAGCAGAGGTTGACGTCTGGGTTTGGAGAGAGCACGTGAGTTGAGAACTTAGTGTTGTGGGATCAAATCTCAGCCGTCCAAAGCCAGAGCTGAGATTGAGTGTCAATTGTTTTGTATGCCCCCATTTTGTTTTTGCTCTCTCTGATGCTTTGAATGGAAAGTAGTAGAGTGCATGTTCAAAATTTAAATAGAAATTTGAGTCACAATCCCCGTTAGTTGGACTATAAATTATGCAGGAAGGACACAACTTTTATTCAAGATTATATAGAATCTGACAGACGAAACAAAATACATCTCGGATTTCCGGCGGAGATGATTAATGAAGGTTAAAAGTTGATTAGAACTTTAAGGCAGTCTGGTTTCTTCAGTAGCTCAAAAGCTTTGTTCACATCTTCCAGTTGAACTTCATGAGTCAAGAGCTCATCAATTTTCTCGATTTCCTGCAAGAGAGAGAGAGAGAGAGAGAGAGAGAGAGGGCAATGCAGTCAGTCCAGTTTTCTTGTTTTCTTTTGTTTGGGTTGTACTCCTAGCTAGTTTATGAGGTTATGTATATATACTGTGGGGGAGCCAGGATTTACGAAGGTGATTGGTGAAATTAGCATAATTAAACCCCTATAAATTAGCTCTAAGCCTATATTCATAATAGAGAAGTTCATATTTTTCTCACAAATAAACCATAACTACTACGGGTATCGACAAAAATGTATTGATATTTTGAAGATGGAATGTGGGACTTAACTCAGGGTTCTTCGTAAATGATCTAAGCGGTTCATTTTGTCTAAAAATTCTTTTTAAGGTATCTTATAAAAATTCAGCTTAATCGAATATCGGTAAGGGGTTGATTTATTTTTTCAATTTTTCGTTACTGAAATCATAGGGATCAATACTTGAATGAATTGATTAAGCTCTTACGATATCCAATTGAGTTGGGAAATGTGGAATAAAGCGTACCTTGTTTATGCACTTGTCAACTAGAAAGGGTAGGTCAGACTGGACTTTAATCCCACCAAAAATAGAATACTTGAGTGCCCTACCCCCAAGCAGGGGAGAGAAGTTGATCTCGACTGTTTTCTGAGTTCCTGCCCCAATTAAGATTGACATCCCTACCCCCTGATTCAACCACCGCCACCACAAGTACAACCATCAACACAAAACAAACAAGCAGCATTTTTAAGGTCTAATTATTGTAATCTACTATAAGAGTTAAAAACAACAAAAAGTTGCTGGTAGCAGAAAACAGCTCGCTCTACTAGATCATTAGTGTAGCTAGCTAGCTGCAGGTGTCGTTGTAATTGTAAGTAGTACTAGTTTTTTTTTTTTTTTTTCGGTCAAACGGAAATTCAGTACTAGTTGTTTTGGGTGTAATAATACAGGGTTGTTGAATTGGTTGTATTTAGACATGAACTATGGAATGTATCTCATACGTACGATTTTTGTGGACTCGATACACTGATTGACCAAGGCGGCGACTCCAGTGCATTCGAAAGAGTAGTCCACACCCAGCCCTCCTGTCACCCCCATCACTAATTCTGAGATGGATTTATCTGAATCTCGAGGATTTATGAAATCCGTCATTCCAAAGGCCATCCCTTTTTCTCGTTTTGTGTCATTTATGTCCACTCCAATTATTCTTGTTGCTCCTTGCGTCCGAGCCCCTTCCATCACCTTCATTACATGAGAGAGAGAGAGAGAGAGTTGACATGAAAAACACTTGTCTAGTTCAAAAAATTGAAGGAGAAAACAAAAACAGTGCATGGTTGAACAAGGAAGGCTGTGTGTATCAGTGTGTGTATGTATACGTACACCAAGTCCAACAGCACCGAGACCCAAAACAGCAACGGTGTTACCCTTTTGAACCTTGGCTTCCTTCCAGGCTGCCCCAAATCCGGTGGCGAATCCACAGGAAATAAAGCTGGCGTGTGGGAGAGGTATCCTTGGGTCAATTTTAACAATGTAGTGGGCGTCGACAACTGTGTACTCGGACCAAGTGGAGCAGCTCAAGAAGTGGTACAGCCTAGTTTGACCACCACCTCCTCCATCATTAATCGACATCCTGGAGGTGCCGTCAGTCATTAGACCAGTGAAAGCTTGGAGAGGGTAGGTCTGGCATAGATTGGTCTTTCCGGACATACAATTCTCACACGTTCCGCACTCTCCTAAATAGGTTGGGACCACCATATCTCCTTCTCCTAGCTCTCGCACTCCTTCCCCTATGCTCTCCACTATCCTGCAAACAATTCAATTTTTATCTTTCATATCATATATATTACACTAGCTAGTAAGTGTCCATATGCTGCTCTACTCATCAGACAAAATTGCTGCATGAAATAAGAGAGTTCTTTGAAGTTCTGGAGAGAGAGAGAGAGAGAAAGAGAGGAGTACTTACCCAACACCTTCATGCCCGAGAACTCGAGGGAACAAAGGCTGGAAAAGATTTCAAGGAAAAAAAGGGAGACAATTAGTGTGAGTATCAGATAATATATGTATGTATGTATGAGGGCAAGCAATAAGCAAGGAATGAATGAATTTGGAGGGACGGATATATGTATATACTGACGAGGGGAAAGCCTTTGCAGCATAAAACGTCGGTGTGGCAAATACTGGCACAAAGCATCTTAATTCTGGCTTCACCTGATTTTGGAGGATCCACTTGTATCTCTTCCACCTTCACTTCCTCTTCTTCTCCCCAACATACTGCCGCTGCAACATTTCATTTTGCAATTGCAAGACCAGACCAATCATAAGTACTAGTATGTGCTTTGTGCAGATGAGGTTCCAAAGTTTGATTGGACGCAAGCAAACGTTAATTTGAAGTTAACTAACTAGTACTGTACTGTACTGTACTGTACTACTCTATATGAAACCATGTTAATTAGAGCTGAAGATTCAACAAATTAAGGAAAATTCAGTGAATGAATTTTAGCTATTATTAGTATAATAATAATAATAGAGGGATAACACTCAACCTTATCTTCAAACAAACAAATTTAAGTTGGTAAAGAGTGAACAAGCGTACGAAATACAAAATTAACAATGAATATTTAAATTCAAGTAACAAGGCCACAACATCTTTTTGTGCATAAAGACACAGGAATGCCTAACTCTCTGGAGTTGCAGAGGTTTCCGGCCGGTGCAACTTAATTGTCCTTTGAATATAGTTTTTTTTATCGGCTTGAATATAGTTAATGTGTTTGATGTTGTGCACCTGCTTGCCTGTCTGAGAGAGAGAGAGAGAGAGAGAGAGAGAGAAGGAGCTTGCTATCTCACCTTTGCAAGTTATGATTTGTGAGGTAGTCTTGGGCATGACTGGAAAATTGTTACGGCCGTGTGGTACCTGGTTGCCTTATCGCTGGCCTGGGGGATTCAGCTTTTAAGTTGGAGCAGAACGATCCAACATCATTACTTTCATATTTATACCACGTCTAGTTATTCATTAGTTTATTCACTATTCGGCCCACTTAAACCAATTGATTATATAGGGAGATTAAAGGTGAGTTCACGGCGTTGTCTAAATGGTATTTTTGACTTATTGTTTACGCTGCGAAGACAACATCTTTGTCTAAATGCAAGGGTCAAAAATACCCTATACATTTGTTTGATTTGGATTTTGAGGGTGATTTTTGAGAGTAAAGAGTGGAGAGAGATAAATAGAGAAAATTTATTGAGAACCGTACACAGAAAGAAGAGTTCGGTTTTGAGACCCAAAACGAACAGACACGTGTAACTCTAGTACCTAAAATTACTAATTAGATTAAATAGTCAAACAAATAAACAAAGGTCCTCGTGGTTCACGCGGTGGTTGGTCGACTTGAAAAAGGCAGCAATTATATGGGGTAATATAATATGCTCTGTCAAAATTATGTATGGGATTGCACCAGTAAACTATACTAGTATATATCTAGGGGTGTTTTTGAGTCAATCATATTTTATATTATAAATAAAGAATTTTAGATTATAATTAGAATTTGTAAAAGGGTGGCGATAATGCCACGATTCACTATGTTAGAGCCACGACAGTTTTCTTAATATGACAATTTTACCCCAAGATTCCTCTCTCTCCTCCCTTCCCTGCGAGGCCACTTCTCTATCTCCTCTCAGATTGTTCTGCTTTAACTTTTACATTTCTTTTTCTTTTTTAAACCTTCTTTACCTTTCATTCTATAGTTCTCACTAGTTTGGGTGCCCGATTGAGAGACCCGGCCGTGGAGGATGAAGCAAATCCAAGGTCGCAAATCTGAATTTGCTCTCCAACAGCTAGGATAGTGACCCGACCTCTTCTTCCTCAAACAAGACCAAATTATTGATGCAGGAGTGATTGGCACTAACATTTGATTTTTTTTTCTCTTTGCAATCACAAGATTAGAGGAACACCTCCTTAACCCATCACCAGTTCTGATTATTCATCTATTTGATTGAGGAGGTGTTCTCTTACATATTGTCTATTGCATCATTGCATGTAATTGGGGTTCAGAGTGGTCATTTGGGACACATTGAAGGGGGCGGATTGAGCATGAGCACAGGTGGGTCACGTGACCCACCTGGAATTTTCGGGAATTTTTTTTTTTTTTAAAACTTTTGGAATCGAAATATGGACTAACCCCACCACGTGCGCTTCTCTCTCTAAAACATTTCGTCCTCGCCCAAACGGCGGAAACCCAAAACGAGAATCAATCTTCAACATATCGTTTGGAATCAATCTTCAAGAGTTCAACCCTCGTCATCTCGATCAGTCTTCAAACCCTCGTCATCTCATCTGAGTCTGGAATCAGTCCGAAACATGAAACGGTGCCGACGCGGCGACGCCCTCAACCCTCGTCATCTTGATCCCAAATCCCAATCCTCTCGTCATCTCGTTCTCGATCAATCCACGGAACACAA
>JAOTQK010000021.1:5332059-5344747 GCA_025642025.1 Rhododendron ferrugineum
GTATTCTGCAGGGTTGTTGCCGAATGTCCTGAAGCTCAGAGTAGAGTCGGCAGAGCCGGTTGACTCGGCCTGCTACAAATAACTCCTTTTAAAGTACTTACCAATGGGTTGTGACTTAGTTTGGTGGCCGTCCCAAGGGGAATTTGGCGATGGAATTTGTGTTTTGTCCACCAGAGAATTCCCAACCGTGACTTGTGATATGTGATATGTGTTATGCGTGTCTTGTTTCCTCTTCCGATGTGGCTAGGTGTTTTGACTATGTCTGCTCTCTGTCAGTTGTAAACCTAGCATACTGGTAAATCTGCGTGTTTGGGAGAATTACCGGACAGTGGTATGTCCCAAGAATAATAATCAAAATATGGTCCTCAGGCAGTATTGAAACTACCAAAAACAGGCTCCCCTAAAACTTAATGACCAAAACAGGGTGAGGCTAAGTTAGGTTACGGATTTATCCTTCTTCTTCCCCCCATAGCACCTCTCGCTTTCTAACAAGTATGTACTCTCTCTCTCTCTCTCTCTCTCAAAGGCTAATTGTGCTACCTGAAAGCCTAATATTCGGAACTTCGGAAGGCATATTTTGTCGAACAGATGGCGGGCGAAAGATTTCAATCACGATGGGCAGGGAAGAGTGTTTTACACAAGAGTACATAGCAAATATAGTAGTAGTCGACAATGTGTTACCTGTTCTGAGATTAGGATTGTTGGAGGCGGCTACTGGTGTATTGATTCATTGACTGCGTATTTGGTTTTCTACAGCAAGCAGAGGTGGGATTTTGATGGGAATGCAACCACCCCTCGCCGTGATTTTTCACCTTGGAGATGTATACTTTTTAAATATAACTCAGTTGTCCGGCCAGATTACGAGTATCTCGACTAATCCTAAACCAAAACCCACCATTCACTTGCGGGGAGCCCAATTATAGATGAAGAAAAACTTCTTATGGACTAGTTCCAATTGAGTTTATAGTGTCTGAGAGTTTTCGAACGATATCCTCTTTGATAACTATGGGAAATTATGTTTAAATTGTTGACTTCAATTTTTTAAGAGACACATAGCATCAACTGAGAACAAAATGGAATTAATAGAATGATTTTAACTATGGGGGATGCCATGGTGCTGCAGCTGGTGATATTTGTGTAGAGCTGGTGATGATTTTGGGTCGCATTAGTTTGTTATCTAGCTTGTAAGGTTTGGTGTTTTATACGTTGTGCGGAAGCATTAACAAACCCATAAACGGACGTGATTATTTGTTAAGTAATTGAACAAACCATAAGAGAGAGAGAAAGAGAGAGAACAGAGATATACATGGTTCGGTAACGAATACTTACTCCACGGGCAGTCAGATGATCGAGGGTTTCACTATACGAAAGTAAACGGATGCCCAAAGTGCTACAGATGAGATCTCTCAAAGTTTTTCTTGCCTCTCCCAGAAAAAGCTGTTGTAAATGCAAGACAATAAGCTGAAAACCCTAAAAATGGCTTAAATACCAATTTGTTCCGCGCCCGACTGCCCGGGCAGAAACTTCAGCAAGCAAAGACTAACTTCAAGCAGCACAGGCCGCTCGGGCAGGAAAATTTATGCCCGGGCCAAAACTTCAGACAACTCAGAAAATTTTCAAACAGCTTCAGATAGTTCTGAAACAGCCCCAAACTGCTCCGAAATGAGCCAAGACACTTCATTATAATCTTTTTGAATGTTTTGGTTGGTAACTTTGCCAACCATGGAATTTTGTTTTTGTTTTGGGGTGCTAGATGGCATATGATTGTTGGGGTGCATGGGTGCCGTTTGTGAAACTGTCGTGCCTAGTGTCCGTTTAATCATTTGTAACCTGTTTTTTCAAAGATTAAAATTCTTTTTTGCTGATAAAAAAGAAGAAGAAAGAAAGTTGTTCAAAGAGAGAGAACTTATATCGTTGACTGGATGTGGAAGTAACATGTAAAGATTGGAGTAGGCGGCTGTTTAAAGGCAGTGCATGTGTTTCTTGTGTGAGTGTGTAAGAAAGGAAAAACTTAGGAGTGGGTTATAGAGTAGAAAGACAGTGAGGAAAAGAGGTGTGGGAAAAATACCAACTAAGTGGGAGTGTATTTTGTATCTCACCACATATTGTGCTCTTTGTTGGTATAGTGGATTTCTCTCTCTCTCTCTCTCTCCGGGTAAATGTTAAGACCGAATCACGTGTCTTCTCATGTTCCTTCTTTTTCTTGTGGTGTGATCTTTCCCTTCTTTATGTGTGGGAGCGGAAATTTCCTAACACAAATACATAAATACAATGAATTACCGACCAAGCATGACCAAATCGAGACTTTTTTGGGTTCCATTGAATCCTCTATTCTAAAATGTAAAAACTCTATATTGCCCGTGTTTCTATGCTATTTTCTAGAGATGGCAAATATGCGGGTTTGGGCGGATTGAAACGGGTCGCAGGTCAAATAGTAAACGGGTTGGAACGGGTCGGGTAGAATATGGGTCAAGTCAAACCCAAACCCGTCTGCCCCGCCTCGTTTTCCCTCTTTTTTTTCTCTTTTTTTTTCCCCCTTTTCTCTTCTCCCCCATCCCCATTTTCCCTCTTTTTTTTACTTTTCTCTTCTCCCCCATCCCCTTTTCCCTCTTTTTTTTACTTTTCGTCGTAGTTTTTGGAGTTAATCGTTCGTCTCAACGAGAAAAATTGGAAAAGTATAAAACTATGGACCGATATTGAAAAAATTCAAATAAGATGACACATTAGACAAAAGCTTTAGTTAACTTTCATTAAGAATCAGGCACAACATTGCCCGATCCACACGTGTAGATTTCATAGTCCGACGCACTACATCGACCGACGCACTACATTTGGATGGGAATGGGTCTTTTTACTTTCAGCCCATATTAAACCCATCTAAACCCATATAAATATGGGTTAATATGGGTTCAACCCATTATGAAATATGAGCGGGTTGAGTTGGGTTATAATTAGGCGGATTGGGCGGGTTAAAAAAATATAAGTTGTGATTGTCACATCTAATTCAAACTATTGAGGAATTATTAAGAACATAGTCGAAAATTACAATGTTGACTGAAAATTTAGTTCTTGTAAAAATGTACACAACTAGACTAGGATCTTTTATGTTGAAATTGAATACTGTTGAGAACTAAACTAAAAACTCCAATAATACTTTGGGGGCTAAAGAGAAGTTTACCCTATCTTGCTGGTTGGGGCCTAAGTCCACCGCTCTTTTTGACCGCTCAACATCTCACCGTCCTGTTCAAAAAAAAAAAAATTTCACCGTCCGGCAATCAATTCGGGATTTTAAAAAACTCTTACAGTGGGGAAATTTTTCGGTGCTAGATGGATATATCCCACGTGATACCGCTCGGCATATTCGAGCCGTCCGATACAATTTTAGGCGGCTCAGATTGAAACCCTTCTCTCCTCTCACCCCAACACTTTCTCTCATTTTTTCCTATTTAAATTTGAGTCGTCCAAAAATATAATGAACGGTTCGAATGTGCGGCACCACATTGTACTCACCTAGCACTGAATTTTTTTGGCTTACAGTGACTACCGATTGAAAACGGTGGAGGAGCGGTAAATCCCCCGATTACAAAATACAGTTGCATATCCCCCGAATTTTTAAGCTATTAAACTTGCTACTAGCAGTTGGTTTAGCATTTTGGTAGCCAGGTCCCAACGACCGGCTACCGCAGAGCAACTCTACGAGGCGGCGAGAAGCGTCGACGCCGTCGAGGTCAGACGGTTTGTTATTTTCCCATCGTCCTTATTGCACTATCTACCTTCGCTCTCTTGTACTTCGAATTTGATAGCGTCGCCATTGTTAGATGCATTTCACCGATCTTTACTTCCGATTCGAATTCCAGAAGCTGTGTAATTTGATGGCGATTCTGTAGTATAAATAAGAGTTTCTCCAGCCCTTAATTTGGATAAAACCTACTTCACTACTCAAGTTAAACCCTACAGTTTTTGCTCAAAATTTTACTCCAACCGAGAAAGACTCAAAATTTTACTCTAATTTTATAAGGTCGTTTCCCCTTTCACAGATTTACAACTACGCCTGTGCTATTTACGCAAGTTATGCTAGATTTGAGTTTGCGCATTGAATTGTTTCATATGTCGAATGAAGATTTCACTCGTATTTTTACTCAAGGTGAGTGAAAATTTGGTTGGGGAAGGGCTGGAGATGCCCTTAGTGAATAGGATTTTGAGCATGATCGTACGGAACCGACTGATCCTGTTGCTTTCATGGATATTAAAGCTGGAATTTTTCATAGCTCAATATCAGTGTCATTGACAATACCTTTGTCAAGATTATTTTGGATCAGTTTCATGAATCCTGCTTAGTAATTTCAAAGTTGTTGGAGGTTATGCATTATGTGTTGGGTTTTCTTACTTTTCTAAGCCCTGATTAGTGAGGAACTAAGGGTATTACAGTAGTTAGTTGATGCAAACCCTAGCATATGCCTCTTAAAACCTACTTCTATATCAAATTGAGTTCTACTCAAACTTTTACTCCATTTCAAGAAAGACTCAATATTTTACTAAATTTTACAATGTCATTTCCTTCTTCACAAATTTACAAATACGCTGTTAATGAACTACTTACACTAGTGTCTAGTGTTATGCTTAGATTTGAGCTTTTCCATTGGATTGTTTCATATCAAATGAAGCTTTTACTCATTTTTTTTACTCTAATTCGAGTAAAAATTTGGGTAAGGGCAATTTGGTATGAAGTACTCCAATGGACAAATCCGAATGTAAGCACAAATGTGAGTAAAAGCTACATTAATGGCAGAGTTGTAAATTATCAAGAGCAAACAAGCCTTAAATATTTTTTGTGATTCTATGACTGAAATTGTAAAGAAACAGAGTATAGCATTTTCGATACAGATGATTTGAACTTAATAAATGGACATATACATACGTACCAGGGCGGAGGTGGTGGGGGCCGGCATTGATGAGGTTGAGGAGGCTGGTGCGGCCATAGAATTTGGCAAGGAAGATGGTGGCATTCGATTGAGAATCGGAGGATTTGATCCAGTGAAGGCAGGGTCTGAGACTGCATTCGTCGCTGCATCCTTTCTGGAGGACTCTGCAGGCATTACATCTTGTCCTCATCGGCTTTCTATTTCTTTCTTCCTTAACACACACACACACACAGAGAAAGAGAGTTTTTTGGGAGTAATAAGACGGAGGTTAGGAAGGGTTGGAAATGGGGTATTTAAAGTGGTTGGTGGAAGAGGGGATTTTGGAGGAAAGGAATGAACGCAGTAATAAGACACAGTAGTTTCCTGTTTCCCTTGATTTGGTAAAATTTTGAGTGGGCACTCTGGAGCAACGTTTGATCGCGCTTGGCCTTGTCCACCCTTTCCGCTAAGTATATTCAGAATTTGGTTATGAGTCAATTAAAAGAACGGAAAGAATAAGGACTGGAGATGCTCTTAGTGAATTGATTTTGAGCAAGTACATTGGAGCATGATCATACTGAACCAAGGGGGACTGATATTGTTGTTGTCTTGGATATTTAGCAAGAAATTTAATAGCTCAATATCAGTGTTGTTGACAATACCTTTGTCAAGATTAATTTGGGATCAGTTTCATGAATCCTGTTTGGTAGTTGTTAAAGCATCCAACTCGAAACCAATTGGCAATGAGTGGGAGGCCACCCAGGTTCATATACTAGTTTTGGAGAAGATAATTAATCAATGTGGGACAAACTCCAAAACTCCCCCGCACGTGCGACCCCCGACTCGCACGTGGAGAGATAAACAAAGGATCCATAACACGTGGATCACAACAATCAAAGGTGCACTTATGGCACAAACAAGGGGAACAAATTCTCTGAAACCCTAGCTCTAATATCATGTTAAAGCATTCAACTCAAGACCAATTGGTAATGAGTGGAGAGGCCGCCTAGGTTCATATACTAGGTTTGGAGGTTATATTTAACCGACATGGGACAAGCTCCAACACTTCCCCGCACGTGCGACCCCTGACTCGCTCATGGTGAGGTAAACAAACGATTCAACATATACGACACCAATCAACTATTAACGGCCAACAAAGAGGGAACCAACCATCAACGACATATAGTCTTGTCCAAAAGCCTCCGAAAACCTAGCTCTGATACCATGTTAAAGCATCCAACTCGAAACCAATTGACAATGAGTGGAGAGGCCGCCTAGGCTTATATACTAGTTTTGGAGAAGATAATTAACCAATGTGGGACGAACTCCAACAATAGCGTCAATTTGTTAGAGGTTATGCATTATGTGTTCGGTTTTGTGGGCCTGGATTAGTAATGAACTAATGGCCTGTTTGGATGCCGGAGATGAGGGTGGATTTGGCAAGAGCCCTGATTTGCAATCCTGGCCCCACACCATCTCCGGTCTTTGGCATCTCTTGTGCGCGGGTGGATTTGCGTGGAGGCGGATTACATATCCGGTTGAAGGGTGGATTTGTAACGACTTGTCGTTAGCTAATCCGGGTGTTTTGCGACGATTTTACCCTTACAAATCCGGGTGAGGTGTCTTCCTCTCTGTAACAACAAAGAAGAGAGAGAGAGAGAGAGAGAGAGAGAGACAGAGAAGTACTGTTCATTTCTAGAGAAGTGGATGGAGAGAGGTAGAAGTTGTAGTGATGATCGGAGCAAGAGACTGGCGGCCGGAGTGGTGATGATTGACGGCAGCGACGGCAACGGCAGACGGAGAAGTCGAGGCGTTGCAGAGGATGGGTTTTTTTTTTGGAAGAACAGAAGGAAGAGGATGGGGTTGAAAAAGGGGCGTGGGTGGGTGTTGTACTGTTTTAGACTTCTAGTAGATGTATATTGACATATACATTTACATATATATACGTTATTTAAGTATTTTTTTTAATAAATTATGGTTTACTTTTAATTTGTTTTGGAAAAAATATTTTTCTAAAATGAAATTAAGTTTAAACATTTGTGGGGGCAATTCAGTCATTTAATATATAATCCCATCAAATCCATCCTCTAAATCCCCTTCCAAAAAAATCATCCAAACACTGGATTACAAATCCACCCTTCTTAGGAGGTGGGTCCACCCTTCTTGCATATCCACCCTCCTTCTATATCTACCCAAAATCATATCCTCCATCCAAACGGGCCGTAAGGGTGTTACAGTAGTGTTGATGCAAACCCTGGCTTATGCCACGTACATGGCCTTTGTTTGGGCTTCTTGCTAAAGAGTACATGGCCTTTTGTTTGGGCTTCTTGCTAAAGAGTAGCATCTCCTTCAACCACTTAACTCAACAGACCTGAGCTATCTTATCCCCAACTACTTGGTGGATAAATAGCTTCCTGTTTACGTCTGTAAACAGTTTCTAATTTGGATTCTGCTAAAAAAATCTTTCATTTTCCTTTCATTTACTAAAAAATAATGGCAGCTAGTTTGAGCTTTTTTTTTTATGCCATACAGTGTAATGACTCTGTCATTGTGATAACCCTGGTTATCATTGGTTAGATTTGTTCAGGTACTTTCTTTGACACCTAAGAGGTGTATCATCAAGATATGTGAGAGTTCCATTGACATCTTGCTTCATTGTTCAAACATAGCAGCATTTACTTGTCAACATCTTCCAGTAACACCTTTTACTGTAAGTTAGTTTCTCTAGAATTTGAGAGTTTGTGACAAACCACATAGTTAATACCTTGTCTGTATAGGAATTTTTTGGAAGGGTGTGAAACAAGTATTTGCGTTAGAATACATATTAAGTTTGGCCAATAGTCCTCCATGTAAAGTTTGTGTCTTAGAAACAGAACATAGCATTAGAACTAGGAAAAGGATATGGAAATTTTAACTTCACTAATGATAAAGAAACAGAACATAGCATTAGAACTAGGAAAAGGATATGGATATTTTATTATCTATACCACATTCCAATCACATATACATCTTTTACAGAATTATTTTGACTCCTCCCCTGCATCCTATTTCTTACTGCAACATTAAGTCATATCTGCATGGACATCTGGTAAAACCCTCATAGGAATGTTAAAACAAGAAACACAATAGTCATACATAAACTGGTTCTTCTTGAACAGAGGAACTCTTTAGCCTTTACAACTTGAGGAACTTCACCTCCAATGATTTACAGCCTTATCACTTGGGTGTTACTATGATCATGTCCAGCTGATAGCTATTGGACTTCCAACTGTGTGCTTTCCATCTGACCATTCCATACGAGCAAATTCATTTGTGCCTGATGGCATTGAGCTTGCACTGAATGTAACTGTAAAAGTCTTCTTCTCATTAGTTTTGCTAAAAGTTAGTGATTCCGGCTCTACCGTTATCTTCACTGCCCTTGTCTTAGAAGATACGGAAGCCTTGTATGTTGCCGGAGTGCCAACATTAGTCAATGTTCTCGTGTACTTCACCACGGTCGCTGCACTGCTACCACCGCCTTGGCCTGAGGCTGTCTGTAGAGGAACAACAAAAGACGGGTAATTAAAATCTCCCAAGCTGTATTTCTTCCCTGATTCGCATGTATAATCTTGTTGTGAGATGGTCTTAATTCTGGCCGAAGTGTAGTTTAAGGCACACAGGAAACCTAGGTAATCATCAACTCCGGCGTCATATACAAGGCCCGGGTCAACAGCCGCTACTGGATTCACGTGCCCAGCACCGTAATCAAACGGCGTTGATGGTCGTCCAGTTGCGATATCTTTTATTGTTTCGCCATCTTTGTAGGTGGTGTAGGTTGTGGTCATCAGTGCAGACTTTACAGCGGCCGGGCTCCAATCTTGGTGGACTCCCTTGACTAGCGCCGCGAGGCCGCTCACGTGGGGGCACGACATCGACGTGCCGGAAACAATGTTGAAGCTCACCTGCCGAGTGTCTTCCTGCAACCCCGTAGGTCCAGCTGCACCAGTCCAACCTGCTAGGATATTAACACCAGGGGCTATTAAATCCGGTTTGAGTATGTCTGGCGTTATTGGGTTTGGACCTCGAGAACTGAATGCTGCCACGACTGGTGATGGTTGGACACCCAACTGGGTGCCTGCAAACGTGATTGTGGCTGTTGGTTTAGTATCTGAAAGTATGTATTTCTTTATCGCATCACCCGTCAATTGACCTACAGCTACTGTGGGTATGAGATGTGTGTCGGCCACCAATTCTTCTCCATAGGAATCAGTATTTGTTAAGATCATCCCTATGCCACCGGCATCTTTTACCACCACTCCTTTTTGCACCCTAGAATTCAATCCTCTATCACAGACCACAATTTTCCCAGAAACTTTTGCAGGAATCAAACTGCCAGTCATGCATAGGTTTCCATAAGAGGAGTTGCTCACATTAGCGGCATACACAAGTGGCACCAAGGAAGAATCAGACAGTGGCTTTCCACTGTAAAGTGAAACGCCAGAGAAATTTTTCCCACTGCCAAGCATAGCATAAGCCGGGAATTCGCGGTCGAGTGTTCCAGCACCCACGGTGGTTATCCACGGCGCAACGTTGGACAGAGTCATGGACCCCGGCCCTCCGTTTCCGGCCGAGCATGATACTAAGATTCCTTTCGTCATCGCCCCGAATGCTCCGATGGCTACACTGTCTCTATCGTAATCGGTAACCGAGCCACCAATGGACATAGACAGTACATTTACACCGTCTTTAACAGCCGCGTCCATCGCGGCCACTATGTCGGAGCTGAAACAACCGCCTTGCCAGCATATTTTATACGTGGCTACGCGGGCATGCCTAGCCATCCCTCTCGCTGTACCCGCAGCATAGCCAAATAGGCTAGCTTCTGCTACAGCAGACCCCGCTGCCGTAGTCGACGTGTGTGTACCATGCCCATCGTCATCCCTCGGTGATTTGGATTCGGTTTTCGCAACAATCGGCCCAAAAGCTCCTTCATACCCTTTGGAAAAGAACCTTGCCCCGATTAGTTTCCTGTTACAGTGCGACTTGTTGAAGTTATTACCAGCTTCGCACTCGCCTTTCCAGCTATCAGGCACCGGCCCAAGCCCCGTGTCGTCGAAGCTTTTAGACTCGGGCCAAACACCTGTGTCTAAAACCCCGACAACAACATCACTAGCCATGGTAGAATCTGGGAAGAGTGATTGGCTTGCGTCGAGTCCAAGGAACTGTGGCGTTCGGGTAGTGTGAAGCTCGTATTTCACTTCTTCTAGGAGTGAAAGAACCCCAGGATGGGATTCGAGCGACTTGGCTTCGTCGGCTGTGAGCCTCGCGGAGAAGCCGTGGATTACATCGGTATAGGCATAAAGCATGTTGCCGGAATCCGAAACAGTTTTTAAAGCTGAGTCGTACCATTCGAAGTGATCGGTGAAACTCGTTGGCATGGTGGATTTGTCCATGTGAACGATGTAAGTCTTCTTTTCTGCAACAGCGAATGAACGGTAGGTGATTGCAATCAGAAGAAGTGTCTGTAGTAACAGTGGCCCGAACCTCGAAAAAGGTTTCATGTTTAGAATGCCTCTGAAGCCCTGAGGCCAAAAACACTGAAAAATTGGTCTGGCTCTGTTTTCTCTTGGAATGTTTTTGTTTTGAGGGTATATTTAGGAAAACCTCTTTTAAGTTTCACACAGGACCTTTATCAGAGAGAGAGAGAGAGAGGGGGAGAGAGAGAGACTCTTGGATCTTAGGTAGTAAATCGTTTTTCTTATCACAGTCCAGATTTCAAGTACTTAATGGGGAATACAGTGGACCACACTAAGCTTTTAAAAAGTCCCAATAATAAAGGGTTCGGACCCACTGAAATATCAAACAATAATGAACTAGATAAGTGATTCCCACTTGTTGATTTCAGTCAAATTAAGTAGACTGGGAGAGAATCTTTTCTACCATGCATTTTGTCATTGAACTTTGTCATTCATTTGGAATCCAATGAAGACATTATTTAATCTCTACATATCCATGCATTTTGAGGTGATTACTTGAAGCAAGAATCCCAATTCTACTAATATCATACTTAGAGAAGCAAAACGAATTTTTTTACTCTCTGTTTCTCTATGTTTTTTTAACGAACAAGATCAACCCAGTTTTATATTAATATGAAAATAAAGTACAACGAAAACAACAGTTTCTCTATGTTTCTGGAGGCATCTTATACTGTTTTGTCGAGTTTTGGATGTGCATTGGAATGGAGTCCAATCTAGAAATATATGCATACCTTGCATGCCTCATCATGAAATACTAGGAATCAAATAGGTTATGATAGCTGTTGTTTGGATGCATGATTGTTTTCCCATAGTTCCATGTTATTCTTTTCCCTTTAAAATTGTGTTAAATTATCAAACTTGCCCTTTTCTTGAATTATTGGATGAAATGAAGGTTACAATAGTATCCTTAGCTATAAGAAGCCAGGAAAATCATGCTGTTTTCAAGTTTCACTTTTCAATATTAAGAAACATCTTTTGAAAGAGTTGGGTAGGTTTGAGTGCACAAACTCATGACTTCATGGGTACTTTTTTTCTTTTTCTTTTTTTTTTTGGGTAAATAAAAAACTGAACATGCTTCCTGCTACACTCGAACCCTAGTGACCAAGGTTTTTAAAACACGCTGCAGACCAGCTGCCCCAAAGTGTCCTTTATCTTCATGGGTACTTTTCTAAGTAATAAAACTACATTCGTATGTGTCATTAGAAATGGCCACACAACTTAGGAGTGGATTCATCCCTAACCCACTAATTAGTGGATAGATTAGATATATGATAAACGATGAACCAAAACTTGCCAATTGTGGGATTATGAAGCTTCATTTGATACAAGTCCTTCCAGTGGAGTTTGTTAGAAGATGAAAAGTTTCATGTTTGGGTTGGATAGAGTTTCAGTGATGAAAAGGTCTACCTTGATTTGTGAATGGATATGAGCAAAGGCTCATCTTTACTATGGGTTTGAGTACAGGATTCGAGATTAATTTAGGTGATTTTACTCAAATTTTGAATGGGTGGGGAATATGGTAAAGGCTGTGGATGCTCTAACCAATACTTACAAGCCTTTTAATCTCAATTCCAAAATTGAAAGAGTTACGTTAAGTTACCGATAGTCCCAAAAGCTTACGTTGTTAGGAAATGGGCCCAATGATGTATATCAAGCTATTCATCATCCCCATGTGCAATCCAGTCTTGCACGTAGAGATGAAAAATTTCATCTATAGTGCGAAACAAAATACCGATGAGAGAAGAAGAATGCAAACAGGGAACAAATGCAAACAATGAGACTTGAACCCAAGATCTCTTTCAACCAGAGTTCTAATGCCATTTTAGGTTATCAGTAGTTTCAAAAACTTAAGCCGTTAGAAAATAGGCCTAACAATGTATATCAAGTTGTCTAAGAAATCTAAGAAGATATATTTTTTCGAAATAGATTGTGGCAAGATCTAAGAAAGTTAGAGTTAAAAAACGCCGACAACCGTTGATCTAGTGACTAGATTTCTTATCTAAGAAGTGACCATTGTGCACTAATAATTTCCTTTTGTCCACCCACCCCCAATTGTATAATAATGTAATCCTCCACTAGGGGATAGTGGGATGACCAATTGAGCACCCATAACCATAAAAGTTTGTTTATACGAATAAACTACTAACAAATAAATAAATGATGATCAAAGTTAATACAAAGCCGAAAAGGATTAGGGTTTTGGCCCCTTTCTTGAAAATTCTTGGACCACTCAGTGCCCCAAACTATACGGTCCAGACTCGAGAAACAATT
>JAOTQK010000021.1:5384722-5399812 GCA_025642025.1 Rhododendron ferrugineum
TTTATGCAGAGGAGAATCCAGAGGTGGGAGCCGAGCCCGAGTACGTTTGAGATCCGTATCAAACTTAGAAGTCGGCTCTGTTATATTGTCTATTTTATTTCCTCAAAGACTATATTTAGTATTTCCCCCCAGTGGTTTGTAATAAATGAATCTCTATGTTGAGAATTCTGTTTTGGATTTTAAACTTTAATTTAGTAAATTTTTCAGAAATTAATATTTTATACTTTCGATTTTAATTCCGAAAATCGGGGCGTTACATGCAAACAAATATCTAGCGACACTAGATATTTGTTTAATCACGTTATATTAATGACCAACAATTAACCCACAGCTACAACAGCTAGTTATATTTTCCAGCAATGTTCAATAAATGAAATAACCGGAAAATCGAGAGGCCTTTAGCGCAAATAAGGAACAAGAAAGGATCCTCTTGTCTAATTCCTCTCAGAGCTTAAAATAACCGTATTGTTTACCATTTACCGTAACAGAGTATGAGACAGTGGAGACACGTTCCATTATCCAATTAACCCATTTTGAATCAAACCCCATATTTAGCATCACTCTTCCCAAATACAACCATTCCACACGATCATAAGCCTTAGCTATGTCAGAGCTTTAAGGCCATGTATCCCTCCTTACCAGTTCGTTTGTTCTTCATAAAATGGACAACTTCTTGGGCAATTAAAATGTTATCCACAATTTGCCTATTTTTAACAAAAGTACCAGCCGTAAATGATTTGCAAGCACCTTAGCAATGATCTTGTAAACTACGTTACATAATGAAATAGACCTGAATTGAGATACCGGAGTCGTGCCGTTCCACATTCTTAAAAAAAGATGTTTTAGAAAAGAAAGTTGAACGGGACCAACAAATGGCCCAATCGGAAGAATTGTTGTACCCGCACCTGTAATATCTGCTCCCACCACATCCCAGTGAGTTAGGCATGGCAACAGGCAGTTCGGATGGATCCCGCGTCCTTTACTCACTGCCAGCTGCAGCCCCCAAAACGACGTCGTTCGTTTTTTGGGTATTTGGATTGCTCATGTGTTGTCACAGGAATTTTCCCCACTGAGCAATCTCTCTCTCTCCTCTGTCGTCTTCCTTTTCTTCTCCAAGTTCCTCCAACTCACCCCTCAACTTGCAAGAAGACATGAGCTGCAACAATAATCAAAGAGGACCAGAGCAATTTGAGTAAACCTTTGATAAAATATCATAAGAAGATTATTATGGTAAAAGAAAAAAAAAAGACAAGAATTTGATTTCTTTCTTTTTGGGGATCCTGTGTTGAATGTAAGCAAATTAAAGACTTGTTGTTCTCTCTTCTGGTGTTGGACTTGATATTTCATTGGGTTTATATGGGTTCTTGAGATTCACTCTAGTTTACTAATTGATTGGTTAAGCAGTGGTTTATATGGGTTTTTGATATTTCATATTTGATTCAATTTTTCTGGATTCCTTGATGACCATAGTAGATGGGGGATTAGGGGAGTAGATTTTTAGTAAGGGCACCGCATCACTGTACTTTAGTACTTGTGGAGAAGGAAATGCAGGAGAGAGAGAGAGAGAGAGAGAGCACTTGGAGTCTTGGAGAAGAAAAGGATAAACGAAGAAGATGAGAGAGAGAGAGAGAGAGAGAGAGAGAGAGAGTGAGTTTGGTCAGAGCCAGAGGGGCTACACGTGACTACATACGAGCAATCCAAATACCCCCAAAACGACGTCGTTTTGGGGGGCCGCAGCTGACAGTGAGTTTTCCTCACTGCAGGGACGCGGGATCCAGTTCGGATACAGATTTGACCATCCCGTCCCCAGTCGCTGAACTTTTTTTTTTTTTCCTTCCTCATCCCGTTCCCTGAACAGAGAATCACAGGGGTCGAGGATCCATGCCCCGGGAAATTTTGGGACAGAAAAAAATAAGAAACTCCAATTTAATTTTTCGTCGAATACAACAAAAAAACGAAGCAAAATATATCACAGGAGATGGGGATAGAATATACGAGCAAAAATCGCACCAATGTGGATATAAGATAATACAAAATACACACACAAGAAAGCAAAATAGAAATTTCCAAGATGGCTAGCATACAAATACAGATTTCCAAGGGATTGATCTCTTTCAGTCCATCTCAACTATAATCTAAAAATTTCTTCCATTAATTTATTAAATACCAATTGCCATATGACAAATCCCAGAAATTTAAAATAAAAAAAATAAAGACGAATTGCGCAAAACCATACGAGTACTCTGAACTGCACAGAATTTACTTGAAATAAACAATGGAAAGAATAAAGAAATTAGCTGCCTTCTGTAATGCCTTGCAATGTACCAGCTGATGGATCTCACTGCGATGATGATTCACCCAAGATTATTCAGCGACAGCATTAGCACGGGCTTTTTCATACAAGCGATATATCAACGTAGTTTTTGACATCTGCGGCTCCCTTTCGAGGGCGGCGATGACATCCTTAATGGAGATGGAAGGATTCACTTTAGAGTGAGGCACCATGCCTTGGTTCCTTGCAAATTTCCTACTCAACCCTGCAGAGAAAACAAGGGATAAAATCAGAACTCGTGCAACAGATAAAATGACGCCAAGCATAGTATGGAGAAATATTACTGCGCTAAAAGCAACATCTGCATAATCCATTGAAACTACGAAAGTATCTAAGATTATTCATTAATGTAGCGGAAAAATTGCACGAAAACCTTCCATTTCTAGCAGTTGATGTTAGCACTGTATCGCTTATTGGCATATTTTGTTATACTAAAAAAAAGTCCATAATACTCATAGATGAATGAAAATGACGCCACCAATTGATTTTTTCCACCTTTATTTTCAACCCTAGAGAAGCTTTTGTAAATATGTAACTTAGAATGTAATCAACCCCCTAAGTCTGCACCAAGAAGCAAGGTTCAAGTGCATCGCATTGTAGCCAACTGAAACGTAAACAGAAAATAGATGCACCTATGCTCATTGGCACAGCTCAGTGTGATTCTGAAAAAAATGACACATTGAATGTTGTCATTCAATTATGAACAACTATAAATTTCGAAACCAATATTCTTGGGAAAAAAAAAGGGGGGGGTTATGAGGGTTCTCAAATTAACAGTTGTAAGTATAGTGAAAGAGTCAATGCTTAAACATTTAATCTCATACAAGTTCCAAGTTCATAAAAGATAAATGTTGGGATGTAGTGCAAGGAAGTTAGCTCTTCGTACAAAATTAAATTATTTATGAAATTCAAGACGTGAAAAGTATATTATTCAAAAACTACTTGATAGCCCCACTCACAAACAGTTAAGGCTCCACCACTGCTCATGCTTATGCACCAACAAGCTGATTAGGGTGTTGTATGGGGTTGAAGAGATGATATTTAACTAACTTAAGTTCAGAAGAATGTGATTCTGCCATTAAAAATTGGCCAATAACCAATCTATATCATACTCACCAAATGTCACAGCATCAGTTTGATGACCCCTTTTCTCCGCTTCTTGATTACCCCTTTCAGTATTTTGAGAGGTTGATAAAGGCTTGCGGCTAAGGTCAGTACCAGGTTGAGAACCAGAAAACACATCACCTCCTCCACGTTTCTGGCGTGCCTGCTCAGCCATTAGCTGCCATTTTGAGAGCATATCATCTCCTCCGACAGCTGCTCGAGCTGCAACATTTGCAGCAGTTGTCCGCATTTTGTCATCCTCTTCTTTGTTTGCCTGAATATATGTATACATGCACACAAATAGTAAAAGTTCAAACGCTGTAGTCCATGTTTTCCTTTACTGACAAAAATCTTCCTTTACTGACATAAATCAAGGATCAAAATTTGATTTGGTTAGCTAGGAAAATTTAAACATTGGATAATGTAGCCGGAACATAATGGAAACGTCAAAAGAATAGGGCATTAGAGAAAATGCCATTGTTCGAGATTTCTAAGAGGTGCTGAGACAATTCAATGTCTATGACATGTTCGGTGCGCTTTGGTACTTCTCGGTGTAAACATTGATAATACGGAATTCAACTAGAGTTTCGTTTCGGTCTCGTGGCGAAATATAATGCTTTGGCCATTTTGATGGAAATTGAAGGAATTTAATTACTTGACGAAATTATGCATTGAAATTAATGGATCTCCTTGATACCTTGAATGATTTCACACGACCTTCATCCTTGTCGCCATCAACACCACCTTCTGGCTGCATTTAGACTCACAATTACAACAAAACTTCAAGAATATACCCACAGAGGCAAATTCACAAATTAAATGTAATGCAAAATCACCGAGGGTCACACACTTCATAGAGCTTTTGGAGTTTTTCGGCTTCAGTCTGTTTTTTATCCAATTCTGCCCTCGCTTTTTGGTTAATTGCCGTGATTTGTTGTTGAACATCCGAGGTGATAAGAGTTCTGTGCCTTGGCTTCTCTATATCAATCCGCTACAGAAATCATTTCAGATAGTCAAAAGATAGACTCATTCAACTCTTCTTTACTTCATTCAACTTTCCTTTATTTTGTCAAGTACTCATCGAAGATAATCAAAACTAACCTGTTTTGACAGTCTGATCAGATTACTTATCAGTCCACGCAATCTTTCCTCAACACACTGACATTCAGCTGCATTAGAAAGGTGAAAGGATATAACGAGCAAAATGCAGAAGTTGCAAAAAACTAACCAATGACAAGCATCGCTCCACATCATTGCTTATACCCATTAGACCACATTTTGCAACTGCCACAGATAGAAACATTCCAAAATGTCAAGTCACGTGCTTCTAAAATTGCTTAGGCCCACAGAAATGAAAAGTGAAATTATGGTAAACTCATAGGCATAAGGATTTAACTGATTTCTGCCACTTTTTTCCGAAGGGGAATATTCTGCAAAATCAGCCTTTCTTCTTCTTCTTGCACAACCCTTCGAGATGCTTCTGAAACTCGATTATCTTCTTTGGGCCCAGAAAACAGATGTTCTTCCTCTTCCTATGTTACACAAAATATCAACCACGTGATCCAAAATTAAATGCGCATTATAAGACACCCTTTAAACCAAACACCATACCCTAAGATTGACTCCACTGACAGCAGTTACATCATTGAGTTGTTCAATGCTTTCGTCCAGGGAGGGCACAGATACTTTTTGCTTCTTACTATAAGAAATTTGAAGAATATGCGCCACAAGATTAGGAAAAGGTTGATGATGATAGTGAGGGAGAATTAAGTTATTCATATCACCTTGGTGGAGGCGGCGAAGAACAAAGGGATTCAAGTGGTTTCTTTTGGCCCATAAAAGTCTTTATTGGGGGTGTCTCTTGACTACTTTTAGTTCCAGCCGGAGATGTTGCAGATGGGATCGGAGAGTTCGACTGATAAATCAGAAAACATATAAGCAACAAGCTATCACTAACAAGAAGAAAAGCTGCCACAACATAGTGACTAGCAAGTACTTCATAGCAAGAATTTGACAGTGCGTATCAACCAGAAAAGAAGTAGTCCTAGCAAGAAAATGACAACTTAGCATTAAAGGGATATGCTTTTGAAAAAGAAAACAACTCTAACAAACAAATAAGACTTCAAAAATAGTAATAAAGGAGAAAAGCTAGCTGATAAAGCCAATGAGAAAAGTTATCACAACAAAAATAATTGCATTGGATGTGCCATATATCATCACAGGCCTCTCCCATATAGATGCATGGATGGGCATTTGAGAAGTCCATGTTGCCGATGCAATCTTCGATTCTTCAGAAAACAAATATGATGGCACTCAAGGAATCGATGGGTGAACCACTAACAGTAGCAGGTCCCACATTGTGGTAGTGTTCTACCTCCGACATCTACTTGAAAACGCCAGAGGAGCTCAACCAACACATCTAGTAGCTCTCAAGTTGTGTAAAGATGAAAAAGAAAAAAACTATTGACTGCATTCATGACCAATCTCCAACAGCATTTGGATAAGAAAGCAAGAATTGGATACTTCTAAAGGTAAATTCATTGCTCTCTGCAGCTTCAGCCACATGCCCTCGTCACTTCGCAGTGTGTGTTGTTTTAAGAATAAGTACCGGTGCAGCGGAGGGGAAGAAAGAAATCACACAGTATACATCACGTCTGCTTGAGCTGACGATATAAAGCAGCGACTTAAAGCTTTCCATGAATTATTATAGTTCACAGTTTTCTAGTTTTAAACTCTTCAAGGCGCTTGTTGGCTAGTAGAAACTTACTCTCAAACCACCAACTAGCAACTAATCAAATTTCCTAGCTCCATTCTAGTTCCAGAAAAAGAATGGAAACAAGACTTCATTGTGACTCCTCTCTTTCCTGTCTTTGCATTTAGCGGCAGAGATTTGCATGCTGAAATGCTAACCAAGACTACCGGACAATGATGGGTTACAAAAATAGCCAGCTAGCTGAAATATTTTACTCCTCCATGTTGAGATTGTGCAACATACTATATTTCGCTATGAAAGACTTCTACAACAAATAGATGTAGGGGATAGAGCCCATAAGGGTAAAATCTTCCTCAAAGCTTTCCAATGTTTTTTTCCCCCCATTGCACACTTGGTGGAGTGTTTTTAAGTGGGTTGGCATTTATTTCTAGTCCTGAATTTCAAATTCACAGCTGAGAATCTCAAATAATAAAAGAACTGCAAAAATGAACATGATCAAGACAAGGTTACCAAGATTTAAGATTACCAGCCGATAAAAAAGAGAAAGACAAGATTACCAAGATACTAGGGTCCAGCTGGTTCGTCATAGGAGAAGGCACTGAATTAGAAGGCGCCGTACATCTAGATGTTGGGAAGTTGTCTGATGAAGTTCCGGAAGTTGTATTCCTTTGTTCCCCTTTTGAAGGAGGGAGAGACGACAACCCATACCGCGATTTTAGTTGTTTATCACTACTACCCTGATCAACAGGCTCTTCTTTAATAAATGTCATAGATGATATAGCATCGTTTTTCTGGTCTTTGGTGGTCGATGATGGCCAATTATGTGGCATAAGGGTTCCACCCTGCACTCTCTTTGATCCACTAACAGAATTTGGCCTCTCAAATTTAGGAACACTCAACACATTCGTTACCTGAGTTGGACCCTGCCTCGTTATTGAATCATGGGGCTGCTGTTTGAGAGAAGATGCTGAAGTGCTAACATTTGATCCAGAAAATTGATGATAATTACCACTTTTACTTCCATCCATGGCAAAAGATTGCGGTGAGAAGTGCAGATGCTGTTGCTGCAGCTTGCTCAGTCCTTGTATGGGAATTGTGGGGTGTTCCCGTTCTTGGTTTATGTTACTCAACCTGGATATAGAGGTTTGGCTTGCTGGCATTGCACTTGAATCTGATTTCCATTCCATCTCTAGGGACTTTTCAACATTACTATTTGTCATTGCATTGGTTGAATAACTAGTTTGTTGCGCAGCTGAAGAGGGAACATGAGACAGGGGAACAGTTCCCTGATTCGCTCCAACGGATGGCATTTTCAGGTGCTGTGGTTGCGCTGAAGCTTGAGACTGTAACGACGATTGGTTGGGTCCAGTCTGTGATTTTTGAGCCTGCTTCCAGTTTGGTTTCAGGCTTTCAGCATTAAATTAATCAAAACACAAAAACTTATACTATTTTTTGTTGTAGTTTTCAGATCATTTTTCTGGACTAATCATAAGACTTATTTGTTCGACGATTTTCAAAACTTATTCTTTGAACTTTCTTTTTAAGGAAGTATGAGAAGATAAAACACTCTCAAAATCTATTTCAGTAGAAAATGAACGAGATTAAAAAAAATGGCAAGTATTTTTCTTTTCAAACATTTTCAGAACAAGAGGACTACACAAGGAATATTATAAAAAAAAACTGCAACTAAGCAAGGCCTTAAAGGCTTAAACAACCATTTCATGCTCACCTGCACTTGCACCTTACATACAGCCATCTTGAGCATATGGTCCCCTACAATAGCTTTCATGTGCCGGACAAATCCCATTTTGGAGATTTCATTTTTCTGAAAATAGCAAAGTACTCTACTATTACCATGAGTACATAGTACTACAAAGACATAAATCATATGCTGGACACTTGGACAATAATAATCGATCAATAAAACCATATCTGAGACCAACCTTCAATTTCATATAAAGAGTATTTAGTTGCATGCCTCTTTCCTTATCAAGTTGGGGTACTAGGATTGGGAGCAACATACCAAACGGCACTTGTTTTCCACTTTTCACTGAATTCATTGCCTGTTCTCCTGCGATTGCCTGTTGATTATTCATCTTCTTTGAGAATTGAGAACTCTCCAGATTTTGTTCTCTGTCTGGCTCTGTAATATGGATTGGATTCTTCTCAGAGTTTGGAATAAACATCGTCTGTGAAAAATGGGCATCAATTTGTTGATTCTGAGGACCAGACCCTTGTTGCTTGAGCTCCATTTTGGAGGAATGTTGCTCTTGTTGCCGCAAACCATTCAAATCTTGCCTTTTGTGACCGTCGGTGTTTGCATCATGGATGGAAGACTGCCACTGTGCAAACAACTGATTGCTTCCTTGAGAAAAAGATGCTGCTTTATTTCAACATATCAGAAACTATCAGTAAGTCTCGAAGTAGGGCACATGAAACATTAATGAAAACTAAGACTCAGTTGTAAATTAACAGTATATACAAAAAAGGCATGCTAGTTGCCACTTGATCACGCATTATGAATTCTTCAAAGTAATCATAAAAGGTGATTGTTAATGAGGTTGAGTAAAATAGAATAAATTTGTAAGAACAATAAAAGAATGGAAACTTTAAAGCATTTTATATAAAATTATTGTATGAAGCATGAGTTATGACCTTTGTGGCAAAACCACAAATGAACTCCCTAATAATCCGTTATTAATTGGAACCAGGCGATATACAACAAAAGTAGCAAAGCTTATGACAGTTTACTGAGACAATATTTCCAACACTCATAGCATGTGTCAATTGGTTTAGAATCAGATCATAATCCTAGGTCACCATTCACATCCTTGTATGAAAAGTCATGAACCCAGCCCTTCAGATAAGTTAGGAAACCATAGTTTTCATTCAGTAGCATGTTAGTTCATCAAGTCTGAGTAACCATAGTTTCAGCATCATCCAACCCAACTCATCGCAGAAACCTACCAAGCAGAGAAAGGTTATAGCTTCACGATTAGGACCAACTTTCTTACTAGGTTTTCATTTGGCTTTTGGTTTGTTTACAAACTTTGAGTTAGGCTTTTGGTCAAATACAACAGCAAAAACTAAAACAAAAGAAGCCAACGTAAATCAAGACAAAAAAATCACAATCTACGCCTACTACGAAAAAAGAAAAGAAAAATTGGTAGTTGAAAAAATCAATGCTCCATTCAAGGCGGACACAAGGGGGGGGCTAGCGGGTGGCCGGCCCCTACACAACTCTAAATATTGGCACCACTTATACTAGTTTTGCAAGTTAAATACAAAAAATTCTGCAAAATTGGTCCCTACAAGTTCCATGTTGAAAATAAAAATCCCAAAAATTCCAACGCATATGTAAATTAAACCGGGGGTCACGTCTATATACAGAATCTCGTCTCTTCACAAATCTAACAAGTAGCAAGCAATAAATATCTATGACATATAACTTTTGCTTCCAATATAGAAATACATATGGTCTAGGCCCCTGCGGTTTTTTTTTCATTTGTGCTCAGCGAAAGTTAGCTTTGTTAGTTGTGTTATAGTTCGTGAGATTTGAACCCCTATCAAATGCATGGGAGTACATGATGCCTACCACTTGGCTACCACCCCTGCTAAGTACAAACCACGCATCCACTATTGCCTCCATTGCGTTACATTGCAGCATTTTGTGGGCACTCCTTGAGAGCTTGTAAGCCTTGCATAATTCTTCATTCTCAGTAAAAATTATGTGCCGTGAATGATGTCTAAGAAAAATCTAAATTACATCCCTAACTTTAAATACAGAAAATAAAACAAAGGAATGGACAGCATTGCCTTTGTGGAATAATTAAAAAAAAAAAACTAAGGCATTCAGGTGAGATAAAAATACAATTTTCCAAAAAATACAGCCGCCCCAGAATAGATAGATGTAGATATAAGCCAGTGCTGGCAGTCATTGCTATGTAAATATATATACACAATCTCATCTCTTCACAAATCTAACAAGTAGCAATAAATAGTATTTATATACATACCAGTGTCTGAATCAGAATGTTGTGATGTGGACGTATCCCCCGCTATGTCCCTGTTCAGAGCGGCCGTGAACGCCTCAACAGCCGCACCAGAATGCATTGATTCGTCCTGCAAAATTAAAAATTATTTTTTGAGACTTTACCTTCCAAATAAACACCCTTTCTACGTATCCAAACAATCCGTAGATTCGTGTTTTTTCCTAAAAAAGTGTTTTCCAAAACTGGGTACCTCGTCCTCTTCGAGGAGTTTCATAATGGAAGGGTCCATGGAATCTTTTGGTTACGACAAGATACGCACGCATGCGGCGATTGATTTGTGGGTTGCTATTGGGCGGGAATCTTTCCCGTTTGAAAGCGAATCTGGGTTTGATTTTCCAATGAGTAAATCAAACTGGGAATGTGAAGAAAACTGTGAGATAATCTCGAGCGATGTTCTTCGGTTATTTCCGCATTTTGGTTTTTTGCTCCCTCTGGAACGGAATGGGAGAGAAACGCAATAGCTCCTCCTGGGTTGTGAGTTGCCCTTGGCTGCCCTTTTATAGACTCGTGGGTCTGTATGCTTACGATCTCTGGCGTTTTATTTGAGTTAATTTCGATTTTATGCCCTAAACTATCATAATTTTTCAACTTCGTTCTTGAACTATGAAATCCACCTATTTCATACCTATACTTTTTAATACGCTCTATTTGGTCTAGTAAATGACGGCAACAGAATTCTGTAACGAAAAATAGGTCATGTGAGCGTCGATATGCCATCCTTCCCCCACACAAGTCGGATTCATTGTGTCAAAGTGATCTAATTTTTCAAGGTAAGTAGACTCAGAATTACAGTAATGTTTATCGACATGATTTTTATTTTTGGAAAGACTTGTGTTTCTGACATGACCTAAAAAATGGATGATCATATGAATACTTTTTGTGCTCAAGAAAAGCCCGAAAAATGGGGCCAACCGAAGGGTGCCATCCCTCAAGTTCATGACGGAATAGCAATCCCAAGTTTGACGCGATATGAGTATAAGGGTGAATATTACAATTTCGCCATCAAACTAAGGAAAAGACGGTGCGCGATGCTTGCATTTATCCATTTTACATCTAATTTTTGTTCTGCTGTTAAGATTAGACGATGTTGTTGATCAAACGAAATAGGTGGTTTCTTCATAGTTTAGGGATGAAGTTGAAAAGCTTTGGATAGTTTAGGGGTAAAAGCAAAATAACTCCCTTTACTTTGGGTTTTTCCCGTTCATGTTTGGTTCATTAGTTTTTTTTTTTATCCGCCAAAACGCCCCTCGAGCTGTTTGGTTCATTAGTTAAAAGAACAAAACGCAAAATAACCTAATTTTTTAAATTTTCGTGGATGGGTTCTAAAATACGCAAATAAAATACTAGTTTGATTTTTTTTTCTTAATGCGAAACAAATGGGGAGCAAAACCTAGAATAAATAAGAAGTTCTCTTTTTTATTTTTTGAACGTGAAAAGCATAAAATATGTAACAGAAAAACTATGACTTGAAAATTGATTTCAAATTTCTTTCTTGATTATATCAACTTTAGCAGCAATAAATAATTGGGTGCGAGATCCACGTAAGTATGTGGTTTTTTGTTTTGTTTTGTGCCATTAAATGAATTAAGTGTTTTTTGCTAAGTAAAATGAACTAAATTAGAGAAACCATGTTTAGTGAAATTATTGAGATGGTTTGCTCATGTCTCCCTAGGGACGAGGTTTGGAGTTTCAGGGCTATAGATAGCCTCTGAGCCTCCTCGTTGATTAACTTCTCACTAACTTCCGCTAACTACAAAATATGAAAAAATAAATGAACTAAATTAGTCGAGCTTGATTCAAGTATCATTCGATGTCAGTTTCAAGTAAATTGAAATTGAACGCACTGTACATAGAGTGCATTGATTGGAAGTGTTTTAATTAATTGTTCTGTCTGGTCTTACTTTTTTTTATTTTCTTATTAGTTAAATAAAAAATAAACAAAAGAAATTAAAACTATTTTGTATGTCTCAATTGCTTAATTTGTAAAAAATACAAAATGAGCGAACAAGCAATATTGGCTAATAAATGTGGCCTTAAGGCCCAACGTCATGGGGAGTTCTCTAATTATGCAAACACACCGAGCCCAAAAACTCGAGCCCTTATCGAGTTAGGCCTATATAAACGAGTCGAATTTTTTTCCGAGTCGAGTCAAGTTTTAGAGTGTTTAACTTAGCTCGCTAAGATTCAGCTTGACTCATATCGTAAATGAGCTAAGGTCGAGTTCGAATTTTAGGCTCGTTTAGTAAACGAGTTAAGCTAAACACTCTAAAACTTGGCTCGGCTCGAAAAAAACTCCACTCGTTTATGTAGGCCCGATTTGATAATGACTCGAGTTTTTGGTTCGTTAGTAAACGAGCCGAGCTAAGCTTGTTGTAATGACTAACGCTAACGCCGTGTATGCATTTTTGAAAAAAAAAAAAGGTAATCAATAGCCAACCAATTTTTTATTTTCCTTAATTTATTGCGAACGAAACGGGTCCCGGCTGGCACGTCTCGGGAAAACGGACACGTGGCATCGCACCAATCGACCATAGCGATTGTATGGCGACGTCGGCCAACAATAAATTCCTTTTTTTTAATTTTTCGAAGCCCAACGGTTTAATTCCAGTGACTCTTGAGGCCACCCTCCTCCTCCCCTCCAGGCGGAGGAGACCGTTCTTTTCAGAGAGAGAAAAAAACAGGAGAGAGAAGCACCGCCGTGTACTCCCTCTACCGCATTCAGGTCTCTCTCTCTCTCTCTCTCAATTCTGAATAACTACTCATTTCGAATTGTTAAGATCGAAAACGAAATCAGTTCTATCAATAGGAAAATAACCGGGACGTAGGCATCCAGGACACAGTTGCGCTCGGCATTGTTCGATGTGGGGGTTCCACATTCTTGTTATGAATTTCTCGGGCATGGAGACATATTTGTGTTTTGAATCTGTGTCCAATCATCTTTGCCCGTAGCATTCCTCGATGTGTGTGTGTGTTTCTTTTGATTTTTTCTACAATGTCACGGACACAGGTAGACAGATTCGAGCACAGATGTCTCCGTAACCGTGCGTGTGGATCCCACATGGTAAATGTGGAATTCGCACACACGTAGGCTTTCATTTGTTGGATTTTTATTCGCACTTTCCTTGCATGTTTTTTGTATTTGTTTAGTTTTATTACATGTTGACAACATGATGTTGTCTATAAGTACTTTTCTATTTAAGTATATAATGAAGAAGAATGATTGTTTGTATTACAGGTAATCTCACATTCTTCTCATCATCTCATTTCTTTCTCACCGGATCAGAGGCGGGGCTCTAGATCCCAAGGCGGCGGCTTGTGGCAGTGGTTTTTCGATGAAGTTGTGGCACAAAATGATGGCTCCTATGCAAAGAATTTGGATCGTTGTTGCCAAGCGTATTGGGGTTCGCAAAACCGGTAAGGATTCTTACATTTCTCCCCCAATTTCCCATCTCTGGTGATCACATTTGTGGAGCTTTAAGTTTTCTTCTTATTGTGGTGATTTGTTTGAGAACTTACTCTCAAAACGGCTTAATTGTAGGCTTTAGCTTGTTAAGTGACTCCTTAAGATTTGTATCCTCAGAATCAGATTTGTGTTTTGAAAATTCGGCTTGAAACTTGATGTGGATTTTGGGTTGTGGCAAATCGATAATAAGATCAGCTACCTGGTTTTCCAATGGGGTCAGCCTTCTCATATGTGACCATTTGTGGTCTTGTTAGCTTAGCTCCACCCATTGGCGTCGGTTGCTCTTGCATGACACAGATCTGATACACACGGTGTCAACAAATCAGTTACCAGAACCTTGGTCCCGAGACTCATTACAGGCCTAATGCATTGACTACAAATTGTCTTTGGGGACAAAAATTGTTTATCTGCACAAATATGGTGTCGTGTGTCCAGGTAAAAGTGGCTGAAAAATGCGCAGGCAGGGCTTTTTTCAAAATATGATATCCCCTACAGCGCCAATGACCTACATTGCCTCGTGAAGTTGTTGTTGCACGCATCACCATTGGTGCTTAGATCGTATTCATTATGTAGAATTGGTAGTACGGACTGGGAACTTGTTCATTGGTTCAAATTCTCTCTTTTTTGTTCAGGAGATAAGTCAACATCTGGTAGAAATGAACATTTCTGCAAATTATGGTTTTGCTGGACAGTTTCCTCATCAGGCCAATAACATTTTCATGCGTAATTACGATCAATTAACTTGGTCAACTTGGAGGAGTTAGATTAAAATTAATAGCATGTAGAAACATGTACTACGGACTTATAATCTAAAGAATGTGAGTTGGTTGGCATATTTGACCATGTTAAAAGATACTAAAAGAATTGAAACAAAAACCAGCGCACATGATGAGCTGCTATCATGTCAGCAACAAACAATCCGTAATGGACTTAGATAATTCATCTGATTCATGCCTTGTTGTGTCGTGTCATGGCTTGCCTTTTTCCGGTGCCGAGCACATGACGTCCCATGTTTTGCCTAGCCTCGTGACAAGAACTTGACGTTCCATGCCTTGACTAGCCCGGTGTTTTCCAGGAGAATGTGGACATGGCGCAATGTACATATGTCTTGATAGATAGGTTTTGAATCTAGTTAGAGCTTCTTCCAGAATCCTAAGTTGTTAATTTTGATCCGCTCCCAAGTTAGCCCATCTGAAGCTTGATTCCCTTCTCTTTGATGCACTTAACTGTGGAAGAGAAGTGATGAGATGAACTGTTGCCTCCTTTTGTGTGTGTGTGCGTGTGTCTGTGTGTGCCCTCTAGCAATTGAGTGGACTTAATGATGATTGTAATACTGTGTGAAAAAATGTAGGGCTCGTGAAGCTTCGCCAAGATGTCAGGACTTGCGAGTATGACGATGTGCATGTGTTGTGGGATATGCTGAAGA
>JAOTQK010000021.1:5406950-5419641 GCA_025642025.1 Rhododendron ferrugineum
CTACAATGCCAACTGATACCTACTTGAGGTGTGTACTTGTTTGGTTTGTAAGCAATTCTTCTTGTTTATGTTGATTTCTTTACTTGTCATGTGGTTTAGGAACTTTTTTTTTTGAAAGGCACGTGGTTTAGGAACATTATCTAGCATTGGATTTCAGCTATTTGAATCTGGTATTTGCGTATGACTATATGAGCCTATTGTTATTTTCATGATCTCCTCTGCTGTTGATGTTTCAACATTATTTGGCATTGCTATATTTCTTGCATGTACTTTGTGGTGCATCTTTGATGATTATGTGCAATCAGTTTGAGCAGAATATAGAACTTTGGTTACCCACTCAGAATTTGACTGTAAGTAACACTTGAGCTGACAAAGATTTAGAGAAGTATACATCCTCCTCTTATCTTACTATGATCACATCTTCAATAGAATCGATACATAGATACAATTTCATTCATGACTGCGAACATTGGTCTTCTTTCTTGATCACATATTCCTGTTGAAGATGAAGCTGATCAACTTAATTGGCAAGATGCCAATCAAAGGAAAATCCCAATGGCCAAAGCCCAACACCTAAAGGCCTCAAGCCCAGATAAAACAGTAAAGACCAAATGTGACGCAACCCAAACACTCTAAAAGGCCTAAAAGCCCAAGTACAAGGGGATTAACCCACCAATAAAGCCCAAAAGGCACCCAAATCCTAAATGCAAAGATCTGGAAACTGCCGCCGCCGCCGCGGCGAGGACCGCCGTGAACCCACTGGTCCCAAAAACACTCAAAAGGACGCCAGCCGCAACACGTAACTTGGTTGAAGATGCTAGAATGTCTTCGACGCGTACTAGCTCCGTAGTTTGCTACACCTATTGCCAAGCTAACCAAATTGCTGATCTCTTTGCCCGTCTTCGTCGGAGCAGTTGGAAGATCTAGTTGTAACAGCTTAAGTACCTCTCTCAGCCGGGGAGTATGTAATTGCTGATAGCTCAAGCTTTTCCCACTTATTTACGTAAGTCTGGCTATCATATCTGAGTCCTTGTAGGCCATACCTCAATTTTAATGCTGTGGAGTGGGCATATTAGTATGCTATCACTTTAGGAACGCTATACGCGTCTCCTCCCTCAAGTAAAGAAAACCTATCCACCTACTTCATTGCCAACTTTCTGTATTTCTTTTCTTTAACAACTAAAGATCTTCATATATGTCACATGGATTAAGGTACAGATGTCGGGCGCGAATATGTGTCTAAGCATAAGATTCATGTAATTTTCATTTCAAGAATACGGAAACATGCCGAAATGTAAAAAATGGTGTTTACTTGTTATATTAGATCTTTCATGCATTTTATGTGAGTTCTATACATGGCTCGTGAGAAAATTCAATTGGAAAATATGTTTGTTGTGTTACTAAACATGTCCGACATGGATCACACTCCGTTAACTTTATACATTTTGTGGCATCCATTGACATATTATGCTTATTTCAATGGATAGTATGATAGTCAGGGAACCAAATTACACATCTTTCATTATCTTTGGTGAAACAGGGAGGGTAAGGATATGCAAAATGGAAACAAAAACTTAACCCTTCTTCAGTCCCTTCTCTCACACTCCTCTTTTTCTGGGTTTCTAGTGGAAAGTGGAATCATAAGGATAGAAGTAATGGGACCATACAAAAATCAATTCTCTAAAGCCAAAAGACACTTTCAATGTGGACCACTTTAAGTGAGTTGGGGGCATATGTTTAGTTGTGTTTTGTTACTTTTAACAACAATATAAAGTAGGTCCTAAGTGATGACACTATCAAACTTCTTTAACTGTCATCATTTTGTCAATAAAAGTAGGTTTTCCTGAATCCCAATTTTGTTATCAACCAACTGACCTTTTGATTAATTTAAGATTCCAGCTTAGACCCAGATGCTGTCCTAATTAGTCTTTTCATTTCTTGATTTGGATGTTGGATCTTCTTCAATCTTGATGATCTTTCTCAACATTTGGAGTCTTACCCTTCCTCTATATATCGAAAGAACTGCATAAATAGAATATAGAACTTTTTCTACTGTCAATTTTCCCCAAACTACAGAGTTTTTTTGAACGCTTCCAATAGCATTTTTTTATAACTCATGTGTCCGGACCAGCTTACACGCGCCTCAACTAATCCTTGGGACCAATCCCACCTCCCACTTGCGTGAGTCCCAATTAAACCCAGAGCAAAGCTCTATACGGACTGGCCCCAAAGGTGTTGATAACACCTAAGAGGTTTCGAACCCGAGACCTTACACATTCAATATCTATTCTCATACAGATTACTTATAAATATTTTGGATTGGCTCTAACACCTTTCAACTTAGACACATAAAAAGAGCTGCAAACTAGGTTAATCTTTGAGTGCAGTGTCAGTGAAAAACAGGGGTTAGGTAGGTCCCTTGGAGCCAGATAGAGAAAAATGCAGAGAGGGGAAGAGGAAATGTGGAGGGTAGTGATAGAAAGTCAATAGGGGACACAACACCTTAGAAAATAGACGACTTTTGGCTTAGCTTCCGAATCATAGGTATTGTAGTGTGTTGGTTATCTTTCTGTTGGAAAGTGGGAGCACACATGCACTTGTTTTTATGGAAATAAAATGGTACTATGTTTCTGTTGGAAAGTGAATACTAATTTGAAAAGGGATTTGGCTTGGCTTAGTTTTCTAGCTCCTTCATTTGTATGTACTGGAAATTATGTTCTAGTTGAGAGAAATGATTGCTCAACATTTAAGTATTGTTAACCCCCAGGAGTTAGATGCAGTGGTAGTCATGTAACAACCAAGAGCCTTAGTGAGCCTTTGGTTGCGGGTTCAAGCCCACCCGCTAGCTATGAATTCCTATCCCCTTCTTTAAATGGGCCTTCTGCTTGTGCATGGTGGAGTTGGACCCCAAATTCAGGCGTTTCATTTAGCCGAATACTGAGTTATCAAAAGACATTAAAGTGTCGTTTCTGGAATGCTATTTGCTCATCGCCATGTCTCATTAGTGTCTGATTAGTGTTTAGATGATTTTTGCTTCAGCTTTTTATTAAAATGCTTGCGTGCGAAACATTTATCATTAGCGATTATGACCAGAACAGATAGAGATTTTAATCTAACTTTGCTTTCAAGGACTGCTAGCATAGGCAGCAAAGGAGGAAAATTGGCATCATGAAGGTTAAAGTGGCCTTCAATTCTGAGTATGATAATAACAGGAGGAAAAGATTTTCCAAGTTCTAAGTGTTGGAGAAGAAATGAAACCTTTGGAAGTGGTCCTCTTTTACACTGTTAGCGAAGTACATGTGTTCTACATCGATCTGTAATGTATTTTTGATATGACGCCTCACATGTGCATTCGCTATGTATCGTTCTCAAAATTGCTGGATTTTCTTTGGGAGTTTTTCTTCAATTCCTTTCTGTGATGTTTTGGATTTGATTGATCTAGACTGGAGTCCATGATTAGTTAGCTTGTTAGTCATGAATAGTATAGTAAAAGGAAATGATCACTGGAGTCTGGAGACGATAGGCAGAAGCCCTCAGCAGAGTTGTTGGGTTTCCGTACGGAGCTCATCTGGGCTTGTAAGTTTTATCTGAACCCTTCATTTGTTCGGCTCGTCGAGTAGGTAATGTTAGGAAATCACCCTGATTGGACGTCGATGTCTACATGAAATGTACTGTTAATTCTCACCCAAAGGCATTCCTATTCTTTTCGGTCACTTCACATCCATTTTCATGTTTATATCCAACCATACAGACGTTTAATATCTCTTATAGGTTACTGAATTTATTCCTTGAAAATTGTAACAAAATATACCTTTGTGATACCTCTCGATTTGCAAATTCTTTGATGTCATGTTGTACCTTTTCAGAATTGGTTCCGTATGTGCTGTCCCGGCCAAGTGGGGCCCGCTCCGGTCTTGCTCCGATGATCGGAAACATTCACTTCGTAGAGTCGTCAAGTAGTACAACTATGCAAAAAATCGGCTCTACGAAGTAAACGTTCTTGATTATCGGAGTGAGACCAAAGTGGACCCCCTCGATCGGGATAGCATGTCTCTTCATGGTAGTGGCGGACGCAGAATTCTCATAAAAATCACGTGTATTCATAAATTAACTACTCCTACAAAATATCATCTTTATATATATATATATATGGGGCCGGTTCCTCTCATACAAATTTTGACACAACACTAATTGGAGTTTCACACAAATTATCGGAGTCGTTCAATTCGTTTAAAATAGGTTTTTAAGAGTCCTCATAAAAAATCAACTCATTCCAATATCGGTTAGGGCTTGATTAGTTCATTCAATTTTATCCTGTAAAATTTGACAATAACCAACTGAATGAACTGATTAAGCACTTATCGATATCCAAACGAGTTATTTTTTTTATAGGAACCCTTAAAAATACATTTTAAACAAATTGAACTGTTCCAATCATTTGCGTGAGACTCCAAAATGGGTTCTACAAAAAATGTGTGTCAAAATTTGTGTGAGGAAAATCGGCCCCTATATATTAATATCAGCAACATGTATGTCTAGAAGTACATAAACTGAATTTTATGAAGCCCATTTCCAGTTTGCGAGCAACAAAAAGACCAAAAGGATTACATAAGTATTTTTCCGTTGTAAAAACAAAAGAAGGTAGTAAAATACTTTACATTGTGCCTCAATTTTAATCCTCCTAATTTCTCAATATCCTGTCCCCATCGCCACAGTAGGTTAAATTCAAAGCTGGAACCTTCGAACCAAAGAAGTGCCAAATGTGAACAATTTAGGCAATAATAATGCGCGCGTGCGCGAGAGAGAGAGAGAGAGAGAGAGAGAGAGAGAGGGGGGTACACATTTCTTTTGTTTTTGTATTTTGAGAAGGAAACTGACTTCTACACTCCTTTTTTTACCACATACATTCCTTTTTTTTGTCCTTTTTTGATATGAATTTACTCTATTGCCCCTTAATATGTAAAAAAGTGAACTTATAAAAGGGTAAAAAGGTAAATTCACATGAATAAAGACAAAAAAAGGAATGTATATGGTAAAAATGAGAGTGTAGAAATCAATTCCCTATGAGAATCAAGTACATGTTCCTTTATCAAAAAAAGTACATGCTCCTTTTGTTGTGGGGATCAATTCTACAGTAATTTTACAAAAAAAAAACCAAAAAACAAACAGAACATGTACTATTTTTTGTGAATGAGGAACATAAGAGTAATTCCACTAACCCAAACACCTAGGCAATTACTGACTAGGTGAAATGTGAGTGGACTTTATACACACACATAACCCAAACCTTTGACGTGGGATTACCACCAACCCATCGACACTGTGGGCCTCACTTGCACTGGTTGCTGGTACAATGCTAGAGCCTTGGGGGCCTATGCCGAGGCCTGCCCAACTGCATACAAGTACGGCTCGAGTGGTAACATGTAGCGTATGTGGGTCTTAATGTGAAAGTGAGTTCGTGTAAATATTTGTGTGAGTATGTAATTGTAGAATGATTGGCCTCATGGCTAGCATACCAATCTATCATGGAAAAAAGCGGACCCAAAAAAACAAAAATCTATCATGGAAAAATTGCTATCAAATCTCCCATATGAAAAAGGATCATGACAGTGTGACTGAACAGCTCAGCCCGTGGAATCCTTCATAGTCTCAATTTGATTATAAGAAGTATTTCATACAGTGGGTCACGATGTATAGCTCCTCTTCAGTGACGGTCCTGTTTCGGGCTTTTTCCAGACCCAACTTTTCAGAAATAGCCCAGCTGCGAGCTTCAATAGATTCCATCAAGGGTAAATTATAGTTAATCCCCTCTAATTAAGCCTCGCGTGCATTTTGCCTCCTCTAACTTTTTTTTTTGGCACTCAACCCCCTCTAACTAACTGAAATTCAAACGGTTATAACTTCTTCGTCCGAAATTGAAAATATGCAAATTATATATCGATTTCGAGGTTTTGAAGTCAGCTTTCTAATGACACCAAAATCACATCACAATTCAAAGCACACAGAAAGTTATGACCGTTTGAGTCGTGACAGCTACCAGCCCTTACTCTTTTGATCATAACTTTCTGTGTGCTTTGAATCGTGATGTGATTTTGGTGTCATTAGAAAGCTGACTTCAAGACCTCGAAACTTGACAATATCTCACAACAATAATTAGAAAAATGAAAATATCATTTATTTCTCACCTTGCAATTAATTGAAGTTCAAACACACTACCAAACCGGATCCAAAAAAAAAAAAAAAAAACACACTACCAAACAAAAATTGATAAAAACGTACAGGCAGAAAGACAATTGTAGATGGCAAATGCTAACGGGTGCATGCATGCTGTGGTTACGTGGGTCCCAAAAGCAAATACACAGCAGCTTTGCCAGGAATTCCAAAAGCAAATGCTGCAGATGACGTGATGCGAAGTACTTTTACAATTGTGGCCTCTATTTTGCATATCCAGAGTGCATCTAAAGATATGGCAATAAACTTAGATAACGGATTCACAGTGTTGGAAGCGATGCTGACTTTTTCCGGGAAATTTTTTTTTTGTTCGAAATGACGCAGGAGTACTAACCAAGACAAATATTTACTCCGTACTTGCCAATTTAAAAAGAAACTACGAGGCTTTAACAGAGTTGACCACGTACAATCTTCTAATTACAAATCTACTCATAATATAAGATTGTAAAAGAAGTTTGTACGTGGTTTAAATTTGATTTTCAAACATCACCTATGCTGTGGGATATTCGATATTCTTATGTCAAATGTGAAAATCCATTACTTAGGCTCCGTTCCAGAACACCTTCTTAAAAAATAAGTACTTATTTCACATTTTCAAACTCAAAAATAATGTAAATAAAAAATAATTTTTTAATTTTGTTTGCACCGTATTAAAGATCTCAATGAGATTTATTAAATAAGATCCATAGTGATAGAAAAATTATTTGCGTAAGCGCATGATTTTTTAGTTTGAAATTGCCTTCTTAAAAAATAAGTATTTAAAATGAGTTCCGGAACGGAGCCAGCAGGATTCATTTTGATTGTTTCTTCTTTTAAAACATGGGATGTGTTAACCAGATGGTTGTGTTATTTAGATCACAAATTGACTGATACACATGACAACAGGCGTTGTTCTGCTAAGTTTTTTGGGCTTTTTGAGAGTTTTGTTCTTATTCAAAAAAATTCGTGTTTGCTAGTTTTGCGTCAAACTTTGTTGAATTTATTGATTTGTCATGACAAAAGGAAGTGGAAAAGTATTTTTTTTTCTTTTACCAAAATATTTTTGAAAATATTCAAGATAAAGCCCAAAAAACCCAAAAAGCCGGCTTTTGGGGTTTTTTTTTCTTCTAGATTTTTGTTAAAAAATATTTGGGTAAAAGTAAAAATGTTTGGGTTTTCCGATTCCTCTTATCGAGACGAATCAATAATCCACAAAAGTTGGCGTGAAACTAACAATACGCGTATTTTTTTTTAAAATAAAGACAAAACGCCAAAAAAAAACTTAGCGGAACAAGGTCAATGGGTGGGTTTCTTAGTTAATTTGATTTTATTTGTGTACAAATGAATGGATGATATTTACTATGCGCGCTCCATGTTAACCATCATTATATAAGTACGAGTTTACCATATACTATACCCATATCTTTTCAAGGTTTGTTAATATATTGAGTTTAATTACAGGATGAACACATCAGATATATACTTGATGACGATATAACCTATTCTAAAAGAAATTGCTTACATCACCAAAAAGGATTGCGCTGACCCTATTGGCCATTGACAATGAAACTTCTCGCAAAATCACTTCTTATTAGATCGATCGAGCATCTCATCCAACGACGAGTTGTACATAATCATCTTCTACGATTTGAGAAGTAATAATGTTTTATCAATTTAATTTCTAACGCCATTCTATTGTATCACTCTCAAGTTAACCGCGTTATTCGAATCATCCTCGATCCCCTTCATCTTTTACTCAAATTAACGAACACGTAATCCTGTCTTTTTTAGTTGAATAAATAAGGAAAATTATGAAGTCAACTAACAGAAATTAACCTGGTACATCATCAAGCTAGTTGACCACCCTGAATACAAAAATACGATTAATGTGGATATTTAGTTTGTGTTTGCCATTTGTCATATTAGGTAGCAACATTTATTAGATATATGTAATAATGCCGAACGCATAATATTTCTATAAAATTTTCACAAATTTGAATATGTTTGTTAACATATTATACGTAATGAATACAAAGACTTTATTGCGTTTTTTCATAAATTAGACGTGCAATTCTAGGAGTACAACCTTCGGAAGAGTACCTCTTTTCATATAAAAAAAAAACCCTAGAGAAATGCCAAGAACTATGGGACTCATAATTTTTGGTAGGCTACAATGAACCGCGGTTTATCTCGCTGGAAATGAGTGAGCCAAAAAATAGGGACCATTTTTTGATGTAATAATATTTTTTTTGAATTAATTAATGTTCATTAAAGTAATATAAAACAAAAATGGGCACATGTTCACAACTAATCCTACAATAGTAAATTCTACTTTATACCACTTAACCCAAAGCCTAGACGTGCCGGAAGGCATCGGTTCGAGCCTGATTATCCCTATCGTAAATATCGCAAATAAAGAGAAGGACAATTGGACCCTGCAAACTTAAGTTAACGGAAATGCTATGCGAAAGAGGGGAAAAAAAATAAACAAAAATGACACATCCACCGCGACCTCCCCCACCGCACTGCCCATCGCATGCCGCTGGGTCCACTCCAGCCACCGGACGGCCGATCCGAGCCGTCCAAAAATTCTAAAAAAAAACCGAGTGGGCTTACACGGGAATCAATGGCATCCGAGTATCCGACATGTGTAGGTGCTCGATCCGAACTTCCAAAAATTAGATGATCCGAGCCGTTAAAACATGGAAGATTGGTTCGAGCACCTACACACGTCGGATGCTGTTGATCCCGCCAAAGCCCACTCGGTTTTTTTTTATAGAATTTTTGGACGGATCGGATCGGCCGTCCGTTGGCCGGAGTGGGCCCGGCGGTGGGCGGTGCGGTGAGTGTATCATTGTCCAAAAATAAAATAGATTTAATAAAATGCTGCCGTTAACGTAACGCCTGTCCCAAGGTTCACAAAACCCAAACATCATCTTTACTTGCTTTGTCCTCATCGCCTATATGCCTGGCGTGCACTTTCAATCCTCAACACTACGTCACACAATTTGCGTGAAAGTATTTTCGAAACACATTTCCAACAACCTACTGAAATACACAAGAGCGAAAATTGTGAGTGCAAACATAACGCGATGATTAAAAGTGCAAGACATTTTAAAGGTCATTCCCTGTTCGGTTTGGATTTTGAGAAACGTTTTTTAGAGTAATGAATGAAGAAAGATAGATTTTGATACCCAAAACGAACAAACTAGAACCCGGCCCCATACATCATCTTTCGACAACTACCCTGATCTAAAATCGTTTTTCTCTTTATGATTTATCGACAGGTACATCTTTTTGTAACAAATTCAGTTAACTATTTACACTCATGTGGAGAAATTATCAGTTTGATCAATTTTGTGATTGCCATTTCTCAATTGGTTCAGTTTTTACCGTGTTTTTTTTTGACAAGTTTGGTGCTACCAAGTTATGTATCGTACCCATTTGGTTCGGTTTTGGCCGTTTCGGACACTTTTATCACTTTTTGAACGTTCATCGATCTCTTGTGCTTCATCGATCATTCATACCTATGGTCAAATTTGTGATCGCTGCCGAATTGAGCAAATTTATTAAAGAATGCTCAAGCCCTACGAGATGAAGAATTTAGATCACTATTGAGTTGCAGAACACGGTCGAACTTGAATGAGATCCCGTTCCATTAACAACTTTTTTCTATTTTTTCTGGTTTTGTCTTTACAAATCGGAAAAGCAAAAAAAAGAGGCGCAAAACTAACAAACGCGGAAAAAATTCAAATAAAGACAAAATTCAAAAAATTCCTAAAAGTCTTATTGGAAAAAGGTCTGAGAATAGTGGATTGGGAGGAAGTATGATCCTACTTAATCCATGTGATCACCGAAAAACAAAATAAATGATCTTGGGACGCCACCACAAATTGATCTGATACCCTCCCTTCTTAATATTTATTGAGATTTAAATGTTTTATCTCATATTAATATTTGATTCCAGATAATTTCTAGAAATAGTTTCCACGTCACCGCTATCACAAAGCGAGTATTTCAAACAGTGATCCTCCGTACCGAGAAATTTCCGACCGTTGGATCGCATAATTTTTTTTAAAAATAGAAAAATTCTCACACAATCTTGCGATCCAAATTAGTACATGAGTAAGGTTTCTCGGCACAAGGGATTTCTTTTGGTCGGGTTGGTCTGCACAGTACCGTGCTATGCACCTCCGAACCATCGGATTGTGCATCCGACGGCTCGGATCTCATCTCGGCAACAAACGATCGATAGCCGTTTATTGCCAAGATGAGATTCAAGCTGTAGGATGCACGATTCAATGGTTTGAACGTGAACAGCACCATCCCCCAATTCTTTTTTCTGATCCCCGTAATTCCTCATTCAAGCGAGTACAGTGTACATTGTCAATTGTGATTTTGCCACTCTAAAAATTGATGAAGAAACTCCAAAACTAAACTTTGTTGATACATAAAACGACGTCGTTTTGAAGCCTCTCCATTAATTTTTGGAATGCTAAAATCAATTTCTTTGGCTTTAATCACACGAACTGGTAAGGCGGTTATTCTCCCAAATCTCTCTCTCTCTCTCTCTCTCCACGTTTATATTCCCGCCGCCATCGCTTCACAGTCCTCTCACTCCTCACGCATACGGTCCTCTCTCTCCCTCTCACTCCTCACGCATAAACAAGCTTGATATAAACGAATTTTCACATTGAATTTGTCAAAAACAATTTACGGAAATTTTAAAAAAATAGAGTTAATTTTCGAACATCAAATTTTTTTTTGTTCCTAATTCTTATTCGACTCCAAATTGGCCATGGCTGCGCCGAACCATAAAGGGCCTCCGTTGTTACCTTCCGAATCCGGCAACCGGGTCGTGGGTCCACGGCAACCGAAATTCGGAGAAGTCATGACTTCGGCCTATTCAAGCGCCACGACGACGTCGTCGACTTCTACTACCTCTACTTCCTATTCATCCTCTTCCAATTCCATCCCATCGCGACGGCATCCGTCGCCGCTTGTCTCTCGAACGGTAAAGACGACGCCCCAGCCGCCGTCTGCGGCCACCGCTAAGCGGCCTCAGACGCCGGACCAGAGGCGGCCGAATACGCCATCGCCGGCTCCTTCTGCGGCGGTTAAGCGCCCTGATATGCTGGAGCGGAGGTGGCCGAAAACGCCCTCGCCGGCGCCTTCTGCGGTTGTGGTGAAGCGGCCTCCGTCGACGGAGAGGAGGCGGCCGAGTACGCCGGGGGATTCCGAGGAGAGGTCGAAGCAGCTGTTGGGCAGCTTGAGCAGGAGGAGTTTGTCCTTTTCGTTTCATGGAGACTCGCTTTCACTTCCGGTGAGCAAGACGAAGCCGGCGCCGGCGAGTCAGGTGGGTAGTGTACGGAAAGGGACGCCGGAGAGGAGGAGAGCGACGGAGAATTCGAAGTCAATTGATCAGCGGCGGTGGGCTGGTTTGCGGGAAGTGAATTCCCTAACAAGGAGTAATTCTGATTTGAAACAATCCGTCATGGAAGACGGTAAATACTCACTTGTCCCATTTTGTTTGCTTCATCTCATGAATGATGGCAAGTACAACTTTTTACTGTATACTTTTTTAGATGTTTTGAAAAATATTTGGTTAAAAATAATTTTTTTTAATTTTTCGGTTTCTCTCATTGAGACGAAACAATAATTCATAAAAGTTTGACGCAAAACTAACAAATGTGAAAAAACCTTGAATGAGGAAAAACTCCCGAAATAAATTGTATTCCTTTAACACTTTAAAGAACAAATAAAAGCTTTTCCAAGATTAAACCGAATCCGAATTTGAAAAAAAAACTCGAGGTCAAAATGGTACTCCTAGTCCCAATTTGTTTATATACTTTTTGCTTTAAAATGTCTCAAAATGTTTGTAGTACTTTCTGTAACCCAAAAAGTACGTTCAGTTTGCAAAACGAGCACTACGAAAACTAAAAAAAAAGTATATTCTTATCAAGAAAAAATTCAAACTTTTACTAATAATTAAAACATCTCATTAAAATTTAGTAACTAGCACCAAAAAGTTTGAATTTTTTCACAAGAACGTATTAATCTTCAATTTTTGATATGCTGATCGGATAATCTTTTTGGATGGAGGTAGTACAATTGTAAGTTAGTATTTTTGAAAAAGATTACTATAGATTAATGTACTCTCTCTCTTTCTAAAATTATGCATTTTGGAATGTTTATTCTTATATTAATTTCGAAAAAGTGAGGCATATCCTTGGAAACTCACAAATTTCAGCACCAATTAATAATTTTGTTATTCGTAAAAATTGAAATTTCAAAATTGAACAAATAAATCGGGACGTAATCAAATGAAGTCCATGTCCATTTGAACAAAAAAAAAGAAAGAAACAAAGTTCATCTAATTGCTTGCTGGTGTTGAAAACTTATCGATGATGCTAATTCGATCAGGTGCAGGCTTTGATCCAGTAGCTTCAGATACCGAAAGCGTTTATTCCGAAAGAAGTGG
>JAOTQK010000021.1:5497980-5510287 GCA_025642025.1 Rhododendron ferrugineum
TTCAAGTTCGGTTCCTTGGGTGTTTTCCGCAAAACCCGAGTGGCGACTCTGAATCGAAGCATTTCGCTGCGCTTTTCAAAAGGGCACCCCGTTTTCAAAAACTAAAATCGCCGAGATTTTTGGGGGCGCGTGCCCACAACACCCAATACCTACTGAAATACAGGAAATGCAATGTTTGATGACAAAATAGGATTTTGGTGATAGCAGCACTCATGAGCGCTCACAAATGGTCCCGAGCGCTCGGGAGAGAACATAGTGCCCAGAAATAAAGTTTTGTTTCTTTGTGGTCCTCTTGCTCTTGTTGCTAAACTAAGATCAAATAAGCTCACAACCAGTATGAGGAACTGGTTTAAGCCCCTGATCTCCCTCAGAAGTAGGAAAAACATTGGCTTAATGGAGATGTTTATACCTTTTCAAACTTAGACTTTGTACCTTGGATTGATTTGAAGTCTGAAAATGGGTTGATGATATAGTATGAAAATGAAGTCTTGGATTTGTCTAAGACTTCTGAATTTTTCTGGTATTTTCTGAATTTTTCTTGAAAATTGTTTTGAAAATCAAAGTTTGAAAATGTTTCGAGAGGAGATTTGAAGGCTAAGGTTGACAGCAAAATGGGGAAGATTAAGGAGAATTTTCGTGCCCCTCAATGCTAGCACAATAGGGGTATATATAGGCAAGCCAAAATGAGGATTTTATTTTTGAAAATAAAGTCAAAAATGAAAAGAAAATAATTTGGGGGGGAAAATGACATGATGAGATGCCCTGCCTGGCCTGGGATGTGTAGGTTTGAACTGCAGGTTTGAATGGACTGAAAAGTCTGAAAAAACCATGGTCAAGGGTCAAGCTCAACATGCATTGGCCTGTCGAGCTCCCGAGTGCTCAAGAGTGGTCATGAGCGCTCAGAAGTGGCTGCCAAACTTTAGTGGGTGCCACAGACATTCCCGAACTCGGATTTGAGTGTTTTTCAAAGCGTTGGAAAGCTAGTTGAGTCCTCTTTCTAACCTAATTGGTTTCACTCGAGGGCATAAATTAAAGATAATTAATAAGTTCAAATTAGGGTGTCTACAGATGCCTATTTAATTTCTTCAAAATATGAATGCTTAATATGTTGGTGAATGTATTATTTCTGAACGAAATTAATCAATGAAGTTAGGGCCCGATTGGATGTCGTATGTGTTTTGGGTGTATTATTTATGAAGGGGGATAAGATAGTAAAGGCCCGATTGGTTGGAGTATTAGGATCCCTACATAGCTAATCCGGGGGGATGAGGCTTGATGTGACTGTTTTTACTAGGTTTGGTTGCAAAAAATCCTCCCTCCATAGCTCATCTCCCCTCCATATTTCTATCTCCTCATCCGGCTTAGGGGCATTGTTTTTGGATGGGGTTTGAGGTGGGTATAATTTATACCGGCCTTATCCGGCTAGATTTTGACCATATTACCCTTCCTCATCCCCCCTCACACCATCACTGTAATTCATACACACACACTGTATGTATAAATGTGCAGATCGAGAGAGAGAGAGAGAGAGAGAGACGCACTTGATGAACAAAGCTTGGTTGGGTCGATTTTCCAATCGATTGGGGTTCTTTCGCCCTTGATCATGTGGCCGGTGTTGTCGATTGTCACCGAAATCTCAGTCGGTTGGAACTTGAGGCCGGAGAGAGAGATGCTGAAAAGGTGAAATGGGTCCAAATGGGGGTTTTACTTCTTTTCTTTTGGTGGAACACGTGGAGAGCAGATGAATTTAATTGTATTTCCCCCAAACCTTTTTTTTTATTCGAGTTTCCCCGACTGCTTTTTACTATAATGCATAAGGGCACATCATCCACCCAACTTTATCCTCCCTCATCCAAACCAAACTACTTTTTAATCTCCATTCATAGCCGTCACATCAATGTGGGTCCACCCTCCATAACTAATCTCCCCTACTATCTTATCTCCCCTCCATAAATAATCCCCCCAAAATTATACACGCATCCAATCGGGCCCTAAGGGGTATTAGTTAAGAAAGGAGGGCCCGCATTGATGTAATATTTATAGAGGTTGTATTAAAAAGTAGATGGTTTGTATGATGTATTAGAGAAGGGAGATAAAATAATACTTGGTTTGGATGGAGGATAAATTGGGTGTATAAGGAAGGGTGTATGATGTAAAAAGCAGATAAATGACTCTTTTGCCCTTTCGCATTATTAAAATGGATAATTCATTAGATTAAATATATTATTACAAAATCTAATAAAATTAATTACTTTATCACAATTAATCAATAATAATTTATTTTACTAATAATTTAATTATTTTAATAATTTAAAAAACCCACCCACGGTTTTCAACCTCTCACAATTACACGGTTTTACAAAACCCACCTAGCCACCCACCTCTCTCTCTCTCTACAAAACCCACCCACCTCTGTTCCAGACCCCTCTCTCTCTCTACAAAACCACCACCCACCTCTGTTCCAGTCGACGATGGTTTTACAAAACCCAGCTATAATTTTTCCACCTCTCTCTCACGGTTTTACAAAACCCATCGGCAACGGCGACGTTTGGTACTTCTCTCTCTCTCTCTCTACTGTAAATGACAATTTTTTTTTGATCCGCTGTAAATGACAACTCCGGCCATAATTTTTCTTCTCTCTCTATTTTCCATTTTTTCCATTTTCCATTATGTGTGCATGTGTGAAGAGGTGATAAAGAGGGGGGATTAGGGAGGGCAGAAATGGCAAGATTTCACCTGTATTGCCCCGGATAAGTTATGGCTACCTCCAGAGGTGGCCATAAATTAGTACCATGAGGCCTGTGTTAACGAACAAGGGGAGAAACGAATACAGGAGCAAAAAATGATACCAAACGGTGGAGCAACTGTCCAATCAGGAACCAATACACCCGGATTGCACAATACACCCAATGGATACGGCATCCAATCGGGCCCTTAGTGAAGAAAATGTGTTACCAATTACTCTAGGTTGGTATGGTTAGTGTATTGTTTTGGAAAACGTGGCACAGGCACGGAAAAAGCACGAGCACAAAAAAAAAAAAGCACAGGTACGACAACGGGACGAAAAAAATACGGGTACGAAATAAAGCACAGTGACAATAACGGCACGTAATTTTATGTGAACACACCCTTAAAGAAAATTTCAATAACCCATTTTGATTGGGAAATGATTTTACCACACCCTTTTTTTGTTAACACCACGCCCTGCAAGTATATTTTTGCACCAAAAATACACTTGCAGGGTGTAGAGTTAGCAAAAAAAAGGTGTGGCAAAATCACTAGCCTTTTGATTTTGTAATCCAATTTTGTTTTGGGTTTTTGTGGGGCAGACAAGTCAAAGATGGGGAGGAAGAGTGGTACTTTTTCAGCCTCTGTGATCGAAAGTACCCAACCGGGCTTCGAACAAACAGAGCCACCGAAGCTGGGTACTGGAAGGCTACAGGGAAGGACAGAAAGATTTACAATTCCAAGACTCGTTCCCTTTTTTTTTTATTTGGACGAACAAGTTCAATGCATTATATTAAAAACAGAATAAAACGGACACTACCGGTCCGGAAATACAAGAAAAAATAAAATAAAATAAAAACAAAACAGGAAAGAAACAGGAAAAAAAAGCTGCGAGGAACCACGACGCCGGAGCCGGACTCGTCGAACACACTCGTGAGGAGGGGTTGGAGAGGCCGAACACGAACTCAAACTCGTCCCACTGCAGACTGAAGGCAGAAGCCGCTGCAGACGCCGTCTTCGTCGCCAGTACGCTGATTCCAAGAAAACCAGATCTAGAACCCTAGATCTGGTTCTGAAGTCCAAAAATGGAGGGGAGAGTGGGAAATTTCAACTCCCAAAGGAGAGAGTCTCAACCACCTCACCACCTAGACAGGAGATGAGAGACAAGAGAAATACCGGAGAAGAGAGAGAGCTCGAAGGAGAAGGGGGACTGAGAGGTGGAGATGGAGGAAGATGAGGAAAAAAGGGGGAACAAAGAAGAGGGGAAGGGGGCGGCGGAAGGGGGGGATCGGAGGAGCCCTCCCCCAGGATCTCTCTCTCTCTAGAACTCTCTCGATCCCTCTGCCTTTTTCTTCTTTGACTCGTTCCCTTTTAGGTATGAAGAAAACCTTAGTTTTCTACATAAAGAGGGTTCGGGGCTCCAAAATGGAAGAAGAGCAACTGGGTCATACATGAGGACAGTCTTGAAGGCAAATTTGTCTACCATTATATCTCCCGAAGCTCCAAGGACATCTCTCTCTCTCTCTTTTTGATTGAATATACTTCAACAAGGCCATGATATGAACATGCAAGTACGTGTAAAGTAAAGAAGTTACATTTCACTTTGGGCCTGTTTGGATGGGGTATTGTGAAGGGGGATTGTGATATCTCCTTTTAGTCCGTGGGTTCAGCCTTAATCCTCGTTTGGGAAGTAAAATTGGAGGGGGTATTAGCTAAGCCCCTAATTATATTACCCCCTAATACCCCCGGAGGGGAGATTATTTATGGGGAGGTTCTGGGGTGTTATTATATAATACCCCCGGATAATACCCCCTCTCTCCATTTCAACTACAAAACAACTTTATCCTTCATCCAAACCAAGTATTATTTAATCACCCGTCACATCAATGTGGGCACACCCTTCTTACATAATATCTCATACTATCTTATCCCTCCTTCATAACTAATACCCCCAATCCTTATCCCGCATCCAAACGGGTTAGGTTAATCATTTGTCTCATGTCATGGCTACTGTGACACCGCATAGTCAGGTTGAGGTTGGGCTCCGGAGGAGAGTTTCGGTAAACCTCTGGATGGGTGGTCATAGAGTCCCACGTCACTTGGTGAATGCAAAATTCAATGTTAGATCATGCTTTATCTTGTACAAGACATTTTAAAAGTCGTAAGGGCGTCAAAGTTCATTATGGGGGCCTTCCTTTATTGTGAGAGTATATCTGTAAGGGCCCGATTGGATGCTGTTTTAACTGGGTGTATTCCACAATACACCCGGATAAGGGTTGATGGGACTGATTTAGCTTGCTTTGGCAACCCAATTTCCACCTGTATTGGACACTCCCCCTTCTTCGCGTATACACCTCAATCCGGAGTATGAGGTGTTAAATTGTTGCCACCCCTTGAGCTCTCCATAATTTATCCGGCCTAATACACCTGCTTTTTGACCAAAACACCCCTTCTCATCCCCTCCCCAATGGCTCTCTTTCTCTAAACAGAGAAGAAGAAGAAGAAGAAGAAGAAGAAGAAGACGGATAAAAGAAGAAGAAGAAGAAGAAGAAGAAGGAGATCACCACCACACCTACACAAAAACACACACACAAACCATCAGAACCACCACAAACCGCCACCACCACAAACACCCAATTTCGAATTTCGAACCTCGAACCCTAAATTTCAGAGAGATGAACAGTGAAAAGAAACAAGAAGAAGAAGATGAACATCAACAACAGATCGGAGAGAGAGAGGGAGGGATGTTCACCATGATCGGAGAGCAGCAGCAGCAGCAGTTTCTTCTTCTCTCTTCTCTCTTCTCTCTTCTCTCTTCTCTCTTCTGCCGTTCTTTCTCTCTTCTCTCTTCTGCCGTTCTTTTTTTCTCTCTTTCTCTCTCTCTCTTCTCGCTCCTGTCGTTCTCTCTCTCTCTCTCTCTCTCTCTCTCTTATAAAAGGCAATAAAAACAAAGAAGAGAAGAAGGAAAAATGATTTGGTGCATGTGTGAGTCGTGTGAACATGTACAAAAACAAAGACGAGAAAAATGATTTGGTGCATGTGGGAGTATTGCTTAATTATGAAAAAATAATACTAATAATTGACAAATAAAATAACTTATAACAAAAAATTAATTCAACTTAACATTTGTACATTTCATATTAAACAAACCACAAATTGAATTAAATACAATTGAAATTGATTTTTTATTATTTATAAATATTAAATTAATTATTTTTATTTGTAAACTAAATTATTATTCCTTAAATTGTGAAAAGTAATTAATTTTATTGAATTTTGTTATTATATAATGAATAATCTAATTTCATACTGCATAAGGGCAAATGAGTCATTTAACAGTTTTTCACATCATACACCCTTTCTTATACCACCAATTTATCCTTCATCCAAATCAAGTATTATTTTATCCCCCCTCAATAAATGTCACATCAATGTGGGTCATCCATTCTTAACTAATACCCCTTACTATCTTATCCCCCTTTCATAAATAATACACCCAAAATTTATACGGCATCCAATCGGGCCCTAAGTGTCTGTGTGTTTATGTGTAATGATATCATTATTGTTTTGGATCAAATTTGCTGCTTGCATCCCCATTTATCCCATTTCCCATCTTTTTGAGTCTAGTCAGATTTTTGGAAATAAAAAATTTGGTAAAAGCAGGTGTCTTGGATAAATTTACCCATTTGCCCTTTCACACTTTATACGATCAAAACTAGAGATGCCAAACATGTCGTGCCGTGCCAGCCTGACCCATTTAGCTTTGTGCTAACCGTACTTCATGCCGTGCTAACCCGTTTATTTAATCGTGTTGTGTCGTATCGTGCCGGCCCGTTTACTTAATTGTGTCGTGTCGTTTCGTGCCATGTCCATGTCAGCACATCACCAACCAATTTTTGTCCAAAAAAAATTCTTCCCATAAAAAGCAAACATTCTCGTACCGTGCCGTGCAACTAAATAAACCATAAGAGTTTGGTGCATGGTTGCGCGCGTCATGCGTGGCTTCACTATATATATTTTATGTTCAAAGATAAACAATGCGGTCACCTCAATAGTTTTATCTTTTTCTTTTTTATCCCCGCACCTCAATTCTATCTTGATGGGGCGGATATGAATAAATATAAAATATCCCAGGATTTTAATCTCATACAGCACTACTGGGCTATAGCTACGCTTTGTCCTAATTAGTATATGGTATTTAATTCAACTTAAGATGTCAACTTTGGAAGATTTGGACGCGGGAGTGACACTGCTTAATGGGAATCTACTTATGTTTGTTGAATGTTAAAAGTATAAAAACATATAACTAAACTTTGGGATGTTTTCGGTAGTGAAAAATTTGTAAATTTTTATTTGTGGTTGAAAAGGTCTTAGGTGTTTCCGGCAGTTATTAAGTTGTTGAGAAATGTCAACTTGTTTCTAGTAGTGAAAAAGTCTTTGATGGATATGTGAGTGAAAAATTTGTTGAGTTGGTAAAAACCTTTTTTTATTGGAAACCAGTTGGTAAAATGCGTTAAATTTTTAGTGGTTTTTGTTGGTGGAAATGTTTTTTTTTTTTTTGTCTTTAGCTTTTTTTTTTTTTTTGGTTAAAAAGAGTAAAAGTCTGGTCCAACCCTCTTGTGGCAGTGGTAATGAAATAAAAGCCATTGAGATTTTTTTTAAAAAAATATCTGATCCGAACCAGTGATATTTAAATTGCAATTTCTGCATTATTCATACTACTACAAAATAGTAGTAACTAAATTTGCATACAGTAAATACGTAATTAATCACATTAATGTGTATATATGAAAGTTGAGGTGGCACCTAACCCACCGGTCCCACCCTCCATTTCGTTCCACCACGGGATTTTATTTTTTTTTTTCATTCGTTAACTAACCTTAATCTATTCTATCCTACGGGACTCGGGAGGGGGAGGGGTGCTTATGAGAATCAAATTCTGTACATATGCATGAGAGTACAAGGGAGACACCAATTGCACTCCACTCCATTTCCCTGCCTCGGGATATCAAACACCGAATTTCTGAGATCTAGGGAAAGCACCTATGACTTTGAACCCATCGCTCTATTTTACCACTCAATATCACCGTCCAAAAGTGTTTTGGACGGTCCGAATTTTAAAAGAATCCTAGAAGAGTTATTTTAAAATCCAGACTATTAATTACCGAAACAGACGGTGGAATTGAGTGCTACGATTAGAGGGAGCTGTGAAACCGAGCGGTGGACGTAACATCACTGCTTCGTTATCGCCCAATGTATAGATTACAAGAGACGTGAGTGCTTATTTGAGTTGATATTGCGTTCATTCTATGCAAGGATCAATTCGCATCATTCAATTAGAACCGTATGTTCATATTCTTGTAATAATAATAGCTGGTGTGCCACCTCATGATTGGGTTAGTCTGGTGGCCTCACACAATTGATGAACATTAGATTTCTGGTATCAAGCTCCAAAAAAGTAATTTCTCGTGGATTCCCTAGTCCCAACGTACGTGATATGTTTTTGACCGAAACGAGGAGGAGGTCAGTTGAAGTGCACGTTAGCTGATCCAAACGCCCGCGACCGGCCAAAAAAAAAAAAATAGCTGGTGTGCCGACTTCTTAATACATTGAGTGCCGACCAACTACTAATAATAAGCAATCTTAGTTAGTTGAGGCCCTTGAGGGCATCTTTTATGTGTTCGTGCTTGAATTTGGCCACCCTCCCAACCCCCATCTCTCCTACCATGGAATATTCTCTTGTGCGTCGATATTAATCCAATGATCAGACACTTGTAACATCCACGAACCTCTCTCAAAGGTGGAGCCTATTGACATAAAGATCAGCTCGGGACAGTAGTTTTCCATTTTGTAAAAATGTACCAGACTTGTTACTGTATTGTATTAATATATACAGTGACGGAGTCAGGATTTTGTTATCTGAGAGCGGGCTTAACATACATATACTATTTTTTATCATTACGTTTAATTATTATATCATAATTAAAGTTTGTGCCCGTGACATGTTTGTCAAAATTACTACTTACTCTAAAGTTAATTAGTACTCACTGAGTCATGTGATCAAAGTGTCCACTTGTATTATTACCACTGGACATAATACAATTCACATGGCTTACATTTCTAGGAAGGTTCCCAATTAGCTAGCTTTTTCCATTAGGGAGATTAATTAATTAGTATCCTAACAGCTTTAATTTGTGTTAAGTTTAATTTTGGTTGGATTAATTGTAGTCCAACTTTATGTTCCACACGCAAAGCCTACTCTCCTAATTTTAGTTACATGTGCAAACCAACTTTAATCGGTTCTCTCAACTGCTCTAGAGACTAGTAGAGGACTAGAGGTCTGGACTTCTGGAGGGGATAATTAATTATTTTGTGCTGTCATCTTATTATACAATTCCTACTAATAAACAGGGACGAAGGCAGATTGGGGTGACCAAGGTAAGGTCAGCCTTTGCACGATAAAAAGAGATTAGCTCAAAATTTCCAAACAATTAATTAGTATGATTTTGAACATAAACAATACATATAATGCAATAATAATTACACTTGTAACAGTTGCATGATATGAAAGCAAGAGGCATATGTATTATTGGTTCGTCTCGACGAGAGAAATCGGAAAAAAAAATAATAATAATTAGGACTTTTACAACAATAATATGTTTTGAAATATCCAAGAAAAATCTTAAAACTGACTTTTTGGGGCAGACTTCAAAAGAGCACGTGGGGTTACGTGTCTCAATTTCTTTTTAATTTTCTTTCAGATATAATGTCTTGGGACTGATTTATAGTAAAAAAAGAAAAAGAAAAGAAGGGAGTGTTCTTGAATAACAAACTGTTAGAAAAATGGGTCGGTTCGGATCCGACCCAACCCATATGGGTCGTCCACATGGGTTATGTGATTGAGTTGGTTAGAAGGATGAGACAGACTCCTAATTTCTATCTGTTAGGAGAGTTCAAAGATAATAGATCACCTATATCTATTAGGAGACTTTGAACTCTTGGACTTTAATCTATAAATATAGTCCTGCAGATATTTGAAGATACACACAATACGAAAGAGTTAGAGTTTCATCTCTCCTTCTCCTCTAGAAAAATTCTCCTGGCAAATATCTTCTTTCTAGGATTTCCATCTAAGAACCCTAGGATTTGCGGTGTGGACATCAAGAGCAGACTCGAGTAGTCTCCTCTACCCAGCGAGAATTCGAAGACGGTACACGTGCTTGTAGAGTGGGCCTTTCTTAGATCGTAAAATGCTGAAGCATCTTAATTCCGTTGCGCTTCAATCATACGTGTAAGTCTTATGTGATTTACGAGCTTTTGATCCATTAAAGTTAACATTGGTATCAGAGCCATCACGGCTCGCTCTCGCATGATCGCCAACGTTTTTGAAGTTTTATGTTTCGACTGCAAATATTTTCCATATTAAAGATATTCGGTTTTTATTATAAAAAAAAAAAAGGAGAGGAAGATGCTGTAGTGAGAATAAATCTGATGCGGTCTTGCCTTGACTTGGTGTTGTGTCACGATTAATGGAGTCCATTGGATTAAGTATTGTTATTCTCGGTTGTGGGTGCGCCGACGTTGGGCGGCAGCAAATCACGGACTTGGAGAGAGCACTGTTATGCTCCTATTATTAATGGACTATTTTGCCTCTTTAGTCTTCTGCCGAGTGGGGTTTTAATCTTAAGTATATTCCTTTTCCCATGTGGCTTGATTTTCCTTCTTAGGAAAACAAAAACTTCTCAACAGTTAGTGGTTGGACTTGGAGGGACTCTGTTTGTTTAAAAAAAAAAAAGGGTTACGGTTCTGTTTTACAAGTACCTTTGTAAAATAAAAAATTGTTTTGGAACAAGCTTGCTGGAACCGTAGAGTTAAACCACTATCTGATGAATTAGTTTTTCTCTGTATAGTTACAACAACAACAAAAAAAAAAAAACTTGGCAATTGCGACTAAAGGTTTTTCCGAGACACCCCAAATTTTTTTTTTGTGATTTGGTGAAACCAAGTTAGAAGGCTGGGACTGCAAGACTGATTTTCCTTTCTCATCATTTTGGATTGATATGGATTAGAATCTATATCCTACTGTATCTATTTTCTTTTCTGGAAAATATTTAGCGATCCCAAAGTAATTAAGTTCATTATGTATTGATTGTTTAATTGCTGCGTTACGGCGCAAACAATTGTACCCTTAGTAATTGGACTTTACCCATCTTCTTAGAGGAAGAATGTGGCTGAACCATTCATGCCTATACCCATTATGTGTTGTTGCATGTTGGCATGGATGGTCAACTGAAGGGATTAATATTTGTATGCGTTTGGAGATGGGCTCTCATTGATGATAGAGACCGGAGACAAACTTATTGTATGGAATAAGTGCAACACCCTCATTTGTTTTTTATTTGTAAGGGGGTGAATTTTTGCACTTATGTTTGTATAATATTTTTGCCTCCCATTCTTGCATAAAATATTAATTAGGGACTTAAAATAACTAGTCCCATCCTCTTACTGTTACATTGATTCATTGGAAATTTTGTCTAAAAATCGATTAAGAAATAATGATTTACACTATGTGTTGGAGTGATGACTACGAGCGTTGCAGATTTTCGATCTCTATCCATGGTTAAAATCATTATTTGCTTAATAGGGTTTTATGATAAAATTATTGAAATGTGCTAAATATTTTCAATGCGCAAACCAATGCAGTGAAATGACCTCGAAGACTATTGTTGTTGATCTTGTTAAGGGAGAGAAACTGGATAGGAAAAACTATGACATGTGGCACAAGAAAATTCAGTATCTCCTTATAAGAGCAAGAAGTACTTGAAACCTTGACCAATACCATGGCTGTCCCCGAAGAGGGGACCACTACCCAAGACTTATCAAAATTCAGTATCTCCTTAAACATGGAAATTTATCAAAAATGGGTCAAGAAAGACAGTTGTGCGCGCTTTACTATGTTAGCCAGCATGCACAATGATCTCATTGGCGAGTTTGAAAACTGCGCTACGGCCCAAGAAATGTGGAACTAGCTGAAAATTGCCTTTGGTGGCACAATGGCAACTAGGTTGCGCGCGTTAAAATTGAAGTTCGACAGTTATAAAATGAAACTCCAACATTCCATGCCTGAACATTTGAGGGTTATGTTGGCTATGATACGCGACCTTAGGTCTGCTGGTAACGTTCTGACTGATGAGCAACAGATTCTCGCTGTGCTTATGTCACGTCCTCAATTTTCAACATAAATTATAAAGGGTTTTTACAAACAAAACCTCACAATATTCCGTACGATACCCAAAAGATTACTACATTTCATTCCCAGAATCATACTTCAAGCCCAAAGATTCAAAATAATACATCATCGGTTCAACGGCCCCAAATGAACGTAAGCATCAGGTGTTATGAAAGTTAAGAGTTTACAAAATATCCCGTAATCAAAGAATTATCACTTAAGTTACAAATACATCTTCAAAAGAGATTTACAAAGATGCCTAAGTAACTCTTCAAATTTTAGCTTTCAAAAGAACATTCCACATCCAAGCACTCCCAAGCATGCAAGCTATAATCCCGAGTTAGCACCTGA
>JAOTQK010000021.1:5529636-5542537 GCA_025642025.1 Rhododendron ferrugineum
AAAAATCCATCAACAAGTTATACAATGAATGGCTCGAATTACTTTGTGAAACCCTAAAATTGATCCCGCACACCGATCTGTCCACTATCGGTGCATTCTCGGTCGGTACCTACGGTGAAGTTCTTGTTTTATCTCAAAGGACGTACTGTACTAGTATCTTTAAAGGGAGAAAAAACGCCCCAAAAGTGAGATCATGAACCCACTGACACGGAACCTCTCTTTCCAAATTTCTACCGTCGATGATATCGTCAGACAAAGTTATCGCACGCAACATTTGACCAATTGCAATTCAGTCACATCCTCACTGCACTTACCTAGCTCATCGTCATCTTCATCTTCATCTTCATCATCATCTTCTGCTGCTACTCGACCTTTACTTTACATCCGTCCTCGCACCCCTGCAGCGGCAGCGCAGAGAGATCAGCAGCGATCAATGGCCGCCGAAGACGCTCGCATCGCCGGGATTGCTTCCGCGATCCGGGTCATTCCCGATTTCCCCAAACCCGGTACGCACACAGCTACGTTTTGATCCAATTACGTGTGGATGCATGTATGTATTTATGTGTTAGGGCTTCTTTTTCTTTTTTTCTTTTATTGGTTTTGAAATTGGAGGGGTTTTTTTTTTAAGGGATTCTGTTTCAGGATATAACGACGTTGCTGCTGGATCCCAAGGCGTTCAAGGACACGATTGATTTGTTCGTTGAGAGGTACAAGGACAAGGGCATCTCTGTTGTTGCGGGTACGATCTCTCTTCCTCTTGATTCTCAAATAATTCCGTTTGCTTCTGTTTTTCTTTTATGAATGCACAATCTTTATAAAAGCTCCTTACCCAAAAAAATCTTTATAAAAGCTCAAACAATGAATTCAACCTACACTGAAGGACTCCGGTGAATAACCAGCAGCCAGGGATAACCATCCCGGCAACACTACCAGACTATGTCAACAACTGAAAGTGAAGGAAAAAATGAAACACAGAGAACAACCAATGAAACAAAACAACTATACGAACACAGACAAATTGGAGCTCCACTCCTTACCCAAACTCATACCAAATTTGAGTTTTACTCAATTTTTTCACCAAATCAGGTGAGAACCAAATCCTTCACCAAATTTGCAACGGTTACTTTATGGTGGTAGGCAGTGGTGGTCGCCGGTGGTTCTGCTTTTCTGGTGGTGGTGGTGGTTGGTTTTCCGGCGATGGCGTTGGTAGTCGACCCTGGTGTTGCTGCTGCGGGTGGTCATCCATAGTGGTGGAACTCTAGATCGTGAAACTGAGATCGTTCTTCATCCAAGTTGGAGAGAGAGAGAGAGAGATTTGGTCGGTATTGTTTTAGGTTTCCCAAAGAGTGAGGGAGTGATTGTCCAAACAAAACTTGCCATGCCCCATGTCGGTATTCCAAGAGACCTAGACTTGGAAAGATGCATTTTGGGAGTATGTCAAACTGATTCAACGGTTTCAGTGCTGGGACTGGGAGATATAACTGCTACTTTTGGTTGCATGCCCGAGACAGTTAGGATGCAGTTTTATGACTTGGTTACGTGTGAAAATGGTTGGGAAAAGAAGACATTTTCTTGTACTATTAGGGCTTTTTTGTCAGTTGACAAAACCACCAAGATTTGGTTGGCTGCCCGAATTATTGTCGGCTCATATTTTGAGCCACCTGGTGTGGCAAACAGCAAACTTAAGTTCCCACCAGTACTGGGTGTTAAAAGGTTTACATTAGTCAACTTCCTTGCGATTTACTCTCCGATGCAGTTTGCGCTTTGCAGCCATCACAAACCGCAATCTCAAGTTTGTTGACAGTGTGGGATATTGGACTCTGGTATGCAGTATAAAGGCGTTTGATTTGTCTTTGGTAGTATTCATGCTTCTTATTTTGTGAACAGTAAAACAACTTGTAACCAGATAAGGTATGTTTGTGTTTTACAGGTGTTGAAGCAAGAGGTTTTATATTTGGGCCTCCCATTGCGCTAGCTATTGGAGCTAAATTTGTCCCTATGAGAAAACCCAACAAGTTGCCAGGTACATCTTTCAGACTGATCTTCATATAACAAGCAGATTGCAGAATTTTCTTTGGAAGCTATAGTCTTAGACATCCAAGAATCATTGAGTAGTACCTGCACAAATTCATCCATGATTATGAGCTGTTTAGCTCCCTGAAAATTCCATACCATTTCATATACCATTTTTGTTTCATGTCACCTGTTTTGTCCTTGAGCCAATACAGTGTCGGAGCTCCGTCTCCAGGTCATCATTATTTGTTAATCATTTGGACAGTGTCAGAGCTCCGTCTCCACTTCTGGACCAGTACTGTTATGGTGTTGTGAATTTTATATCACAGTTTGGAGAGTAAAAGTAGACTAATGTGTGGTTTTGGGCTCTATATTGTCTATTAGTTCCAATTTCCACATTATCATATGACATGGACCTTGTGTTACCTTGATTGGTTCCATACTTAATCCTCAACTTCACATAATTTGATATACGTTTATCTGTTCTAGTTGAGATTTCTCAGCTGGCTAATTTTCTGCGGCACTAATCCTCGATTGATCCTGTCACTGGTTACAGGGCGACCTACCTCTACTCTAAACAAGAGCCTTCGGTTCTTGTCCATTCAACGACCATAACTTCACTTAGGTCCTTGTGATACAGACTTTAGAACTCAACTGGTATTATGTTTAGGGACTTCAAACAGAAACGATTATTTATTCCAAGGTGTTTCCTAAGTAGCCTGATATCTTTCTTGTGGATACATATGTGCTACTTTTTCCTTCTTTTTTCTTTTTCTTATTTTGGCGGGCATGGGGGTTTCAAATTTAAGTTCTGTATCTATCAAATTCATATGGTTTTTGAAATTACAGCTAGATTTTTTGCGGTAATATTTAGATGCTGCTCAAGTAAGTTAGTAGGCTCCTTATCTGTTTGTATGTTGGCAGGGGAGGTTATCTCGGAAGAGTACTCTTTGGAGTATGGAACCGACAAGATAGAGATGCACGTTGGGGCTGTTCAAGCAGGAGAGCGTGCCTTAGTAATTGATGATCTTATTGCAACAGGGGGTACCCTGTGTGCTGCGATCAATCTACTTGGTAATGTATTGCTGCTTACCTTTTTCTATAGTTCATGAGGAATAAAGTAGCCTACAGCTAGATAGGCAGACCATTGAGGAGAAGTATTTATTCACGGTGGAGCTACAAGCCCACCAAATTTGGAGGGCTTTCCTGTGATGGGGTTCACTTTGGTTTTGAAAGGTTCATCATGGCCATTGATCTTTTTACTTGTTGCCAAACTTGAGCTTTTAGGGGGTGAAATGGGTGTTTAAGCGTGGTGAGAAGTGAAATATTTTTTTTATCTTTTTTAGACTGCCTAGAAAATCAGCAGCAGGGCATGTTTCCCCAGAGTGCACTCTTGTTTCATACTTGCTTTTTCATTGCAGAGCGTGTAGGCGTGAATGTTGTCGAGTGTGCCTGCGTGATTGAATTGCCAGAGCTAAAGGTACAGTTCCAATTAAAATCTGCAATCTGTGTTCTTAATATTTCTTTCCACTCTGTTTTGTACAAACCCGTCTTTGTGAATTAAGGCCCAGTCTGTTAACCTCCTCCAGCCTTGGGATTGGACTAACAATCCCTACGGCCCCAAAATTGCTTCTTTGATAGCCCAAAAGCACTCCGGAATATGAACCCCATGGGATGAGAGCAAGCCCCCAAAATGGGTGGGTTCGTAATACCCCATGGAATTGGTATTCATAATCCCATCCTAATCCTAAGTCTGATAAAGTGCAAATGCCAAACTGCCCATGCTTAAACAAGGTAATGGTCGTTTGTGCTTTGGTCATTTCTTTTTGCTATTCGGTTTTGACTTATGGGTTTGTGTGTTCATTGTTGAAATAATTAGTCCCTCAGTCACAATTTTATTCTCCAGTTTCACCATTTTGAACCTCTCAAAAACTTATGTATATTTTTTAATTTATAATGCTCTATATACATACCACTCAAAGTTTTCAAAGTCATAAAAACCTTTATAAGTTGCTAAAATATAGATAATTTTTTAGACACGAACATTGAGTTAATTCTTGAACAGGCTTTTTTGTACAAATTTTGAGTTCCGGGATAAGGCAGTCTGTTTCGAAGTAGATTGTTCAACATCAACAAATCTTTTTCATGTAAAATAACTTTTCCAAAGAAATTTATCATTTTTCGTTAATAAGGGTTTGGTTGATCGTTAAGAAAAACTATTACAAAGTAAGTTTCTAGAACAACAGTATCAGTCAAAGATTTAACATATACAATATTTTCCCGAGATTTTATACAATCAAACACCGTGAAATAAGTACAATATTTTACCCAAAAACATTTTACAGCCCCAAACAAACGGAGCTTCAAATGCATATGTAGGGTTCCATTAATTTTTGATGTTGGAGTGAGAATTCTTCAGTTGTGGATTTACATTTTTTCAACACAGGTTGCCAAAAATATGCCTTGTAACGTTTCGTATACAAAATAGGGAAATAACCCAAGGGCAAAACTGAGAATCATGTTTCAAAATCGCATCCTCCAATTTGCAAACAAACATTGGTCTAGGTCGAATAATCCAATCCCAAGGCCTAATACTATCGAAACCAAACAGGGGTTTGAAATTAGATGGGGTATTGACAGTTCCTTGTATTGCGAATTCTATTCTAATCCCATTACCTTCCTGATCCCACATTGCTAGTCCGATCAAACAGAGGCCTAAGGTTGTTAGACTTGCATTTGAATCTAATACTATATGTTACCGATCTGAGGAGATGCAATTGAAGACCTCTTACATGTTCTGCTTGTGTTTTCCATTGGCAGTGAACAAGTGTTGCTGCATGTAACTTGAAGTCGTTGAATATTTCTCCCAGTTTAAAAAATCATAATCTGAGGGAAAAACATAAAAAGATGGACACTATCGATTTGATACCTCTATTCCCATTTGGTCTAATTCATACAATCTCCATTTAATTTTGATTCAATGCTTAAGCTCTTTGATTGATGAAAATCTGATGTTCCGGATTAAGAATGGAACAAGATGATATCTGGATTCATCAGAAGGTCCCTTGACTTGGTTTGAATCCTTTGGTTGAACAAAACTAGATTTTGCGAAATTGTGTTTAATATTTTAGGATACATGAGTTGCATAAACTTTCTCCATCTCAGCTTCTGGTTCTGTGAGTCATCCTGTTGGGATGTAAGGAAATTCCTGTCTTGCAATTGTCTTATTGACTCATTCTTGGCGTGAACTTTTGCCTTATTTCAGGGTCGGGAGCGGCTAGGAGACAAACCACTCTTCGTCCTTGTTAGCTCAACTTGATGTTACTTGCATTGTAGACCTGCATGTTGGTGTACGAAGTTTTAATTCGCTAGTCTAAAAGCTAGAAATGGCCTTATGAAGACCATTTGATTGAATGGGGAGAGGATTTGACTGAATACTAGGGTTTGTTCTATGTAGTTCTTGGCATGGTGAGATAAATAGGGGTATGGGTTTTGTGTTGTGGCTACGTGTTATGCAAGTGAGTTCGACTTCAATTTCATGTCAGGATGGATGTTCCGTTTGTGTACTAACTGATGATTGCAATTGGAGAATTTTTTGCAACCTTATTTCGATTGCGTATCTGTTATTTCTATAAACTCTCGGGCACCCTCTCATGCAAGCCAGTTTTCAAAGGCGACTAATACGCAACAGTTCGTAGAGTCATTTGCAAATTTTATCAAGTTTTTGGTAGGTAATTCAGCTAAGTGTCAGATGCAGATGAATGGAGAACGTAGATGAAAATACACTGGCCTTGTTTGGTGATGCAAAGAAATGACAGTAGTGTGTTAATTTTCCAATCACTGGTTTATTCCCTGGTGCTGATGCCCTTTACCACGAACCAGAATGTGATGCGTAAACCAATGACGGGTTGGTGCGGTAGAAATTCGGGTTTTGTTGGACAAAACCAGGTTTGAGTCTCCGTAGCCCTTCATTGGGGCTAAACATACGCCCAACACTACTCACATGTGGTGGGATTTTAACTTTTTAAAATGAGACGGAGGGAGTAGTAAAATACACTTTTGATGGATACTACGAAGCTTTGCTTTCCCCTTGTAGTCCGAGTACTTGGCTCGCCGCTACTTTGATTCAAGAAGTAACCGATGGTTCCTGACTTCATTAAAAAGTTCTCTCTAAGATACTCGAAATAACCGAACAATTACCTTGAAATGCTATCCCAACTGCCAAGGTAACACTTCCAGGCATCTTTAAGTAATCCCAAATCTCACTTGCTTTAGTTTTTACTTATTTTCTTGCGATTTCCTCAGCTTGAGTAGCACATTCCTCAACTTAAAATAGAAAGAACTGCTGTTTTTTTGTTTTTTATTCCTAAATTAACAAATCAAAACCCATGTCAATCTGCTTGCTAATTTTCTCAAAATAATGGTGCGTATTATGTTGAAATTCGGTTTGAAGTTGGTTTATTAATTTGCACATGAACTTGAGAATACATTTCTTATGTCCATTATTCCCTTTCTTGACGCATGCTTCTAATGGCTTGTACTTTCACGGAAAGAAAAGATAATGTTAATTTCTAAGTAAACAAAACATAACATACAGACATAAATTTAACAACTAAAACTAAATTTATACAGATCCGGACACATATGTGTGTATAGTCATCTGATGCACGTGAACTACTCATTGCTTTGCAGAGCTCACATGCATTGAACGAATCCGAATACATCTGTGTCTGGATCTGTGCACATAAATTATTTATGCACGTAACATAATACTATATAATTACTCCTAGGTTTATGTTTCGTAGAAGTCAGCAATAACAAAAAGCTAAACTAACTGAAAGGGGTTCGGGTATTAAAAAGCTAACAAGTCCTTCATGAGTTCGCATGTTCGAATCTCACAGGCCAAACATTCCACACTTTGGGGCCACTGAAGGATTGTCCTGGTCGTTAACTTCAGTGTCCCGGAACTAGTGGAGGTGAGCACAAATTGACCCGGGGAGCTGGTTACTAATAAAAAAACAAAAAGTTAAGCTACACTTCAAACCATCCACAGCTGGCATAGAACTTGGAAATCAGGAAATGGTCTCACATATATATAGTCTCCTCTAATTTAATCCCACCACTAATTAAGCTTTATCTTTCTCCACGAAACAATTGTAAAAACATATCATGTTCTTCAATCATTAAATTATATCGATCCTTAAAATTATATTAAGTATGTCATGTAGGAAATTAATGAGGTTGAGAATCCTTCAGAACCTCGTCCCAAATGGAACAAAGGTAAGCAGCATATTCGTGAAGTACTCTTGGCCCTCATCTACATATATAGGCATTCCTAAAGAGTTTTTTGCTGTGAATCTAATGACAGGTTGACATCACCACAATGCTTGAAGAGGCAATCAATTATGTCAAGTTCTTGCAGCTGCAAATTAAGGTTTAAGTGCAAAAGTCATTCAGTCATCCTTCATAACCTCTCCACAAACAGGGAGATTGAGTGATGCACAACTTCAAAAAGGCATATGTTAAACCTTAGTAGAGTATCACATGGTCTGTAACAAGACCACATTGAGTTGTAAGAATGTCGCAGCATTCAGTCGTGAGTTCAGCTGGGAAATAAATAGCTTGGTCAGAATTCAATCAGGCTTGCTTGCAACCCAACGCGACCTCATTGATTATGAATTACATGTGATAGCAAGAAGGCAGATTAGCGATGATACCTAATCTTTGTGTTTTACCTGATTCCTGGTATTTCTTTCCTCTGTAGTTATTAAGCTCCGACGAGATGTGGATGTTCGCCCCTATCGCCTGCAAGGGAACAGATACGCGTCTACGACAAAATCTCCACAACTCTATAACTTTAGAAGAAGCTGCAAGAAGCTGAGGACGATTTTTCCAGTTACATTTTACCGAAATAACTTCTGATGTTAATAACCCCAAGATCAAAACAGCAGATGTTCACTTCTACTGTAATAAGTTATAATACAAGATGTTTAGGATACTGGACATTGGATCCATAATTCCAACTGAAGCCCTGAACCAAAATACAATCGCCTAAATTTGAAGAATCAATTTGATCAGCAAGAATCAATTTATTGATGTCATAAAAATGCTTCATGGAGTGAGCGAGAATAATGTTCAACAAATGACGACCAATCTATTTTATGTGTTTACATACTTCCACTGACCCAATTAAAATGGTTCCCATTTTCTGTATTGTATCATCTGGGAGGATAATAATTAAACTAAGCTAAATACTTTACAAAGCCCTCAATGAGGAGGCACTTCACATCTGAAAAGTGTGCAAGAGACTAGGCTGACACAACTTCACATCTCATCTCCTAAACCAACTGCAAAGTGGCCAGCGTTCTTACCCTGTACACGGAGAAAAACGAAACGCACCGATTAGTAACTAGAAAATTGACGGCATAATAGAAATAGCAGTACATGTTATCTCAAAATGGGCTCAACAATTATAATTAAGAGCTTAAAAGAGGTACTAGGATTCTATTGACTAGCCTTTGCATTATTTACTTTAATTTGTTATCTTGATAGAAAATAAGCTACCTGGGACATCATTCGCTGCTTATTCCGGATCTGTGTCCTTGCCTTGTTGACAACCGAGTTTGGTGACTTGAGCCATCTCTGCACAAAGGAGTAAACCACTTTAGGGAAGCTAAATAAAGGCAAAGAGAAAATAGAGAAGAGCTTCACATGAAAACGGATTTGTTAAAAGAAAGACCAAACTACATGCATAAAAAAATCACTACACGCAGTTTGATTTACAGAGCTCAACATTGGCAATGGGCAAAACATAATATCTAGCTTCTTATTTAATCGGTAGAGCTTATATTTTCGGAAATTGAAACGGCTTCAAACAAAGTTCAGTCAGCTTGCTATCACAATTCCCATTAAGCAACTAAGCTTAGCACATAGGCTGGCTCCCCTAAGACCACTTATATGCTAGCCCTACTGGGAAATTCTACAGACTACAGTATATGTTCGGCAATTCACAATAGTTAAGCTATAAGGGTCGCAGAGCATGTGAATGAACTCACCTTGTCACTAGTACTCATACGAGACTCATCTCCAGGAAGCTGCTTCCTCTTCGGTGTGAACCCAAAGAGGTCATGAAGAAATTCATTTTCCTGTTAAACACCAAGGAAACCGAGATAGTTAGAAAAGAGAGAAATTACAAAAAGAATAGATAAAGGCTAGTTATGAATATGAAACTGAACCTGCATGTGCTTGACAAAACCTCCCCCAAGAAAATGCCTTAAAAAGTTCAACTGTTACAGAAAACAAGAAAAAGATGCAAGGAAAAAATGAGAATGAGAAGCAGAAAGTTTAGGCAGCCACATTCCAAAACCTGATAGAAGAGGAACCTGTATCAGTTGAGACCATGATGTCACATTCAGAGACTCCCCTCCGATCTTTATTGATGTTTCTGGAGGGTAACCGTCCTGACATTGACGTAAAAGTAAGATCATCATAACCAACAACAAAAGAAACGAGAAGTACAAAGAGAAATCAATAAAAGCAAAAACCAATACCTCAAGAAAATCAAGAATGTCTCGGAACGAACTCCGCTGACTGTTTAGGTCTTTCTTAGCAGAACCTTTACCACCTGCCTCTGAGGAAAGGACTCTTACTTGATTCAGAATTTTTGCTCTCAGTCCCTGTATATGTGTGAATTCCCTAGAGATGGAGCTGTCACTAGATTCTTTAGCTTCACCAGAAAGCTTCTCCAACTTTCCAACCTCAAAAATCAACGCAAGTGCTTCACCAGCTGCAATCCGAATAGACCTATCATCCTTGTCTAGCAGAGTAGAGAAATAAGTAATTGACCTGCATCATTAGCAGAACAAAGTTGACTTAGTGTACTTAAATCTCTCCTCGCTGACAAACAAACAAAATCCGTAGCCTATCTACAACCTCTCGTGGCTACGTGGTCTAAATTTCCAAAACTTCCACACCCATGAAGTCATGAAGAACACCCATGAAGTCAGGAAAAAGAATGCTTATATGTTGACATCATTTTCCTGACTAGAGAGAGAGAGGACCAAATCAGTGATAAAGAAAGCCAAGGTTTACTCACTCTTGGCAATTTTTTGGATTGTTTGCCCATCCATCTATAGAGGTAAGGAGAAATGACCAAGAAGAGACCATCGCTGTTATTACACCTGGTGATGGTTTAGAAGCAACTACCTGAGAAGAAAAGTAGCATTAGTTTTTCCATTATAGTTTTCAAAACCAACTACATTCTGATGGATCAAATTTGAACAATGGAAAAAGCATTACATGTCAAAGCATCTCAATTTGATGTAAAAATGTGTTCATAAGTTCGTTTCTACTAGCTATAATTAGCCAGAAGTGCCAACAATATGAAAATCTTCTAGCAATAAGAGACAAATTTGCAATCCAGGAAATGTTGAATTTGAACATCATGGCAAGATTAGTTGTATTGTGAACCATGACACAATAGGAAACTTACAATACAGCATCGTAAACATTCTAAATAAAAGGAGTGAAAGATCAATACTTACATTGGAACCCAGTTTTGGGTGAACCACTTGCCACATTGTTTGCATTGATTTTTCTGTTTCCTCCGCCTCATTTCCACCAACAAAAGTGATAATAGCTAAACACTCTAGCAACTACAATAACAACCAAAAATTATCATTTACAAACAAAGGATTTCAAAATCACAAGAATAGCAACCCAATCGCCATCAGCTGTCAAAGTATCAATATCAACCATTCAAGCATACCGACGAGATCTTAGATGCTTCAGACCCAGATTTGAGAGCCTGCAAAATAGGAGGCATTGATTCTTCCAATATTTCTTGTGCTTTGCCCCCAGGACCCGTGGTGAGAGCCAACAATCCTACAAATGAAAACATATTCAGAACTTCTGAAATTCAAACAAACTGAGCAAAATTAAGGGTAGAAGTTCTGAAATTCAAACACACATATTCAGAACTGAAATTCAAACAAACATATTCAGCTTACCAATTGCATGAGATGCTAAAGATATCTCCTTCGCAGATCCCCGCTTAATGGAGTTCAAACACTGATGCAGTAGTGTAACAAACCTAGAGGAAAAATACCAAGTGACTACATAAATATACAGAACAGCAAGAATGGTGATAGCAGTTCACTCTAAATCCAAATCTTTAAGGCAAAGTATTCTGTTTTCATCAATTTTCTCCCATGGGCCCTACTTTTCAGTTTCACTAAACCACTTCCAAGGCCGGCCCAACCCCAAGGCCCAAGAAGCCTGGGCCTTGGGCATCCAAAAAAGTCCAATTTTTAGGGGCACTCCAATATTTTTACTATTTGGGTTTGAGTAGGGCTCTTTTTAAGCCCAATAGAATGAAAAAAAAATGCCCAATTAGAGGTAATGAGTTAGTCCAACCCACCATCCCATAGGCCCAAGTGCCCAACCCACTAAATCCCCAAAATCATTTCCCCCAAATCAGCGAATAACACCTCCCAAAATCGTTTCCCCACAAACCCACCCCAAAAACTTGACAATCTCGTATTTTGTGTTCATATGTAATGATTAGTAGAACTTTATATTGGTTTGACTTTCTCGTATTGTGATTGTTGCTGTAAAAATTGTTAAGTATTAATTCTTTAAGGGCACACTTTTTTTTATCAGGCCTTGGGCACTAGAAACTCTTGGGCCGGCCCTGACCACTTCATAAATCAAGAAACTGCAGATGACAATCAAAGAAGTACAAAAGACATAACTAGACTAGTAGCATGAAATCTTTTTCCAATTACACAAACATCAATGAATGTCAGTCCAGAGTCTGGTCCACTAGCATTAGAAGAATTCATTTGATCAGGCCGTATCAAAGCATATATCATCATTCATCTTTTTAGAGCCACCTCCTCAAAAGGAGACGAACTAAAGAATCACAAGCAATTGAAACAAAAACACCACATATTCCCCTAGTTTGGATCATTTTAGAAGCTCCTAACTATTCCTAAGAAAACGATTTAGAAACACTTACTTCTTTTCCACGAACTCGTGCTGCAAAGAGCTATTAAAAGCCTCTATAACTGCTGCCAATGCCTTCTCTCTCGTGGAACCCCTTTTACCACAAAAAGTAAAGACAATATTAGCATTCAGCTAAAATGGGAAATAACCAACGTGTTCCTTGATTGCCAACATCCAGTTATTAAAAAGCCAATTACTTGTAATTCAGGTGCCACTTCTTTTAATGTAACAATTAATGGAGGACAAGCTAATTAAGATAACTGATGATCAATTACCTTTTCTCGTATAAAGCATCTAAGGATTGATCAAGTATACTGTCTTTGTCCAGCTGTACTTCTTCCATGCCAGACACCAACATGTTGTCTGTACCGACAGTGGAAGATGAGCTTACACTATCAGTGTCGTCAGTATCCAGCATCGCAGCATTCCTACGTTGAGAACTACCTGCAGAGTCCAACAGATTCACATCAATAACCTCTCAATTCTATCCCCCTCCAACACAACACAACACAACTCCACCAACCAAACTAAATCCTAATTCTTCGTGGCATAATTTTGGGTAATTAAAACTCCCAATTCCATCCCCCCCGAACACAACATGACCAAGCAAACTAAATTCTGATTCTTCGAGGTACTCTATCATTTTAGGTAATTAAACCTCTCGATTCCATCCCCCTCGAACACAACACGACCAAGCAAACTAAATTCTGATCCTTCGAGGTACTCTATCATTTTAGGTAATTAAACCTCTCGATTCTATCCCCCTCGAACACAACACGACCAAGCAAACTAAATTCTGATTCTTCATGTTATCTTTTTGGGTAATTAAACCTCTCAATGCTATCCCCCTCAAACACAGCACCACCAAGCAAACTAAATTCAT
>JAOTQK010000021.1:5545107-5562497 GCA_025642025.1 Rhododendron ferrugineum
TTAGGCGCTGATTATGAAATGGTATCTTTATTCAAATATCCGTTCTTTATGGCTTTCGTGGACTTCGACAAACAGCATGATGTTTGTGAATACGTTGCTTCCAAAGAATAGGTCAATTACTTATGGCTTAAGCCAAGTATACAATTTTCGTGGAAACTATATATGCCACAATTTATTCAAGAGTTCAAACATATGCGATTATATTTTCTTTGAAATTTACTTGTCCTTTTTTTTTTTTTTTCGAAATACCACGCTTTCTGAATTTTAAGTTTTAGAAGAGTAGTAAATACTCCATCATAAACCATAAAAAAATATTGGTTAATTGATAAAATATGTATTCTACATGCGGAGCCGATCCTGAGCAAAATCTGAAGGAAAGAGAAAGTCAACAATATGCACAAGATTTTACACAAACATGTCTATGTGGAAGTGTACGTTTCATTGCCGGCTAAATAGGTTGCTGGATTTAACTACCAATGAGACACTTGTAGTGCAAAATATTGTGTATGTTGTTGTGTTTGTAGACCACTAGACCTCCTCGAATGAGAATACATATCCCATCTTCTTTGTGGGCTAAAAAGAGAGAAGACGTACCACAAGGTTTTCTAAGAATTTGTCACTTAAACATGGCCCATATGCTGACAGGCCCATAAGTAGTGGACATGGGCTCTGCTGAGGTTTGTGTATTTGCCCGAAGAAGGGGAATAGGACTTCAATGGGCCAAAATTAATGCTGCAAGGGAAATCAAAACTACATTACTACTATTATTTATGCCCGTTAGGCCTCGGTTACTCGTGAAAACACAGCCCGTCGATAATGCTCGAAAAAAAGATCAAAATACCCTTGAAACGGCTTGCTATTTTAACCGGTCTTGACAAGGCAAAGTGCCACTCTATCGAGCATAAACTAGATTTCCTTGGAATTCTTCACAATCTACATTGTAAAAATTGTCTTCCTAATTTCAATTTGAATGGACTAATTGGGGCAATTTTATAACTTGCGTAAAATGCTTGGAGCAAGAAAATAACTGTCCATTTTAACTTTAGGCCCATACTCTGACTGGGCTTCTTCTTGTCACAGCTTCATTTGTTCTGTTCTATAAATAAAAATAAAAAATTTCTAGAACCGCATAATTAAGCTTTTAGGTCCAAGCTCTTCTCCATAGACTGATGTCCAAGTCACGGCCTTGGTCGTTTGGGGGTTTTGAGGGAGGTTTTTGAGAGTAATGAATGAAGGGAGATAGACAGAATTTTTTTTTTGAAAACTGTGTCCAAGGGTTTTGAAACCCTTAACGAATCGCAAGCAGTCACGACCCTACTGACTTCCCATCTCCTAAGATAACCGGCTTCATTCAGATGAATATTTTGTTCTTTTTGTAATCCATACCAAAAACACGCATGTCAAATTTTTTCTTCTCGTACCTAACCCCCTGCCCAAAAAACTGACCCTGCCCGTTTTACCGATTGTGACACTTGAGTTCGAAGTCTCACCACTACGAATTGCATATTCCATTTTATCAACACCCAAATGGCCTCGTATCGATTACAGAGACAATAAATCATGGCCCATAGTGTTATCAACTTATGGGTATTCTTCCTCCAAGTCCAATCCCAACAAAGTCCAGTAGAATAGAGCTACGCAGCACAAGCAACCAAACATACTGAATTCAGAGTCGGCCTTAGTCAAAGCTTGATGTGCATGCGGCCGCCATAAACCTTCAAAATTTTATGCATTTTGATTTTCAAGGGTCCTCCTACTTAATTTGATACCCCTGTAATAGTCCCAAAAAAAAAGGGCTCCATCTTTAAACTTCTCTAGGCTAGGCTCCCGAAAAGTCACGGCCAAGCCTTTTTCACAACCAAAATGTCAGATAAGATAGATGTACTGTGGGTTCATGATGAATGATAACCGAAGCCAACTTTAATACTCCGTAAGCATGGCAGTGACTGGGTCTGGCCTTCCTTCCATCTTCCTAGTTATTTCATCTCCTTGTCACTCTCTGTTTGTTGTTTTCTTTTAAAAAAAGTCACACTCTGTTCGTTGTTTTCTGTACTATTTTTTTACACACAATTCTATAGACTTAATCCATTACCTCTGATTAACCATACATAATACTCTTAAGGCCTTTTAATTAGTAGTTAACATCTTATATGCTGAAAATCTGAACGGATCTAGACGCAATTCATGAGTCCAAATTCAATGAGATTAAATAAGCAAGTAAATTGTCAAGCTAGACAGACCACTAATGGAAAAAAAGAATTATGGAACCCTCTTCCATGGAAATCCTGCAGCTGCGGGTGGTTTTAACTTTTACGTAACACATCATCGTCTTTTTTTGGTTTGACGGTCAATGTGTCCCGATCAGCTTACGAGCACCTCAATTAATCTCTTCCCCGATTCGTTCAAAGACAAGTCATTCACACTGAGACTGTGTAACACAGCATATGAACTATCCTAACATAGCATCAACCACACAGGAAAAGCTGGTGGGGGCAAAAAGGGAATTAGAACCCATGTGGGCACACTGCCCAGTGAGTTCTTCTGGGGAGAAGAAAGTTTGAAAGGGGATCAGGTGCAGTCAAACCATTGGGAATCTATTGGCATGGGATTTATGCATTGTTTGGATGGAGTTTTGAAAATTTTTGAGTTTGGTTTTTGGGTAATGAGTGGAGAGAGAAATTAGGATAATGATCGGAGATATGGGTAATGAGTTGAGAGAGAGAGACAGAGAAATGAGAATAATAATTGGAAAGTGGAAAGAGAAATGAGAGTAATAATTGAAAATAAGAGTAATGAATATTTTTTGAATTAGAATTTTTTTTTTCAAAATAGCATCTGAACAAGGCATTAGTGTGTGTAGGGGCCCCCCATTGCCATATTTCTCATGTCAGAAAATTTTAAGGGCGCCAACCAATAATGTAGGGTATAATCATGTAGGGTATAACTTTGAGGGATTTGGCTTTTCACTAAAAATTTGGAGAAAACACGTAGGCTTTTTACCATTTCGTTCATACTAAATTAACAAATTTTGACATTTTAGCTTTTTGTTCGCATTAATTAACAACTTGTCAACAACTTCTTCTTTCTGAACGATTTTTTCACTCACATACCCATCTACAACTTATTTACTACCGGAAACAACTTGACATTTCTAACAACTTATTTACTACTGAAAACACCTAACAACTTGATTGCAATAATTTTTTTCTCAAAACTTATTCACTACCGAAAACACCCTCATGGGCATGAAAAAGAAAAATAAATGTTTGTCCTCCATAAAGTCGCATATTTAAATTCCATGGAGGCCAAACATTTCAAATTAACCTTGGGGCCACTAAAGAGTTTGTCTAGCCGTTAGTTTCAAGGCTTCGCAATCAATCGAGGTGCACGTAATTAAACTGGCCCAGACGTCCTGTTGTAGAAAAAATAATCATCATGTAGGGTATACCAACACCATCACATGTTCCTTACCTTAATATTTGGGTGTAATTTCCCCCCTCCGACAGTCCTTTGGGATTCAAAACAGTAAACTGAATAAATTGCCTACCAACCTCAATTCTGTATTCATTTAAGTGGATCCTGCTCCTTAATTTTCTCTGTCCCACTAACTTAAATTTTTTGTCCCCATCTCTGTTTTTTTTGTTACTCGGTCACATCAAAAATAATGACTTAAAAGTATGCTATCACTAGAAAAGATAGACCCATGCAAAAATACGGAAAAAAATATTGTAGAAAAATTAGTATGGTGGTTCAATTTTCTAGTTACGATTACATGTTTAGGAGAAGGATTATATAGGTTGGGAATTAAACCACGCATTTAACAAAACGAAAAATAAATAGAAAACGACATAACACGTAGACATACGAGTTTTAGTAATGTGTTTATTCCTTTGGGGCCTCACCGGTCCAAGATACTGAAATTATGGCATACACACACATTTCCACTGCCAACAAGCTTTTTTTTCCCACAATTGTTTTACCCTAGCCAACAAGGTTTATATAGGCTCAATTCGGGTTAACGAGAAGCCAAAACAAACCGTTTTCGGTGCAATCTGGTCAACCTATGCGTCACAGACTCGCAGGGCCCTCCTCCCGCACCCCCGAGTTGTATTCTAAATATTGCCCGCATTTCAAAAGACATAGGTGCATGGTGAAGCTTCAGCTACTTTTTTGGTTCAAAATTATGCATCTGATGCGGGTATGGGCCTGGGATGAGAACCCTAGCTAGGAAAGACATGCATGCCTCTCACTTTCCATACTTGTACCTTTTCAACTTCTCAAAGTGCACCTACACTAGTCTCCTTCTCCATATCTTTATGTTTTTCGCTATACTTGTTATAATCTCTCTCTCTCTCTCTCACACGCACGCGCACACACAGTTTCATTGCGGGTGAGAACAAATTGGGTTATTCTACACTGATATTTCCTATTTTAGTTCTAGAAGTATACTAATTAAACTGACGTCATTTTGGATGAAAATTGGAATTTGATCGCGTGGCTTTAAATTGGCCGGTGTCTTCAGGTTGTAAACCTCGAAATTATTCAAGGATATTCAATTTGAAGTTTAAGATAGAAAACAAATTAATGTAATTATGACTTCGATATATTTAAAAGAACAAATTAATGAACTTCACGTAAATTATGACTTAGATATATTTAAAAGAACAAATGAACTTCAATTTGAGGTTGGCTTTTCGGTGGTTTGTGCGGCGGTGGAGATTGAAGTGGTTAGGGTTTGGGTGCTGGTTTGGGTGGGCCGGTCCTTGGGTAGACTGGGTTAAGGTGTTTGGGCTCTTATTTATTTTATTTGGGTGCTGGGTTGAGCTTTAACATTTTTATTATTTTGGACCCTTGTAGATCTTTGGGTGGTTTGGGCTTTGCCCTCGTGATGTATCATCCAACTTTTGTTGAATCATCTTCCCCTTTCTCCGTTTTTAATAAAATTTTATCTTCTGTTGATTAAAAAAAAAGGAAGAGGAATTCTTAGAACAATTGGATCGGTATAAGTCTCGCAAGAAGAGGTTACAGTTGTTAAAAATGTTTTGGTCAAAACAAATCCATTTGAGGCTAAGATTTATGGCATGTTTCTTCTTTGTTAGTAATACCTATAACTCAAAATTGAGCTTAATTAACTCAGTTTTCTATTTTGGATAATAAAAAAAATTATTTTCTCATTTTCTTTTACGGATTTCTTTGTTGGTAAAATTGTACTCTTTCTATTCCGATTTGTTAATTTGTTCCCTTTTAGACTTTTGTACGTTCTAATTTGTTTGTCCATTTGAATTTTAAATGGATAAAATTTTATTTTTGCCCTTACTTTTTTTTTTAAATAAAGTACTAACATTTCAAAAAAGTTGAAAGGGTAAATGTTGGAAAGTAAAATACTTTTATGTAATCATTATGCTCCCTAAGCAATAGGCCGAGTTTGACAAAATTTATTTTTGCCGATAAAAAAAAGTCGTTATTTTTTAAATAAGGCAAATTTTTAATATTGGACAAATAAATTAAGACGGATGGAGTATAATTTTCTAGTTGATTTAGTATTTGGAACTGTAGCTAATAATTAGCCCACTGGCCTATTCAATTTCTTAATTACTACATTCTCCCTCCTTTATTTGTGGACCTCAAGTGTTGTCACGACCCAAATCTGATGGGTATAAATTCGTGACATGGCCAGTGATTAAAAAAAATCACCCCAGGCCTTGATGATATCATACTTTTTTATTAAAAATTTCCAGGTTCGTAAATTAAAAATAAAATATTACATTCAGAGCTGTCTAGCGTGCACACCTAATACAACATTCGTTTAACGGCTTTAAAATTACATTAATGTGGCTCGCACACAGAGCGCCTCTCACTAACACGTTATTTCTTTATTTAGCCATGACAACTGATATCTTTCGCACGCACTGATAGACCATCTTTAGCTCCATTTTCCTGAAAAGGTTTTATGAAATACAAAACCAATTCATTAAGTTACGCTAAGGCCACATAATAAACATGGGACTAAGTATGATAAAAACATAGCATAATAATCCATCAACTTGCAAAATCGTAAGAGAAAGAACGATCATATTCAAGTTGCAATCACCACAAGTGAGACAAAGAGAGATACATCCATCATCATCATATTATCATCTTGATCATCATAGTTATCATCTTGACCATCATCTTGGCCATCATAGTTTCATCTTGACCATCATCTTGGACGGTAATTCGGGAGCCCAGGGAGCGACCCCAGCAAAACAATGGAATTGATATCAATCCAATGGATACCCGGCCGTATCCTTTCCACAATCCATAGGTGCCAATTCAAACATAGCTCGTCAGAGCTCTTCGCCCAGATGTTACACCAACATCCATTAAACTTTCTTTTAAGAAAATCAATCCCATGTCTTTTTATAAAAATCTTTTTCTTTTCACAATTATACTTATATAATTTATTTTTATTCAACATAAGATTTAATAAAACAATCACAAAACAAGTTTTAGAAAAATAATATGTAGCCAGAGTATATTCGTAACTCACCTTTTTGCATCCGTATCGTACCGGAGCTTTTATTTTATTTTTTTTCCTTCTTCTCCCCTCCTGATTTCCTTGCTTCCCTTTCTTTCCTTCTTTCTCTCTTTTCTTTCCTCCTTTTCCTTAGCCGAGTACTATGTATATAGGGTATGTGCCGTGTGTGCAAGTGTAGTGTGTGGTGTGTACTTGTTGTACATGGAGGGAAGGGGAGACCTATCTATACTAGTATATTACAAGATCTAGAATGATCTAATGAAATCTTTCCATATCTTTTAATATCTAGAATAATCTTATATTATCTATGAAAATCTAAACATAATCTATATAATATCTAATAAAATCTATATCAAATCTTTGGGAATCTAATAAAATCCAAGTGTATCTATATCAAATCTTAGTGAATCCAATAAAATCCAAGTGTATCCATTATAGAATAATCCCACAAGGTCTAATCCGATTCTTTTTGGATAATTCTTTGAACCTTACGGTTGTCCGCCTTGCAGGGACTAGTGTCTTATTCCCGTGCCACGATGTGGTTTAAAAGGTTATGGCAATATCTGTAAATTGACAGATACATCGGAAAATACTCTACTTTTATAAATCTTAAGTCACGAATTAATATATTCTCTAAATCTTAACGGAAAGTGACCCGCTAAATGTTAGCTCAATTGGAGGGTGTCGGGGAGGTGTGATGTTAGGGGAAAGAGAGTTAAGAAAATCAGTGATTACTCGGTGAATCAATGAGCACCTAATATTGTAGATATTTGGTGCGACTAGTCCCGTTTTGTGTTGTTTTAACTTGCATTTATCTAGCTTTTATTCGATTTTACTCGTAAGGTAATTTGTTTAGTGATGCAAGTAAAACGTCCTGATAGGGCGTATTTTGATCATGAGGCTAACCCTCAAGTGAGTTCAAGCATCTACGCCCGGTGGAACTCGTGCCAAGATGACCCAAGAACAAGGCGTGAGGTGTCGGGTGAGGAAAAGGGCCGTCGGGTGCCAAGTCTTGGAGGCTGGCCTGCATTTCTGTAGATAAGCTCCCCGTATCGATACGCCTTAAAGCTGTATCGATACACAATTGCTTCGTGGGAGTCCAGCTTCACCTGTATCGATACGGCCTTAATCCGTATCGATACGGGAGCGTTACGGGGAAAATGGCTTTTCAACTTAGCAGCGTGGTATCGATACTTTGCATAATAAGTATCGATACCACGAGCCTTCGGCCAGATATTTGTTACTTTTTGAACCTTCCATTTTTGGAATAGTTGCTACTTTTGGTATGTTTTTGGGATATTTTGTAGAGAGAGATTTGTTTGTATAAATAGGTTAGAAGTCTTTCTCTCTCATATAGATAGTTAGTTTAGGTTTGTTTCTTCCATTGTTGTCTTCTCCAAACTTTCTCTTTTGTAATTTCCTTATGAATTCAAGTAAGAATTTGGTTTCGATTAATTTGTCGTTTATTAAAGTTGTTCGTACAGATTAGATCTTTCTTAATATCAAGTTTGTTTTCGATTTCATCGGTTAAAAGTGATGTCTCGTTTTCATGCTTTCTCTTATGCTTTAGCTATGTGTGAGTAGTCGTTTGGCTAAGTCTTGGGCTAATCTTTTCCAATGACTTAGGTGGTTTTTTGGTTCTCAAACCCTCAGGCTAAAAATCTTTGTTTTCGGAATTGGATTAACCTAGCCATTTTGGTCTAAGCGAGGGGTGTTAACTCCTTGATATAAAGTTTAGTCAAGCGGTCTTGGCAAGCGACATACCGAGGGCTCGTGGCCTCCTACGTGTTAGATACATTAGCAAAAATAGGTTGGTTTAGTTCCGGTTAATCACATCTTTTGTTAAACGTAGTATTTAAAGCTAAATCTTCCGGGCGTGAGCACGCAGTCGTGACTCTCGCTTAAGTTATATTTGAGAATCAGTAATGGCCCTTGTCAAGGGAATGACGATCCCTAGACTTGCCTTTTTTAAGTTCATTTCTAGTCTTTTTCATTATCTTTTCCACCGTTCAAAGGAAAATCAAGTTGGTCGCCTTAAACGTCACAATCTGTTACATAAAACCTACAATCCGATTAAGCTATATTCGATTCTCTGTGAGTACGATCCCGGACTTTTCGGTTATTATGCTATCGACGACCTAGCCCTACGCTTGAGGTATTTCAACCTTATTTGAAGGTAAGGTTGTGACGTAAGCAAATCACAAGATGCTCAAGGGGCATTTATAGAGTAACTCAATGAGTCAACTCAGTCAATGTGTCCAGACAACTCTAACCCAACTATTATAATTTCTCAACTAATTCCTACCAATCATTACTAAAAGAGTTAGAAGAATCGAAAAATCAGACAGGGAAAATATATTTCGAGACAATGTACTAAATTTTGGCCAATTTTAAACCACGGACTTTTTATAGCCCAACTAGCTCCCTCAATATTTTATCCAAGTATTAATAAGGTTTAAAATATCCGCCGACAACTAATGCATTTGCTAGCAATGTGTATTTTAGTCCTTGATTGGTTAAGTTGTTCGGTCTTTGTTCTCAGAGAAGTATTCAAAATTTATCATAAGTTAGGATATTTTATTTCGAGAATGGCTAGGGTGACAAAATTGCAAGAAAATTTTTGAAGTATCGTGTTTTAATTTTAGAGGTTTAAATTGGGTTATCACAAGTGTACTCATGAATTTGAGTGTATTTCTCGTTTGCTAGAAAGAATGCATGATGTAGAACACGTGGAAGCCAATGAAGCCAATTTCATGATTAATTGGATCAGTCAAAGTATCGGAAGCCCAAATGTTGCTTAATTGCAAGGGAACATGACGGTCAATGACGTGTTTTAATAATTAATACACGCTCAGGACATTTTCAATATTAACAAATGTTGAAAATGTCATTGGCGGGTATTAATTATCAAAATGCGTCCTAGACCGTCATTTTCCCTAATTGCAAATTAATTGATTTGGCAAATTTCGAATGATTGGGCCCAAAATTGGAGGCTGACTTATTTTTGCGCTGCAGCCAAGACTCGCCACCTTAAGTTGTTGTGAGTCATGGTATTTTTCGGCCCAATTCCTTTGTTTAGGCCTTCAATTTACGTTTTTTTGTCATTTTAGAAAAGATTTAAATCGTTAATAACTCTTAGACCATAATTCCGTTCCAGTTGATTCTTTTTGGAAAAGTCTTATTTTTCTTTCATTTTCCCAATCTTATTAGTTTTCCCAAATTTTGGAAACTTTCATTTTTAAGTAGGGTTTTGTTAGGGTTACGCCTTTTTCTATAAAAGGGTTGTGACCTCATTATGTAAGCAGCTTTTTGATCAATAATATTTCAGACTTTGTATCTTTCTTTTGTGGACTCGAGTTTATCATTCGTTTGAATTCGTACGTAACTAATCTCTTTGTTAATTCCATTGCGTCAATGCATCACGTTCGTCTTGTTCGTATATATACTGTTATAGGAGTGTTATTTTTTCTTTTCGCAAATGGATAGAGAATTCCCTCGCACCATCCGTAGTCGCTATCTTTGAACAGCATTTACGAATTTGATTATCATCATTAAATTTTGGAGACATGTGTGCAGGGCGAGGACTATTACTGGCTGGTCGATGGTACAATACTACAATTGATGACGATGCCCATAACTATAAGGAAATTGATATTCGCGCTCCATTTTTTACTGATGGCGCTCCACTTTGTTCATGAAATTACTAGTAGCTTCACATTAAAATTGGAGCGCCATCAGTAAAAAATAGAGCGCTAAAATCAGTTTCCTAACTATTGGGGTGGTTTCAAGTCTGTCTCAGGCCAACAGTCTTCTACTTCTAGTCAACTGCTCTATGACGGGCTTCCCTGTTTCCTAGGCTCTGCTCGCTCGTCTACGCTCCGACCCAGCAAGTAATAATTGAAAAACGATGTTTCCTTGCCAGCATTAAGATTTAAAACTTGTCGTTAAAAAAAAAAAAGGCAATCAATCAGAATCAAGGAAAAAAATGGAAATAGTGAATCAAGATCTAGATGTAATATTAATACTTGTGGGGTACCAATTCACAGGCCACAAGAATTACTCCTATTATTTTTGTAAAAAAACTTGTCCGGATTAGCTTACATGTACTTTAACTAATTATGGGGTACCAATTCACTCACTTGCGGTCAAGGATGGAACCAAGAATCGATTCTGCCCTGAGCTAACCCAAATTTTTTTTCAGTGGCCAAAACAGTGTATATATTATGCATACAGGCAATCTCTAAGAAATCAGGCTTGTAATCCATTCCATGCACAACGCATATTGCTAGCGAACTGGGGGTTGGTGTAAGTTGTCCCTCAAAAGGACAGCACCGTGTTGTCGCGCATACGTGGGGTATGCTCCGGTCAATGAGGCTTATTCGTTTTGGGTTTTGAAGGAGGTTTGAGTGGAGAGAGATAGATAGAGAAAGTGTATTGAGAACCGTGCGTAGAGGTTTTAAAGCCCTCAAACGAACAAGCTCGAGAGATTCAGGAATTTCAATAGTAGCGTGTTTACCTTGTTAGAGACCAGGATAATGTTCCAACTTCATTCAAAGTGATGGACTCGGAGATTGAAGAATGGAAACCCAACTTTTTGGTTTAACAGAAATCCTAGATGCCACTCCTTCGGCCGATTTGGAAGATGGTAGCTTAATGAACCCATTTTGATCGACATCTTGACCGATGGGTAGCCTAAAGTCGATTTTTAGGGCTTTCCCTATGGCATCCGAATCAGAGGATCGAGCACCTGAGGTTTCATGAAATTCCTTGAGTCGATTTAATTGGATTTTTAGCTCTGAACAATTAACAAAAACTTAGAGGGAGAGAACGAGAGAGAATGCAGAAAAGAAAGAACGTAGGAGAGAGAGAGAGAGAGGGCAGGGCCAAAATGGGTTGGTGGGATGGGTTGGGCTTAAAGAAAAAATGGGTTGGATTAAAATTATTGGGGCTAAACTTTTAGATATAAATTTTTTGTTTTGTTTTTTTGAAAGTGACTTGCTTAGCCCTCAAATACTACCGTCTTTGCTTACTTTGGTCCCAATTAAAATCAGAACAAATTTCTGTATGGATTGATCCCAAAAACATTGATAGCACGTGAGAGATTTTGAACTTAAGACTTTAGGAGAAAACAAACCCTTATTAAGTCTCAGACAACCCTGACCACCAACCCAATCCTTGGGTTACCTACAAGAATTATTGATATGTAACCAAAAAAGAAAAGGGAATTATAGATATGTATGTGTTGCTTGGAATTACCACAAGATTGCCAAGTTTGAGTGCTGTTTGGATGAGGCTTGGCATTCATATTCCTGTGAAGTTGCAGGTTGAATTGCCATATCCAGGAGCTCATGCCCTGAAAAGAAGAAGTTGTTTAGAATACATATTTGGGTATTCAACCCCCTCTTTGTGCACGGTCTTCAATAAGTTTTTTCTCTAATAATTACTCTCATCTCTGTATCTATCTATCTCCACTAATTACCCAAAAACCTCCATCAAAACTCAAACCAAACAAACTCGTTTTGTTATATCTTATTCTCGTAAGGCTGTCTTTTCAGGCTATTTGTTACATGTTTCACCAGATACCTAAAGCAATAACTCATCTTCTATTTTTACTTCTCACCGTTCAAATTTGAAGATCAATTTCCCTCTTTTATATTTTAGCAATTGATCGAAACAAAAAGTCTACAATTACAAACACATTCACACAAACACGTACACGTACACATACACACACAACACATGTGGGCCACACACACTGGATTTGTTGTAGCAAAGTTGTTGATCAAAAACCTTAGTTGCAGCTACAAACTACCCTCAACAACATGTCATATTTAGGCTTAATTTCCCAAAACTACTGAAAGGTCTTATTTCTCTTTCTATTTTGTGAAGGAAAATAAGCTCATTTAGCCCTCTTGGGAATTTCTGCGTTCTTGTAAACTTAATTTTCTTCTTCGTTCGTGTGTTTTGTCTGTCGTTTCTAAATTTTTGTTAGATTTGCGTTACATTTTTTAGATTAATCATCCGTCTCGACAAGAAAAGTCTAAAAAGTACAAAATTATGACCAAAAGCAAACAAAAAATCACTAAAGACGGAAAAAGTATCAAACAACTGTCTTATTTGTCTAAAGTGTCGTATTATTTGAATTTTTTCAACATCGGTCCGTATTTTGATACTTTTCAGATTCGTCTCGTCGAGACGAACGATTAAACCTAAAAATTACAACGAAAAGCCAAACAAAAAATTAACAAAAAGTCAAAAAAAAATCGAGACAAGTTTCAGACTTGTAAGTTTACAAAAATGCTAAAAAACAAGTAGAGATTTACACACCTACCTAACCTTGTAGTACTTAAAAGGTACACTTGTTGCCAAGGTATAGAAAGTCCCAAGATCTCTTGACCATAACATGTACTAAGGTTGGTCGTGTGTTGTCTAGCGCGTTTAACGATTAATGATCGTATATATTGTGGAGTTTTTCCTTGAATTTGTCGCGAGAGTAGCAGAAACCAAGTTTTGGAGCATTCTGGTTTTCTAGTCTGGACAAGAGTCACTGTGGTCCAGACTAGCGAGACAGTTTTGTGCAAAACAGACATTCTGATTTTCTGGTCCGGACCAGAGTCACGGTGGTCCAGACCAGCGGGAAGCTTTTTTACGTGTTTGTTATTCTATTCCGGTTTTTTGGTCCTTTATTATAAATAGAGACCTTGGGGGCAGCTAGGGTTATTGTTCTTTTGTTCAAGAGCTTAGATATTAGGATTTTGTTCATCTCTTAAGGTTCCACCAAGGATTTGTTTCTTCCTTTTGGGTTCCACCAGAGATTTGTCCCTAGATTTCTGTCTGATGTTTCATTGAGAGTTACGGGTATAGCCGGCTCTTCGTTTCTCTCCCCGTTTATAGTGAATCCTCTTGCTCTTTTTCTCTTGAGTACTCTTACTTTGTGCTTAAGCGAAACCATGTATATCTTGGTGTTCTTGTTTATTGCTTGTTGATTTGTTATATTCTCAATTTCGTTTTCGCCATAGGATAAATCGCTTCCCCAGATAGCGTCGACCAAAACCGTTAAAAACTGATGATGTAACAGAATCCAAATCCCACATCCATTCAAACAACTTACGATGAAAAGAATTCTCTACAAGGAAGTCGAACTACTAATAACATGCATCGGTACGCCTAGGATTGCTACTTCTCTTGCTTTTCAATCTTATTTTTATTTTCATAATGTGAAGCAATTGGAAGAAGATTAATTGGCTTGGCTATCTACCAAAATTGTGCCAATTTCGTTTATTTATTTATTTGGGGGCAAATGAGCAACTTTAACTGGCAAGTCAACCCCTTTACTTGCAGAGTCCGAGTTTGTTCACCCTCACCAAACGAGGGTGAACGTTACCTTCACTAGTCACTGCTATTGGTTGTTTCTAACTTGTGGACCCTACCAAGTTTAATCACAATTAACATTAAAAGCCACAATTTATGGAAGGAGTATAACTGATTACATATCTTTCCATTGGAAAAATTATTCCATGCTTTGCAATAGAAGAAGCCGATTGGGAAAAAAAGTATCAAACAAAACGACTAAATAAGTTTCGTGTTTTTTTTTTCCAATTGATAACAGATGATATTAAAACTCCAACCAAAGATTACATCAAGATAAAAACTTGTCCTTAGACAAAGGACCAAGTAACCAAGACAGCGGGGATTAATCTCACAGACTATACCCTAGACCAACTAAACATTTTCTTGCAAAAACAAGAAACAATCCAAAACAACCCAACTGGGAGAAACCCAGTTAGGAGAAAAACTCACGGCAAGAAACCGGAGAGAAAACCTCCACAAATGGGAGAAGAAGAACTTTGATCGCAAACCAACAAGAAAATGAAAAAAATAAACATCGCCATCATCATCCACCAACATAGATCTCCAACTCCGGCGACCCAATCATGTACAAAAGCTCCGCACCCACAGCCGCACATCTGACCGCACCACCAGAGACGAGAGTCACTGACGAACGGCGAATATGATGGAGGAGGTCCGGCGGTAGAGAAATTGGGGAGGCCAAGGCGTCGGGAGGCATGAGGGGAGGATGGGGGTGAAGAGTGATGAAAGGAGGGGATAAGAGATTCTGATCGGAGGCCGACAGAGAGAAAAACTCCATAGGGGAGATCGCCCCCCCTCCCGCCGCCCATTTTAGGGTGGAAACCCTAGGGGAGGGAGGGGAAGGGAGAAACAAAGAGGTGCGACGGCTAGGGTTAGAGAGAGGGAGAGAGAGATCTTGTGTAACTTTTCCTTAATGTTTAATTTGGGGGTGTTTATTTCTTGTGTTTAGTACAACTGATTACATAACTTAATTTTCTTCTTCGTTTCGTGTGTTTTGTTCGTCTTTTCTGAATTTTTATTAGATTTGCGTTATATTTTTGAATTAATTATCCATCTCGATAAGAGGAGTCTAAAAAGTACGAAATTATGAACAAAAGCAACAAAAAAAAAGTTCACTAAAGACGAAAAATGTATCAAACAGTTATCTTATTTGTCTAAAGTGTCGTCTTATTTGAATTTTTTCAACATCGGTCCGTATTTTTATACTTTTCAGATTCGTCTTGTCGAGACGAACGATTAAACCTAAAAATAACAATGAAAAGCTAAACAAAAAATTATCGAAAAACAAAAAAAAATACCGAAATAAGTTTTGGCCGGACTTGTAAGGTTACAAGATCGCTAAAAAACAAGTAGAGAAAATACAGAGAAATTAATGCACATTGCACACCTACCTAACCTTGTACCCAAAAGGTACAATTGTTGCCAAGTTATGGAAAGTCCCAAAATCTCTTGATCAAAACATGTACTAAGGTTGGTCGTGTGGTGTCTAGCCTGCTTAACGATTAGTAAGTGCACTTTTTTTCCCACCTGGTTTCGGGTCTTTTGTCGTATGGTAAGTGTGGGCTCTGGTCAATATGAGGCCAGGAAAGTTCGAGGCAACAAGATTTGTTTTGGACATGGAAACAGCGCGCACAATATAACCATGAACGTACGTGTGTATCTATGTGATTGTAGATGTCTGATCAACTTAAATTTTTTCGTAAATAACTTGTTCAACGAGGCCAGAAAGAAACGCTTTTGATCGTATATATCGCTTTTCCGAAAAGAGTCTACCAAAACCGTTAAAAGACTATGATGATGTGACGAAATCCAAATCCCACATCCATTCAGACAACTTACGATGAAAAAATTCTCGACAAGGAAGTCGAACTACTAATAACATACATCGATCGGTATTATGCCTAGGATAAGGAATATTGCTACTTCTTGCTCTTCAATCTTACTTTTTATTTTCATAATGTGGAGCAATTAATTGGAAGAAGATTGGCTTGGCTATCTACCAAAAATAAAATTGAGCCATGAATTTCATTTATTTATTTATTTAGGGGTAAATGAGCAACTTTGATAATTTTTCTTCAACTGGCAAGTCAATCACTTTATTTGCAAAGTTGAAACGTTCCAAAATTGATTTCGACCACTAATTGACAACTGCAGATACCCTTGAATTTACTACTATATCTTTTTTGCTAGCTTTTAATTAGTGGAGTATTTCTGTGTTTTCATTGGAAAGCATTCACCAGCTTTGGGAGTCATTCCAGATGGAGCCTTGAGAGAAACACTGGCCCCAATGCCATGTGATCGATAGCCATCAGGTTTGATCGACCAACTAATTAAAACATGATTCTAAATAAAACACGTAACACACAGGGTCGCCTTGTTCGGAACCGATCAGTGCGGGCTTGCTCGGGTGTCGTATTCGGGATTCTTAGGTACGAAAAGCTCAGGATTCTGATGAAGTCTTTCGCGAACAGTCGACACACAGCTCGCGCACCCGGACGCTCGGTCAAGTGTGTCATCATGACGTAGGCCGAAGCGGTTACAGCACGGGGATCATCATTGCGGCCTTACTTGGCCATGTGCTCCGTAACTGCCTTATCCGGTGCGTCACTTGTGACGTCACCCGAGGCGGTTACCCGAGCGTACCATCCACGCGCTTACTTAGGGACCAAATCAAGAGAGGTCTATAAAGGGAAAAGGATACTAACCTAAAGAGATACGCCGTTTCTCCCTAACCCAAGACCTACCTTCTTCTCCCTAGATCTAACTTGATCGTCAGAGGGTCACTAGGCTACCATAACCCTAGTGACTTGGTTTTTTTTTTTTTGGATAAGTAAAAAAAAAAAAACAACTCTTGGGATAATTCGAAATTTGTCCGGTTTTTAATCTCAATGTTCAGGATTAGTCAAGGTATTCATAAGCTGATTTAGGCACTCGATTATAAATAAAAAAATAAAAAATAGTAGTATGATTAGTTCATTGGTGTCATTAGGCTAATTACTACCTGATTTAATCCAACGAAAATGCTAAAGGCACATCGGTGTGGCATAAGTGTGCCACACCTCTCTCACATACAGGTGGATCCCAGTTTCACCGGGTCCCACCTGTATGTGAGACGGGTATGGCAATCCAATAGATTAGCCACATAGAGACCTTGGCATCGGTGTTCACGTTAATGCATCAATAACTGAATCAGAATCTAGCTCAAAAGAATCAAGCAACGACTCTCTTTTTATTTTTTTATGAGAGGAGTCGAGGAGACTGTCATGGGATAGTCCAACAATAAAACCAAACCCAATATATATATATATATATAGAGAGAGAGAGAGAGAGAGAGAGAGTAAGCTTCTAATGCGGACCTTCGCATCCAAGCAAAGTGCGGACCTCCTCTTTCCCGATCGAATTTCGATGATCCAAGCCGCTCAATATGTTCAGAACGTGATTTTAAATTTTTAAGGGTACCCGCAAGAAATCAGCAAAAAAAAAGACCGGGAAGGGCTTCATC
>JAOTQK010000021.1:5642615-5652722 GCA_025642025.1 Rhododendron ferrugineum
TTTTGGAGCCCCCCCCCCCCCCCCCCCCCCGGGAGGTAGTCGATGCGCTTATTCCTAGTTTGGGTTGGATTTAGCCCTACTCCCAACCTTCTTGTTGGTCTACTTTGGCCTTTCGCATTTGTCGTTAAGTCTACTAATGCATGTGCTCGTGATGGAATCTTTGTAATACCCTCCAGACTTTTGTAATGGAATTGCCTCTTGTTGAGAGAGAGAGAGAGAGAGAGAGAGAAGGGGGAGAGAGAGAGAAACAATCATAACCCTCCAACCTTCAACTGGTCAAAGAAAGTCCCTGCTTAAAAAAAATTCTAGAAAGTCAAAACCACCAATTCAACAAAACAAGGATCAAATACTCCCTTCAGATTCTGGTCTCAAACAAAAGCATACAAATCAGGAACAAGAGAAAACCACCTGAAACCACAGCTCCATTTCTCAGGCAACGAAGGGCATTTGGGCAACCAATGCCACGACCCTCTAGAAACCTTGCAATACAGCACCTCAGGCCAGTAATAACAGCACACGCAAATCAAACCCTTGTGCCAAAAACAATACACGTGCTCGTAATTGTGATAGCAAATCGACATCAACTTCCTGCATAACACCTCAGGGACACTCTCGATTTCCACCCAATTCCCTCCTCCATTTCCACCCAATTCCCACACTTTCATCCCCCTCGAGATCCCATCTTCCCCGATTCCACCAACCAAGAACATTTTCTCATCCCCATTTCCCACTAACCTAGCAAAAGTAAGCCCATTTGGTAAATTTCTCACGGGTTTTCCCCAACTCCCGTTTTCAAGATCCAAGCAGATAATTGAGAGAGGATCAAGGGTTGTGAAATTCAGGTACCCTTTATAGAACACACCTGTTTGAAGAGAATTATGACCCAGAACCGAGTCGACTCGGTCAAACCGGCGCCAGAGTTGAAGCCTGGAGTCGTACACAAACGCATTGTTTGAGCCAGAGGAAGAAGAACAGAGCATGAAGAGCCAGTAGTGGCGCCCATTTGACGAGGGGACTAGAGTGAACAGCTCAAAAGGAAATGGGTTCACAGGAAAATTCACAATGCTCGAAGTTTTTGAGAGGAGGTTGGATATGAGGAAAGAGGAAGAGTGCGGGAGAGAGAAACAGAGGCGGCCGTGGGAAACAGAGAGGAGGGTTGCGCGGGATAGCAGGGGGCCGGAGAGGGAGAGGGATGCCTTGCGCCAGGCGTTGAGGTTAGTGTCGTAGAGAGGGTAGTGGCGGTGGTGGTGGAAGTGTGGGTGGGAGCATAAGAGAAAAGAGGAGAAAGGGGAAGGAGAAGAGGTGTGTTTGGAGATGAAGGGAGGGGAGAAGGTGAGGGATTGGAAGTGCTTGCAGGTTGGTGCGAGTCGGAGGAAGGTTTTCAGAGGGAGGAGAGAGAGGATTCGGTCGAGGAGGTCTGCCGGGAGGCGGCTCCATACATCTGGGTCCATCGCCGGAGGAGTCGCCGGAGGGTTTGAAGTGTTAGACTTGCACCATGAAGCTTGTGTGGTGTCTGTTAAAAAGGAGAGACTTATCTGTAAGTGTATTTTTGCAGGAAAGTGACGTTAAAAAATAAAAAAATGGCAAAATCATTTCCTCTGTAGGTCTCTTCTTTTCGGCAAATGAATATGTGCTGCGCCGCAAGCTAAGCTACGACACCTACCCTCTTTTGGGGTGTATGAAGTCCATCCTTTCAGGGCCGGTCTAGGCACAAGGTCCAAAAGACCTAGGCCTAGGCCTTAGATATTTCAAAAATTTTAAATTGGAAAAATGACGTTTCAAGACGTGTTTTGATAATTAATGTCCATCAAGGACAAGCTAAAAACATTTGTTAATACTGAAAATGTCCTTAACGAGTATTAATTATCAAAACATGTCATTGGCCGTCATTTTCCCTTTTAAATTATAGAGGCACTCTAATATTTTTACTACTTGAATTTGAGTATAACTCTTCTTAAGCCCAATAGAAGGGAAGAAATGTCCAATTAGAGGTAATGAGTTAGCCCAACCCACCATCCCATAAGTCCAAGTGCCCAACTCTAATATTGTGATTATTGCTGTAAAAAAATTTAAGTATTAATTATTTAAGAGCACATTTTTTTTTATGGGAAAATGACGGCACAAAATATGTTTTGATAATTAATACCCGCCAAGGACATGTGAGAACATTTGTTAATATTGAAAATTTCTTTGACGGATATTAATTATCAAAACACGTCATTGTCCGTCATTTTCTCCTTTTTATTAGGCATTGGGCACTAAAAACCCTTGGGCAGCCTTACACCCTTTAATAGTTATTACAAAAAACAAACACAACATTCAGCATAAAGATGTGTAACATTTCTGTACAAATAGGCGTATTTTAACACCTATAAAAATGTGAGTGTTCACACCAAAAACAAGCTGTAACATTCTTAGAAGGCGTAACATTCACCAAAAGTTGGAGGTGTATTGAAGCATTTCTCTTGTTTTTTATTTTATTTGTGTTATTCTTGAGGGAACTTTTAAAATTTGTGAATGTGAGTATTAAGAGTGCGAGTTTTGAAAGTGGGAAGAAAAGCTATTTTAAAGGATTATGTGACTAATGTCTAATCAATTGGAATTTACCCCTCGATGTATTAGAGAGAGAGAGAGGAGAACAAGAGGAAAAAACCAATGATATGCAGTTATATATGTACATGAATAGTCAATAGATGATATATTGGGTATATCAATTCATTTCGAATTAGAGTCGCGGCAAATGATTTTCATATTCTCCTTTTATTTATTTGTACTTCTTTTTTTGTCTTTATTTAGGAAAATTATCAAATTGCCCATCATAGATAAAAAGTGATTGTAGAAGAAATGATACTTTAATAATTTCATGTGGATATAGACATATTATTTTTTAAGAAGGTAATTTCAAGCTCAAAAATAATTGGCTTATTGAAATCTAAAAATATGCAATGTGGATCTTGTTTGAAAGATCTCGATGAGATCTTTTAGACGGTGCAAAAAAAATAATTTTTTTTTCATTTACACTATTTTTGAGTTTGAAAATGTGAAATAAGTACTTATTTTTTAAAAAGGTGTTCTGAAACGGGGCCTTACCCTTTATGCGACTCAAACTCAAAATTTGAGTAAAACCCCCGAATCCGAATTCAAATCCTAACTCATATCTATACCAAATTGGGGATGGAAAAAATAATAATACGGTCTTGCTATTGTCAGCCCACTGGGTTGATAATAAGCACACTAGAAAATAAGAAAAATACATATTTCTGTGTACCTTTAATACACATTCACACATTTACTATTGTCAACCCATTGAGCTGATTTTTGAATTTTCCATAATAATAACAATCTTGTGCCACTATCACCGGTGGTGGTCCTTGATTTTAGAATTTTCCATAATAATAACAATCTTGTGCCACTATCACCGGTGGTGGTCCTCGAGAACCGTGGCCTTGTGGAGGGCACTTGGAGTTGGGGATGGATAAAGGGTAATGGTAAAAGTGAGAAAATTAGTCAAAAAGGTCAAATGACACCATGGTCAAACCAAAATACTGCACCACTATCTCCATATCCATAGGGAATCCTAACACCAATGATGCGTATCTATTTGTAGTGCTGGAAAAGTCCAAAGCTGCGGCCATCGCATCCACAACCACGAGCTTTTGGGCTGTCTGTAGCTATGCTTTTCCATCAAGGTGGGATAAAAGATACTACATCCGTTTCAAAAGAGAAAATGAGCAATTTTTTTGAAAAAATATGTCATTTTCAATTACTTATATTAAAAATGAGTATTAAAAAATATGCAATATAGATCTTATTTGATAGATTTTAATTAGTTTCATTAAACAAAATTTTTAAAATCACATAAAATTTCATAAATTGAAAGATATTAAGCATTTTAAAATGACACGGGGTCTCAAAATGGTCACTAATTTTGGAACGGATGGAGTAATTAAAAAAAATATCAAAGTGGACGTTTGAGAGATAATTTTTGTTTAATAATATTTCTAAAAAGTTAGTTATAGATTTTTTTTTTGGTTTATAATTTGAATCTATAAAAGGATATAAAAAGATAATTGCGGAATTATGAGTTTTGTGGGTGAACATATAATAATCATTTCAAGAAAATCATCGAAATGTGAATTTTGAAATACGTATTGTCAATATTTTTTTTACTAATACATTTTGCCCAATTAAATTATAGAAGTGGATTCCAATTACATAATTGATAATTCAATAATTAAAACAAGACCTAAAAGCTTGAATTGATGTTATGATCACTTAAAGTACAAATGTGGAATAAACTTAATTCTTTGCATTATCTCGAAGAGTCAGTAGACCTGAGTATTTAATTTAATCCCGTAAATGAATCTTAAATGGATCCCATGTGAGGGGCACAATAATCTTTCTGTGCAAGGCCCCGTAGGTCTTATGTCCTTGATAAGCAGGTAGAGAGTATTTCATTTGTTATTTTCACAAGAAAATGAGATGCTAAGTACAGTTCATTAGACATTGATTAAAGTATGAAATTTGAGTGAATTTGTACACTACTAAGACGTTGATCACTGCTCAATGAATGATTGCGCTCTCTCTCTCTCTCTCTCTCTCTCTCTCTCTCGTATTGTGAGTGTATAATGCAAGAATACGAGTCCTTCTACCGCCACACCCAATCACACTCACAATATGGGTAGAGCCCGCACACACTACACACCTAATGTGTGTGGGCTTCACCCTTATTATGAATAGGGGTGTATATATGGGTGTATGAATAGGTGTGGTGTTAGAATTATTGAATTATTAACACGTTTAGTGCAATGATGGAGGCCAATGTAGATTTGAAGCTATACACGGGGCGATTTAAAACCTTAGGGCTTAGGCCCATGGCCCAAGGCTTCCACTTTGGGTTGGTCGCAATTTGAAGTCTATATTAGCCATATATATAGGAGTAGCTTCCCTCTTATTTATCCATGAAAATCCTTGTACTACTATCCTAGGAAAAGAATAAATGGGGTATAGTTTTGAATTCTCACCTAATCAAGTGCTCATTACTTAGGGGTTATTTGATTACCTAAATTTAACACTTAAAATTGAATCAATTAAATAATAAGTGATTCAGTAGGTTTGATAACCACATTTTACATTGCTTAACAAATTAAGTGCTATTTAAAATATAGGCTAAAAAGTTGAAAAAAATTAAGTAGCTTTGAGCTAGTACTTAATTCTGACTGAATTTTTGTGTATTTGCATTTAACCACCATACCACCACCACCACCACCACTTCACCACCATAACCATCAATCCACCACCACTCTAGCCCACCACCACTATCATGCCACCGCCTCCATTGCACAACCACTACTACTCCACCACTACAGCCTCCCACCACACCGCCACCACCACTACCACGCCGCCGCTGCCACCACCACCACAATGCCACCATTGCACAACCACCACTCCACCGCCACCACTCACTGCCACCATTACACCATCATCACTCCACCGCCACCCCCACCATTACACCACCACCGCCACTGCCACCACTCCAACACCACCACCACTCCTACTCCTACTCCCACTCCATCCCCACCCTCACCACTCCACCTCCACCCCCCTCGCTCCATCACCACCAACCCACCACAATCACCACTCCACCATTACCATAAGTACATTGTGATCATTAGTAATTTAAGAGAAAATCGAAACTAAAATTAATTCATCATTTTTTTAATTTAGTGCTTAATATATTAATCAAACAGTTTTTCAGTTTAAAAAATTCAGCTTTCAGTACTTAATTTTTTAGCTTTCAGTTTCAGTTTTATCAAACAACCCTTTACTCTTCCAACTGAGTTAGGAGGTTACTTTGCCATATATAGCAGTTTGGCTTCTTAAATTTTCTATCAAAAAATTTTCATTTGAAGAGGAGGCTCATAGTCAGCCAAAAATTTTGCGCTTACCTTCTATTTCTACCAAAAACAAACAAACTATATGACGGTTTCAGATTTAACTTAATAAAATCGATGATTTGTTTTGAAATTTTACAATTTGATGCAATCAAATTGTATTACATGAATCATTTGATTGACAAATTATACAAGGTAATCGGCTCTAATCATGAGAGTAGGCCGGCCACAAATGCCCAATTATGCGATGTTTTTCGCAACACATCTATATTGAGAAAAATGAATTTAGTTATAGTATTATCATATTCTATTCAAGATAAATATATTTCAAAATTATGTCAATTGGTATATGAACAATATAATATAATGTTTGGTGTGACTATTATACTCGATAAAATCTTTGAGCTGAACATTTCGATCATTAACGTAAGCTAAGAAAAAATGAACAAATAGCCGATAAGATCGTCCAATCCCACGGTGGAATTGGGAGGATCCAATTCTACTTTTAAAGGGAGATAGGGGGATAGGGCTGTCATCATATATATATATATATATATATTGTTTTTATGAAAAACTGCTCGGATCAAGTCCTTCCGGGTCATTTTTTTGAACGATTTCTCTTAGGTACCCTTAAAATCCGTTCTGAATACATTGAGCGGCTCGAATCGTGGCAATTCGATCGGGAAAAGAGAGTCCCTTACGGTAAGACCGTAAGGAATTCCTTATAGGATCCTGAGTGTATATCATATATATATATATATATTTTTTCTTTAAAGAGAAAAGAATACCCAGATCAGTCTCCCAAATACAGTTAATAATTGGGACTTTTACACTCTTTTTTTTTCATTAACCACGACCTCTTTTTTGTTTTTAGTGTTGCATTACCAAAATGTCCTCAAACTTTGAACAAAAATCATTTCATTTTGAAAGTAACAAAATGAAAATATTGAAAAGTGGAAGATTGTTTTAATAACTTCACACACTAAAAACAAAAAGAGAAGTATGGTTAGTAACAAGGAAGTGTGGAAATCACTCCCCTCAGGGAGCGTTTCCACGAAAAATTTAGACTACAAATTATTGCATTTTGTCATGTTGTTCACACTAACCTATAATTTCTTTCTCTTCATTTTTTCTTTCACCCACCCATATACCATCTACAATATATATGTTAGTGAAAACAAATGGCTAGTGATTTTGCCACACCCTTTTTTGATAACGACACACCTTGCAAGTGTATTTTTGTGTGCCAAAATACACTTGCAGGGTGTGACGTTATCAAAAGAGGGTGTGGTAAAATCATTTCCCAAACAAATTGACATTTTTAAATAACAGAAAGTTGTCCATAAAACGCTTAAAAGTACTAGTAATTTGCAAACACAACATGTTCAAAAAGAAACTGCATAAAACAACAAACTAATAGAATTCAAATAAAAAACACAGCGAAAGGAACAGAGAATCAAATGTACAGGTGCGATCCTGCAACCCACCTTTGTCCCCTTCCATACCCATACCCACACCTGTGCAAATTAAACCCTGTACAAAATGTCGGAGAAACTACACAAAAAATTGAAAATAATTCACAAGCATGGGCCCAACAAACTCGGATCTCCAAAACCCAATCGACAATCCAAATGCACATCATTCGGCCTTGCCTCAAACCCACAACAGGAGAGAGAGACACAGACTTCTCTCTCTCTCTCTCTCTCTCTCTCTTACAAGTTGCTTTCATGGATACTACAAATCACGTCAATGCGTTTTTGGTTTTATCGTAAGTCCCAAACCCCTGTTCTCTTGCTTTTTTTTTTTTTTTTTTTGATCCGCCCCCTGTTCTCTTGCTGGTCTTGCCTTTTTCATCACCCGCCTTTTGTTTTCTCTTTTTTTTCCCCCCAACTTTCATTGTCTTTGTGTTGTTGTCTCTTTCAAATCTCAACTTTGTGCCAAAATCCATTTGTTTCCCATTTGGGTTTTCCATTTAGTGTTCTAAAGCATTCAATTTCGATCGAAATTCGATTGGCCACTGACTTCTTTTAACTATCTTTAATCCCGTTCAATCCTCCATTGTCAAAAAGGGTATGACTTTTCCCCAAATGTCATTTCTTTAAAGATTTCCCAGACAAATCAATAGCTGTTTTTAGAGTTTCTTTTCTCAATTGAGTACTTTATATTGGGTTTTGGACTCTTTCAGTTTAGCATTAGGAATGAAGGATTCTAGTTTATGGGCGCAAAGATATTGAAGATTTCCTGGTTTCAATTGCTGTTAATTTGCACTTTTTGGCAGATCATATAGTCTTATTTTGCTTCCATTCAGTTTTATGACTGATAGCATTAGTTGAAGGGTGATTATTTCCACCGAAATTCGAAAGTAAACAAACTCTCTGATCCTTTGTGGGGAGGGGATGTTGTGTACTTGCTCCGGGGAGCAATTCAAGCTCGAAGAGGAGCCGCTGCCGCCGCAGTCGCCGGAATCACTGGCGACCAGGGATTTCTCGGCCAGCGGCCATTCGTCAAGGACAACAGGGGACTGGGAATCGAAACTTGAAGATGCCCAAGTGGATGAAGCTGAGTCCACATTGAAGGAGGCTCTCTCCTTGAATTATGAGGTGGGTTTCTCTAACTAGATCATTGCCTTAGTTGTAGGGTTGAGATTGGAGCTTGATTTGAAACCTTAACGTGATTCGGGAACTACTTGTGTTGTGTGTTATGAGAGTTGGACCATATGTAATTATTGGATATAAAGTTAAGTGAAACAAGCATTATCATAGAGCTGATCACGAGCTGCTCTCGAGTAACTTTTGCTGTTTTAGCAGTGTAAGCTTTTCTTGCAGAGTAGTGAGGCCCTGTTCCGCTAAGCTTCTTATTTTTTAAGTAGGAATATTTCCCTTAGCGGAATGGGGCCTGAGTGATCAAGTTTGGTTTCAAAATATATGGAGCTTCAAAAACGTATTCAAGCTTGGTTAATTTTGGTAACAAGTCTATCAAAATGGGGTCTTGCCGATCAGATCATGAGTTAAGTTTAAGTAGCTTGGTTTAGTTAACAGACGTACTTATCTTTGTTTTCTTGCTCTGGAATTATGGTTTGGATTTGGTTACAGGAAGCAAGAGCATTGTTGGGGAGGCTTGAATACCAAAAAGGGAACTTTGATGCTGCCCTTGAAGTTTATCAAGGGATTGACATTAGGATTTTGTTACCAAGAATGACAAAGGCTATTATGGAGAGAACACGGAAACAGCGAAAACCGTGGCCCAAAGGCAAAAATTTGATGCCGGGGGTCATGTCATTGCATTCCGTGAGCCTACTTCTTGAAGCCATCTTGCTGAAAACAAAATCTTTAGAAGAGCTTGGACGATTCAAAGGTATATCCTCCTCCCTCTCTCGTCGTAGTTTGTTCATGTAAGTACAATGAATACTTGTAATGCTGATTATCCTCATGTTTCAGGCTTTCAGCAGCATCAAGTTTCTTTTTTCTTTTCCCCTTCACAGTTTGAGATATAAGGCTGATCAAAATTGCGTAAAAAGACTCTTTTGAAAGGATGTTTAGGCACGATAAACCCAACCTAGTGGGATGTTGATGTTCACAAAAGTGAAATATTCATATCGATGCAGTGATATGGTTGAAATTGCTGGCTGTTGCAACTTCTCAAGGCAGCTTTTAGCTGCTTGGTTTTTCCTTTTCAGAAAAATAATCTGCTTATTTCGTGCTGGTTTTTCTTCCTTGCAAAAACTGCTTAAAAATACGCTGAAAAAAAAAAATTGATCATCCAAAAGGTCTTTTTTTTTGGTGATATGTTCGGCTTTCGTTTCATCAGTATGAATATTGACCATAAGTTGACCTGTAAATAACCACCCACAAAAGGACCCAGCAATTTGAATGCAGGTTGCTCAAACAGTTCACAGTTTTTCTTTCTCATTTCAAACTTTACAGAGGCTGCAAAGGAATGCAAAAGAGTTTTGGACGTAATTGAATCGGCACTACCCAATGGCATGCCTCATGGCATCGGTGAAGACTGTAAGATGCAAGAAACATTCCACAAGGCCCTAGAATTGCTCCCCAAGTTATGGATCCAAGCAGGGTTTCTCGATGAATCTATCTCCGCCTATCGTAGGGCATTAGTCAAGCCCTGGAATTTGCATCCCCAAAGGTTAGCAAGTGTGCAAAAAGACTTAGCCGCGTTGTTACTCTATGGAGGTGTTGAATCAACCCTTCCCCCTCAT
>JAOTQK010000021.1:5761903-5772374 GCA_025642025.1 Rhododendron ferrugineum
GACGGCTTGATTATGGAAGTTTTGATGATGTAGTGGTTTTTGACACTACCTATATCAAGAATGAATATAAATTGCCGCTTGCTCCCTTTATTGGGGTGAACCATCACTGTCAATCCCTGTTGCTTGGATGTGCACTGGTTGCAGATGAGACTAAATCTTCATATTCTTGGGTGATGAGGTCATGGCTTAGAGCAATGGGGAAACAGTCTCCAAAAGTGATATTGACTGATCAAGATAAAGACTTGAAGGAAGCTATTGCTGAGGTTTTCCCGAATGCTCGCCATCGTTATTGTTTGTGCCATATATTGAGCAAGATTCCAGAAAAGCTCAGCTATGTGTTGAGGCAACATGAAAATTTCATGACAAAATTTAAAAAATGCATTTTTACGAGTTCAATAGAGGAGAAGTTTGAAAAGAGATGGTGGAAAATGGTTGATGGGTTCAATTTAAAAAACGACGTATGGCTTCAAACATTGTATGAAGATCGTGAGCGATGGATTCCTACATACATGCGAGACGTTTTCTTGGCAGGGATGTCTCCAACACAGCGATCGGAAAGTTTAAGCACTGTCTTTGATAAATGCATGCATCGTAAAACTTCATTGAGGGATTTCTTAGACCAATATAAAGCAATTTTACAAGACAAGTGCGAAGAGGAGGCAAAAGCAGATTTTGATATGTGGCATAAGCAACCAGGACTAAAATCTCCCTCACCTTTCGGGAAACAAATGGCGACTATTTACACTCATGCCATATTCAAGAAGTTCCAAGTTGAGGTTTTGGGAGTGGTTGCTTGCCATCCCAAAAAGGAAAGTGGAGATGATGGAGCCGTAACATTCAAGGTTCAAGATTTTGAAGATAATAATGACTGCATTGTGGTGTGGAATGAAATGACATCTGATATTTCTTGCTCATGTCGTTTGTTTGAATATAATGGTTTCCTTTGTAGACATGTGATGATTGTTCTTCAAATGTCTGGCGTTCACGACATACCATCTCAATATATTTTAAAACGTTGGACAAAGGATGCAAAGGGTAGACAAATGAGGAGACAGGGGTCTGGTATGGTTGAGTCTAGGGATCAGCGCTACAATAATTTATGTCAAATAGCCTTTAAATTGGGTGATGAAGGGTCTTTATCTCAAGAGAGTTACAATATTGCATTCAACACATTGGAAAAAGCTTTGAAAAAGTGTGAGAGTGTCAATAACTCAATACAAAGTGTGCTAGATCCTGGCTCGCCTTCAGTTGATGCTCTTCATGACTTTGATGAAGGTACCCAAGGTAAAAAGATCATCGTCTCCAAAAAAGGAAACGTAAGTTGACTTTTCTAGTTGTCTTATCTTGAAATTGTTGCGAAGTGTAATTATGATTCACTTTAGTGGGCCTTCTCTATTTAATTTAGGTACTGTCAGAGTCAGAGGTAGTAACCATGGGGATGCATGACAGCTGGCAACATATGGTCCGTTAACATTATCCTCTTTCATATGCTCAAATTTTGTATAGAGTAATATAATATGTAGATAGTTTTCAATGCGGGTCCATCATTGTTGTCGAGGCACTCTAATGTGCAAGCACAGATCCTTGCTAGTTTGTATGAAATGCAAGAGAGCATCAAGGGATGGCGTTGGGATAGCACATATAAACCTTGATTTTATTGGAGATTGACTGTGTCTGATAGTTGTGTTGTGCTGTTATTTAATGGATGACTACTTGCGGTTAGGAGCAACTAAATGCAAGAGTTCCTGCTCTCGATGGCTGTTTTGGCACTCAACAAATTATGCAAGGGATGGTATGGATATTGCACTTGCTATTGCTATGTGTAGAAAACAAGTCATACTTCAACTTTTCATTACCAGGTGGATAATCTAAATTGCCCATTTTGTTCTTGTTGTAGGGAGACTTAAATTCAATGCCTTCAAGTCGTGATGATTACTACAACAATCAACAAAGCATGCAGGGGCTGGTAATAGCATGTTATAGCAATCAGTGGTGTCTATGCACTACTCTTTTGTTGTGTCCTGAGAAACACAAATACAGACAATTACAAAGATACGCAAACGGACACAGGAAATGGAAATTCGCAGAAAATGGAAATAACAATATGGCGAGGACACATAAAGCTTCTTTGGTTGTATTTCTATGTGTTATGTATTACTAGACATTGTATCCATAAACAATTGGAAGTCTGGAACTAATGAAAACTAGCACTATTTTTACATGATACTAAAGGATCAGAGAGTACATTGGTTTTGGGGGCTCAACTGTAAGCATATAAATATAGTATGTTTTACAACTTCTATCCTATGTTTTTAAAAATTATTTTTATCATCCCAGCAAACTTTGTTAAATTATGAACTTAAGCCCATTGTGTCCCAGAAATGTCCCATACATGTCCTAGGTGTATCCCTCCCCACTACGTCCAGTTGGAAATAGTAACAAATTAAATGAATGCGTCATTTGCTGTGTCTTTGACGCGTGCCAGGCATGTCCTTGTCCCCAGTGTATCTGAGACGTATACGCCAACCACATAGCATCGATGCTCCGTAAGTTGTGTCTAACTATGACATCTTAATCTTTTTTATATTCTTGTTGTAGGGACAATTGAATTCAATAGCTCCACTTCATAATGGCCATTACATGACTCCGCAGAGGTTACATGGACTGGTATGTCTTTCTTTCTTTCTTTTTTTTTCTTTTTGTTCGTAATAAACTGGATTTCCCGACCGCATTGGGTATTTTGCTATTTGAGAACTGCTTCTTATCTTGGAATGTAAAATCCCAGACTCCTGTGACATTATGACATTTAGTGACACTAAGTTGAAGTCCTTATCACATTCTTGTAGGGGCGCTTACCTTTTAGACCACAAAGTATTCAGAGTTGTTTCGACATTCAAGACACGGTAATACATGACTGCTTGGATTCATTTGAGTTGTACTTTCACGGATGTTACATCACAAGTGCTTATTATCTGATGCAGGATCAGTCTGATGTAGGATCCACACACATTCACGGCATGGCATCGAAACACTTTCCCTCAAAGCATCTCTCTCGGTAGCAATTTTGCGCGCTGGTGGTTTCCTTATTAGGTCATCTTTCAAAGTAGATGACTGATTTTTGCACGGAGTAAGTTGGATGGTTTTAGGTGATACCCCTGCCTACGGGGATAAAGGGTACAGTGAATTTTTGTTATCTTTGCACAATTGACGTTGTAGATGTTTTATTGCTCTCTAATCTCTAGGAATCGTATTAGAAAAACAAGATTAGGTTTAAGCCACTCTTATGCAAGTTGATTGTAGTTGCTTGAGATTTTATTGTAAAATCTTACTTATTTGGAAGTTCAACAAGAATATTGTTACTACATCACAACTCCCGAATTTTTCGTACTTTCTTGTTGGGAGTCGGTTGCAAGACCAAAGAGAATCTATTGTGGGTTGTTTGATGTTTCTTTTTTTTTTTTTATTGTTATTGCTTTAGAAATTCTCAACTGACCATTTATTTTATGCATACAATCTTTTGCATTCAAAGGTGTAAAGAAATAGAGGTGTCAAATAGGCGAGGCTGGCACGGGCACGGCACGACACGTGTAAATGTCGCATGGCACGGGCATGGTTTTAGACGGGCCGGGCACAGGCACGGCACGGTCTTAGACGGGCACGACACAACACGACACGATTCTAGACAGGTACGAAAGGGCAAAAGCACGGGGCCCAGCACAACAAATACTAAGTTGTTAGTTGTAACAAATTTTTTTCCAACAAAAGTCGGTTGGAGATGGGCCGGCACGGCACGAAGCTAACCTGGCACAGCCCGTTTGACACTGAGGATGTGTACAAAGACGAATTAGTCTAGAAAGGATGGAATTCTTGTACTTTCACTGAGTCATGAGAGTGTAGTTAGTCTTTTCATCATCAAATTGGTAGGGAATAACAAATGCGAATTTACAGTTTCTTCTGTTTGTGAAAGACCTCTTTTATAAATGTTATTGTGGTGTAGAACATCTGGGAACAATCTGCTGAAGTTGTATTCAGTTTGTACAAATCCTATTTTTGTTAAACTTTTGCTTGGATTCATGGAGTTATAGTTGTAGCAAATGTTTTCGCTCAATAGTAAGCTGAGCTGTGAGGATAGGAGTAGTTTGGTAAGGCAAGATTTGGAGGCCAGACAAGATTTGGATAATGTGCTTGAAAAGGAGGAGCTTTATTGGGCTCAGCGTTCAAAGTAGAAGTGGCTTGAGGTTGGGGATAGGAATACAAAGGATTTTCATTGAGCAGCCACTGTTGGCTCCAGGAGGAATTGGGTAGTGGCTCTGAAGGATGATGAGGGGAAGTTAATAATGGATCCGGCTCGTATTGAGAGCATTTTTCTTATCACTTCTGTAAGTTTTTCAAGTGCAGAGTTGGGGATGATGTTATGGGTAGGGAGGAATCAGTTTCTTTGTCCGAGGAGGTAAGCAATTTGGGTTTTTGTCCTGATATTTTGGCTTCAGTGAAGTCTAGACTTTCGGAGGAGCAAAGGCTGGCTCTGGACCGCCCTTATTCTGCAGAAGACGTGAAAGAAGCTCTGTTTCAGATGGATGGGTGCAAAGCTCCAGCGCCAAGATGGATTTATTGCTGTGTTTTATCAACGAAACTGGGAATGGTTAGGTGAGGAGATCACAAGGGCCACTTTGGCATTTTTTGAGTCGAGTCATTTGTTGAAGGAACTAAATCATACTATTATTACTCTTATACCTAAAATTCCCAACCCGCAAAAAGTAGGGGATTATCGGCCTATTAGCTTATGTAATGTGCTGTATAAGGTGGTGGCTAAGATGATGGTCAATCGGTTGCGGTCGGTTTTGGGCAGCCTAGTATCTAAATTTCAAATTAGTTTCGTTCCTTTGTGCCGTATTTCAGATAATATTTTAATTGCGCGTGTGATCTTGGAGTTTATCCGGAAAAGGAAGAAAGGGAAGAAGGAGTATTTTGCTTTAAAGCTTGACATGAATAAAGCATATGATCGGGTCAGTTGGGGTTTTTGGCTAATTGTGCTTAGAGTGATGGGCTTTAGTCAGATGTGGATAGACTGGATTTATCAATGTATCTCTACGGTATCCTTTTCTTTGTTGGTTAATGGGAGTAGATCGAAGCCATTTGTGCCTACTTGTGGTCTTCGTCAAGGAGATCCTTTGTCGCCGTACTTATTTATTTTAGTGGCTCAAGCTTTCTCGGATGGATTGGAGGCATGTGCTTCAAATAATGTTTGCAAGGGAATCGCTGTAAGCCCTTCTTCTCTGCATATTTTGCACCTTTATTTGCCGATGATTGCTTTATATTTATGGAATTCAATGTTGAGCATGCTTGGTGCTTCAAATGGCTTCTCGATGTTTATAGTAAGCAAGCAGGGCAAAAGGTTAATTTTGATAAATCTGAATTATTTGTGAGTCCGAATATGAGGCTTGATGATGTGTACATTTTAAAGCGTATTTTTGGTGTTAAATGTGTGGATAAGCCAGGAGTTTACTTGGGTGCGAATCTGAACTTGTCGCAAGGGGATTCTTTTTAATCGTGTTCTTGATCGCATGCAGCATAAATTGAGTAATTGGAAGGCTCCGTTGCTTCCCTTTGCTAAGATGGCGTGGAGGATTTTTAAGAACCTGGATTGTTGACAGTTTTGCTAGGAAAATATTGCAGACGGGTTGGTTTTCTTGATGTTGAACCAGTTTCCAGTTCGTCATGGGGATGGCGTAGTATTTTATGGGGAAAGAACTTAATATTGAAGTGTTTAAAGAGGAAAATTGGTAATGGGGTTAAAACTAATGTGTTCAGGGATATGAGTTGATCCCTAAAGTGTCTAATCCTTGCGAGGGCAGGAACATGGAGAACTGTTTTACTAATTTTAAAGTGGCGGACTTGTTTGATTCTCACTCCAGGCAATGGCGTGAATCTCTTGTCTACTTGCTTTTTCCGGGAGAGATTGCTCAGAAGGTTAGGGGCTTGTATATGCCTCTTCATAGCAAAACTGGATGAGGAGGTTTGGGAGTGTACCAAGACTGGAGTTTTTTCGGTTAAATCTGCATACTTTCTTCGTTTGTTTCAGGATTCGGATCAAGGGCTTGGTGAAGGTCAAATCCGGTTTGATAAGTGGGGGAAGGTTTGGGGTTTGGGTTTACCTCCGAAGTTTCAGTTGTTTATTTGGAAGGTGTTGCATCGAATTATAGCAGTCAAGGATGCGCTCTTGAAATGGAATATTTATGTGGAGCCTGGTTGTCCGTTATGTAAGGAGGGTAGGGAGACAATTGAGCATTTGTTTTTTCAGCGTGAGTTTGTGGAGAGCGTCCCATTTGGGCTTTTGATTTTGGAGTTGGGGTTCCTATCTCTTTTGGGGAGTGGGGTTTGAGAGGTGGATTTCGGAGGCTCCGTGTAAGGAGCTAATATGGGATTCAATTCTTATTTTGTGGATTATTTGGTGTATTCGGAATGTGTCGCTATTTCAGCATAACACCTGTCATGTGGATAACACGTTGACTCGTTTTTCAGGTCTCAGAAGTTTGTGCAGGACAAGAAGGTTTAGCAAAGAGTGCAATGATCAGGTTGTAGCTGGATCTCCAGAAATGGTTGGCCAGCAAGGGCGGGTCCAGTTTCTTACGCGCAAGATGGGTTCTGAGCTGGTTGGGTGCACTGTTTTTATTCAAACGGATGGAGCGTGGAAAGCTAATTCGGGCTATGGAGCGGCAGCCTGGGTTCAGTTGAACAGTGAAGGGTTAAGAGGTGGCCAATCAGGTGCGGTTTTGTTACGCGTCGTCGGCAGATATGGTGGAGATCCGAGCGGGGTTGGTAGTTCTTCAATGGGCTTCTGAGCATGGCATTCCAGAAGTTCGCATTCATACGGATTCCACTAATTTTGTTCAGGGTCTTCCTAATCCTTTTAGGAGCTGATGTTAGTTTGCAAGAAGCGCTTTTGGAGTTATGTTTTGGGAAATGATTTTGTCACTCCCTTTTTTGTTAACGCCGCTCCCCTGCAAGTATATTTTTGCACCAAAAATACCCTTGCAGGGGAGTGGTGTTAACAAAAAAAAAGAGTGACAAAATCAGCAACCTATTTTTTTTATGCTCATCTTTTAATCTTGTAAAGGTTGTTAAAAGTTCCGAGACTTGTAGTGAAGGCAGCCCATGATAAAGCTACGACTGCCTTGAAACGTATGTAATTTTGGTTTTTTTTTAATGGGAGATACCTTTGTTCGTCGAAAAAAAAGAAAGAAAAGAGGAACATAGTCTCCCCTTCGTTTATTCCCTCTGTTTTCTCTCTTCATGTAAGAGAACATTTAGACAAGTTCTGTTTTTGGGAAATAAAATTCAAGCTCCAAGTTCATGCTTTTCAAAAAAAAATCACGAATCTGTATAAACATGATGCGGATCTCGTTTATGGATTACTACTACTAGAGAGAAACTTATTCACGGCTCAACCGTGAACAGCTTCTTTACAGCAACAATTATTCGCAACTGTCCAAAAGTGTTTGGAATGATCCGGATGTTAATGAAACTTTTCGGAAAAAAGGTAAAACTAGACCGTCCAAAACACTTATTGACGTCAGCGATTAGCGCCATAAACAACTCTGCCGTGAAATAGATTTTCTCCTACTACTTATCATAGAAGCTTTAGGTACCCATGGATCAGTTACTAATAGGTGTAAAAAATCATTTTCTTTTCCCATTCTTGGCATTGAACATGGGAAGAACATAACAGTTAGCAACTAGAAGCAATACAACAGCAGTTATTCCTTCTCTTATATGTTTCATTATCATCAAAACCCAATTCAGAATAAGAATTAAGCAAAGTTTTTACAATTCCACAATAGGATTAATTTGGCTTCCATCAAAGTTTCAGCGTTTGAAGCACAGAGATCAAAACGATAGAAAACCTCCTCAACTTGAACAAAATCAAGAACGTCCAGGACTCAAAAATTTCAGAGGGAACCAAATACCCGCAATGATTTTGCTTTTTCATTCCATAACAACTTTTCCTCCAATGGTTTTAATTTTGTCAATTATTTGCTCTGCTTCTTCTTTCGACACCCCCTTCTTAAACACTGCAGGTGTTTTCTCCACCAAATCCTTGGCTTCTTTGAGACCCAAGTCAGTAAAACTCCTTATCTCCTTGATAATCTTAATCTTTGAAGCTGCATCATAAGACTCCAACTTCAATTCGAAAACAGTCTTTTCTGGTTTTTTCTCCTCCTTGGCTGCTGCTGGCGCCTTTGTAGTGACCCCAGCAAATCCAGCAGCTCCTGGTTTCATGACCCCTACAACTGGAGGCTCTTTCATTCCCATTTTCTTCATCAAAATTGAAGATAGGTCCGCAACTTCAACAAGCGTAAGTCCTGCTATCTCATCAACCAGCCTAAAGACGCGATCTGTTGGAGGACTGCGGTGCTGTGTGGGATCAAAAGTTGAAGGATCATAGTCAGCCGGAAGCATTCTTTGGTCAATCTCTACTTCTTCCTCCTCTTCTTCTTTCCTCATAGGTTGAGAAAAGTGCCGAGACGCAACATTTAAGTTACAATGGTTAAGTGCAACCATGGAAGTAAGCATAGACTTCCTGCATATGCCATAAGGTAAGTGATGCCTCACCCTTGTGATCAAGCTCATTTTAAGATTCGTAGAAAAGTATGTCCACCTTGATCTACGAAGAACCCATTTCTTGCACCCTTACAGCTTCAAATCCTCCTAAAGTCCATGAAATGCAAAAAAATTAGAATCTACAAACAGGTGGCAAATGCAATTCAGATATGTTTAAATAAGAATAGGAAATATCTCAAGCGATTACGAAGTGATTACAGGAGCAAAAAAGTAAAATAAAACCAGCAAAATTGAAGTAAAATAAAACCAGCAAAACCAGTACAATAATGAAAATCCGTGGATCGAACCGTATCTCAAAATAACTCATGTATTTGGTATTTATTTATTAATATTTATTAATCAGCACATGTGTGATTGTCTTGTAGCATAGCAAACGATTTTGAAATTTCCCATCTTTTGGTTTTAATGATAATGAAACAAAGCCTAAATGCCGCAGCAACGAACACAACGAAGTAGTAAAACCCTAGCTGTCTGCAGGTCTGAATCATCGATACATACACATACACGAAGAGAAACGGTGATTCGTAGGGGGTAGAGAGAAAAACTAAGATCTGCGAAGAAGACAGACAGGTGATTCGTCTCTCTCGATCAAACTTTCAAACCTCAATTCAGCATCTCCATCTATCATCGTCAATCTAATCAATTCAGGTAAGCACATTAACATAGGAACCTTGATTCAACCGTACCCGACGCCATCCCCTAATAGGCTAATACTGCATCGTACCCCATACTTCATCTCTGTTACTAATATGTCGTCCGAATTGACTCTTACAACTGGCATAGATTGATAAGACTAGTGAATTTTACTGAATAATATTGGAAAAGAAATGGAAAAACTGGACGCAGAAGAAGAAGGATTGTATTGATTGAATGGATTGGTGACAACTGGGAATCTTTCCCTTAGATTTGATTACTAATTGCTTACCCATTACAGACTCCATCATCCCTTCTTATACACTGGGAAAAAAAAAAGAGATCACGCAACCATTCCACCCTAATAGCATCTACAATGTAATAATCAAAACTTGCCGCATTATATTTTGATTATCCATTAAGAGGTTGCAAATGTTAGCAAAGTCAAGTCCCACATTTTTATTTTTCGCCCATAATCAAAACCAATGCCCACTCCCAGCTAGGGATGAAATCGGTTTGGTTTTTCGCCATATTTTGCACCGAACCGAACCAGTCGGTTTGTGAGAATGAGGAACCGGTGGACGGAGAAAACCGTTCGGTTCGATGGTGATCGAGGCAGTTCGGTTCCGTCGGTTTGTAGATTAGAATTGTTACAGACAACAACAACAAGAAGATCGAACATTAACTTGACCGCCGAACTTGGATACAAATACCAGATTTTGCATACAAAACATAGGAGATGGTAAATAAACCTACTGGAGAGAGTGTATTGACAAACCTTTTCGAGTATTTTGAATTTCTAACTTGTTATCTTCGATCTGTTCCTCGAACGCGCAGGAGTGATAGACGGACAGAGTTCGCGATCTGTTCTTGTTCGTGCGCGCAGAGAAAGAGAGAGAGAGAGAGTGGTAGTCATGCCATGGCTGGATGGCTGCGTAGAGTTGAGAGAGAGAGAGATTAGGGTTTCAGATTAGAGATTGCTGAATGGCTGGTTGGCGCCGGGAAGAACGGAGAGGAGTATGAGATTAGGAACTTTATCTCCTGATGTCAGGTATATAGAGGATAGATCCAACGGCTAGGGTTAAGGCCCCGTTTGATAACAGGGATAGTTGGATGGGATTCGTAAGGAGATGGGATTTGGATTGGGATTGGTAATGAGAAGGGATTGTTAATGAGAAGGGATTGATAATGAGTATGTTTGTTTGGGATGGGATTA
>JAOTQK010000021.1:5861799-5875402 GCA_025642025.1 Rhododendron ferrugineum
CAAAATTGGAAAATGGGTGTGGGGTCCGGGGGGATGTCAGGGGAAAAAGCAGGTCTCGATATTATTACACAACCTCTCACATACATGTGGGGCCCACACATAGTAGTGTGTGTGGAACCCACATGCATGTGAGAGGTTGTGTAAATTGTTGTGTTTGAATTGTTGTGTAAGTAGCATTTTTGTATTAACCACTCCCCCAGGCCCCAATTAATGTCTACCGTAATCTCTCTCTTAACCAGAGAGAGAGAGAGAGAGAGAGAGAGAGAGAGTTAACAGTGTTCTCACCGTCAGATCGTCGGTCGAAAGGTCTTCGACAGTTGGCCAAGCAGTACTTCTTTTCTTTTCTATTGATCGGCTTGGCCAAGCAGAACTTTGTCGTCTTCGTCACCAGTTCTCCGCCATAAACCCTAAATTGATCAGTATCGATCATACAAATCCCAAAATCACTGTAATTCACTGAATTCGAAAGAAAGGGAACGATCAAGGGGCGCCAAGAAGAAAACATGTTTGGTGATCAAGAAGACACCCCCACTAGGTACTTCTCGTCTTCGTGAATGTCCAACGATGTTCTTTTCGCTTCTTTCACGGTTTCTTGAATAGATTTTACGTACCTTAACGAGAAAGCTACTGCACAGTAATCAGTCGACTTAGTTCAGTTACTTTCGTCATGAATTTGGGTTAACTGATCATTCATGCAATGTGTCATGAATTTGAGTTGGCTTTGTGTTTCGATTAATTTGATTGCTGCCGTTGATGTCTCTGGTGTTAGTTATACTAGGATTCTTTGAGTAAAAGGGAACGGCAGAGATGAGAATTTGCCTATGCACACTCAGTGTTTTTAGTCCCCAATTATACTAAAGGAGGAGGGTTTTGTAAGGTAGCCGATGGCTGATGTGAAACTTCGTTGATCGCCTTAAGTACATTGATACTAAGATTGCTTGGGTACATTATAAAGAATCAATCAACAAACATCATTTATGCAAAATAAATGTAGCATTACATGCCTATATGCCTCCAGTGAAGAAAGAACAAACAACATGTGCATGGTAACATTAGTAGAGACTGTAGAGTGAGGATTAGGAAGAAACAGATTCTTGACATTGTAAGTGTACCGCCTATTTTACGATAAAACAAGGGAATATCGGTTGTGATGATTTGATCATATTCAATGAAGATCAACGAGTGTCCAAGTCAGAAAGAGTGGCACTATTTACATCGAGGTTAATGCTGGGGGATGGTGGCGGCCTAACTTAACATGGGGTGAGACCGTAAAAAGGCATGAGCTTGTCACCCCTGATTGAATGTAGTAGGGATTCAATGTCCATGTAACAACCTTTTGAAGTTGGGAAAAGATTTAGTTCAGTTTAGTTGCGTCCAGATTGGACTGCGAATGTGAGGCCTACTTGGGGTGACACAGGTAAAAGGCATGAGTTTGTGGCCCTTGATTGAACGTAGTAGGGACACAATGTCCATCTAGCCAACCTCAAGTAGGCGGGAAAAGGTTTTGTTTAGTTTTGGTTGAGTTGAGACTGAACTGCGAAAGTGTGAAAACTTATGCTTTTAACTTTTTCCAAACTGCATTCTACTAGTCAGGGATATTAACTTTCATGGAGTTCGTTACTATTCTTTGTATGCTTGTTCTAATAGTATTATGTACTTTTGCGTAAACTGTTGGTGTGTTAGGTATGAGTTGATAAGTATGGTGAAGAAGCACTCAAAATTATTAGGGAAAACCATGGTGGATGAGGATGACGCTTCTGATGTCGAAATGGATCTACGCTTTTGGCACGATGTCATGGATTTGTATTTTATTCGTGGTAGGGAATCGAGGGGTCGTCAAGATGATGACCTCGTATTCTTTGTTAGGAAAATGGTACGCTCTTCTTTCTTGTTGCTCATTGTTTGACTGTGAACGCGACAGTTTAATGATAAATTACAGGTATTCTATACTTTCCACGATATAGATTTCTGTCTGTCCTTTATTTGCTTGTAACTGACTCCTTCATTGAATTATGTTTTCCAGAACTTGCATGGCTATGGTTTCAATGACAATATTGAAGGCAACTCTCCATACTTTGTACGCAGGTGGGCACCTAAGGTAAAAGCAGCATGGATACCGGATTATATTACACCTATGTACCGACATGAACTCCTGTGATCATAACCTTATCACTCGAAAAAAATCATGATCTTTTATTCTTTTTTTGACCAGCTGAATGTTTTAGTTGATAAGAATTCAGTAGACGTGGATTGGAGGCGCTCATTTTACTTGAACTTAATTGCTCACACTACGTTCAGTGTAACAGTGGCAATATGCAGGTAGGTCTCCTTTTTCTTTTTGTTGCAGCATGTAATTTTCCTTTGAATATAAACACGTTTTTTTTTATTTTAGCATGTGTATGTTTTTTAGCTTCATTCCTTTATTGATCTTAGCGGTCTCCATCCCTCTGTTCTTTGCTCCCTTGTCATGACTATCCTTGATTGGGCTCTCGTAGATCACCCTGCTGCTGAGAAAGACACTGAAGTAGTTCCAGGTCTTTTTCAAAAGAGAGGACTTTTTTTTTAGGCTTGCTAGTCATGCCATATGATCGGTTGTCATGAAGTTAACTTTTACTATTCATATAATTGTTTGGTTCTCTTCTAGTATATTTCTGTTATAAAGTGCACTATTTTGGACTGCATTTTTCGTTCTGCTGTAAAACTTGGAAGTCAGAGTTATTTCTCTTTTTCTGCAGTACCATGCTCTGCATATAGAATTTTGCTTTTGCATGGAATCAGATTTTTTTCCCCTGTTTTCAGTCATCAGGTCCTTAAGAATCACCAGAGTGGCTTAGACGCACGATTGTCTTCTATATACAAGGTATCAGGAATCTAATTTAACTCTTGAGACTATGAGTTTGTTTTCTTGGATTGGCTTGATGACCTGGAAAGCACAGCTGTGTGCTTTTTACCTATTGTTTTAAGTGTGGTCTATGGCTTTTATCTCTAGGTTGTGAAGACTGTTTATGCATCACCAAGTCGTGTCGATTTTCATTTGGACTCAACAAAGGCAAGTTTCGGGTACTAACAGTTCCATATTTCCTAGTATTATGCTTTTATTCCTTCGTGTTTTTTTATCTGAGAATTTAATTTCGATTTATACAGGAAGTAGAAACAACACCTGCGTATCCAGATATCTGTTTTGCAGTTGATGACTTCGATTCCACTTTTGATGCAGTGGTAATAGGTTTATTCAGTATATGTTGCATAGTTGTTTTATCCGGTGCTTTAAGCTTCCTGCTAGGATGATGTTTTTGAGTATTGGCACAATTTTTTGCAAATCAATACATAGCCAGTTAATAGAACTTTTGGTACATGGGTCCACCGCCGATGTGGCTGGGAAACATTGTAGGATCACATCATTATCTCCATGGAGTTGGGTACTTGCTGGTTTTAAATTTGTCAGGGCGACAGGTTGCAGTGACGGTGACGGTGTTACGGTGTTGGGAGTATCGACTCATATGTATTGCTGTTGTAAATTTCTCAAAATCATAAATCGTGAAAAAGAGCTTTCAGATATCCCTGAATTGGCAGTATCTGTCAAGTATTGGTTGTATGGGCTGTGAATCTGCCACAGTTATAAGAACAGATATGTCGCGGGAATCTATCAACATGCATGTGATTTTCTTTATCACTGGCACGTTGGAGTGTGGGGCTCTCCGTAAATTGTTATGTTGCTGCCCTTACTTTATACCTTGCCTCCTAAGGTTGGCAACTTGGCACTCAACTACTCAAGCAACCCTATGACCCTTGTATGGGATTACGGAAGTTTGCTGACTAGTGGAGAGGGTCCATTGAGGTGGTTTTTCTCATTCTTCCGGATGACCTGCACCCTGAGCAGACTTAGAGAGAGATTGGTACCATTACCTCCAAATCATGACAGGATTACCAGAGCTTGCACATCCGGTCAACCATCGCAGACACAAAAAGAGTGCTGCCGCCTATTCGCTGTCCTGTTAGAACAATTGTCCACCACAATATTTGTTTTGAAAATATTATAATTTTGACAATCTTCCGTTCTTTAAGACCTTTCCCTCCTCACAATGGAATATACAGTCCATCACATGTATAGATTCATGTTGTTCCCAGCAAATATTTTAAATTCGTTATAAATAATGAATTCTCCCAGATACTTTCACTGTTTCCTCATAAGAATCAGAGAAATGAAGTCAAGATTGAAATCTGTTTCGACACATTTTTTATTATTTGCTCTTCATTCATTGTTCATCTGTCGTCAGTTTCTTTTATTTTTTGTTTATTTTGCAGGTCTTGACAGATCCGGATCACTGCTACTGTGTACTTCTGAATGCAGATGGTGGGGCAGCATTTCCTAGTGAAAGGACGGCACACGATTCCAGTTCTAGTGGTATTTCATCTCTGAACAGCGACACTGGTTCTGGAAATACACAGAAGAAAAAGGTTTGATACATACATCAGTTTTCTAGTCACTGTTCAATTTTTATCGGTCGACTTGTCATTGTCTTTTGCATATCAATTGCCCCCATCTGTATGGGTATCTCAGGACTCAGGAATCAGTTCTGTTTGCATTACCTTCCTCATCTTAACTATGGTGGAACCCACAACTTTCCTTTTGCATTTCCATTTTTTTTTGGTCTTCCAGTCCCAAGCCACTTTGATCAAGTTAACATTCATTAAACTTAAGCCTCAATTCTTAAAATATCGGCGGGTTTTGCTCAATTAGACAAGATTTAAGAATTTGGTTTGATATATAACCTCGGTTTTAGCTCGGAAATGAAAAACTTCGGAAACATTTGAGAAACATGGGAAGGAGAAAAAAAATGAAGAAAAAAGAGGGAAGGAAATGTCTAAAAAACTAACCGAAACTGAAAACATGCTCTAATTGCGTCTGACAATTGACATGAAGCTGATGTTAGTTTTGGTACGAACCAGGAATTGATGATCACAGTCAAGTAAGTAAATGTTGTTAAACACAAGTTTTTACGACTCTCAACAAGCCAACCTAGATAAGGTGTCAACTAAACAAGGTTCACAAAGTACAAGTTTGTTGTTCTTTTGTCCTAGCAAGTTGATGGATGCGTGACAATTAGAAGAGTATCAAAATAATTAGCAAGAAGAAAATGTTAAATGGGTTCCAAGCTGTTGCAAGGTTCTTCTACAACAGAAGAGGCAACATTTTCGAAGCAGTAAAGAAGAAAAAGAAGAGTAACGTAATATATGATACAAAAGTAAAGAGCAAGTGGTAAGTAAAATGGCACCACTAAGTATATCAACTTATCAAACAAAACCTTGGTATTGGTGAAATGGTTTCTTCGGAAAAAAATATGGCACCGTTATTGGTTGAAGCTGAAATCGCATTATCTGTTCTAACATCCTTGGTATCTGAAGATTCTGAACAGGTTGATTCTTGTGATTGCAGCTTACTCTTTTCTCAGGATTTGTCAGCTATCAAATGGTTCGAGATGCATATGAAGGTATAGTTTTCTGTTATGGCACTTAATCTTGTGGTCATTTCATTTCCAGGTCGCAGGACATCTGTTCTTGTAACTGATTGTGATGTTTTTTTTATCATCTAACTGGCTAGGCATAGTCATTTCAGTAGGCATTTCATTAAGCCATTTTCTTCTGGTCTTTGGGCTTATCTCTCTCTCTCTCTCTCTCACGGTTACAGCTGGGAAGTCTGGATTTGGGAGCCTTCTTTCACTTGGACATTCACCTGGGAAAACTGACAGGATTTACATGAAAGGCCCGGGAGGACGTGGAGAGGTGGAAGTTGCTGTTTCTGGTGTCATAGGTAAGTAGGAAGTTCTTTGCTTTACTTTTGTTTGTGTTCCCCTCATTCTGCATGTGCTTTCATTATAGTCACTTCACACTGACATGGACTTTAAGGAGTATTCAAGGTCCCATTAGGTGGGGCTTTTCTACCTTAGATTGTGTAGTGATAATAATTTTTCGACATGGGAGGCTTTTAAATTACATCATCTCCGATGATGAATGATGAAGCTTTTCTGAACCTGGACTCTCTTGGTAACCATTGTCAGATTTTAAGTTCAATGTATATATTGCTTTTATCGTTCTTTTTCAAGTATTATAGCTGGTTTACCTACTCCTCCCTGACCCCGTCCTCTGGACCTTCCCCCCTTCCACAAAACAAAGAAGAGTGATGAAAATAAAATTTTCACACGGCTCCTCGTGCTTGTACAATGTCTTGACTTCATATAAGTGGGTTGTCTTTTGGATTTATTTGCAACTATTAAGTGACCATTTTTATGTCTGAACTTTTGATGACAGGGATTTACGATTTCTACTCATTTGTACTTTTAGGTACCATGGCATTGTAGGGTTATCATGCCTTTTCTATTTTAAGAGAAATATATAGGCTTTCATGACAGCTGGGGCATTCCAGCGGTTAGAAGAAGCTGGTCCATGATCATTTGATTCTTCAAGCATTTATTGTTTGTAGTAGTGGTTCAACTCTCCTGTTAACTTGACAATCAAGTCAGAAGATGGTCAGTTATTCGCATTGATCACCTGCCCTTCTAACCTTTGTAAGATGGTAGGACATGAGCATCTGAAGGGCCATTGCTTGGCACAGTGATAAAACGCTTGGGCTGCCAGAACTGAAAATGCATGTCCAAGATTGACAACAGCCTCATAGTCTGCTGAAAGTTAGGGGTGTATCTAACCAACCCCTCATAAACCCTGTTGGGACCAGCTCTAATGGAGTTTAAGCGATTAAAATATGTGATGAATAGCTTTAACAGACTGCATTACGGCATTACCTGATCTTGGTCCTCCATTATGCGGGAGACATCCTGTGTTTAGAAACCAAATGACTGGTTTTCCTGAGTTGCTGCAAATTTTGGTGATTTATCAAGAGACTGAAATCATTTTATTTCGAGTTGTGTTTCTTGCATCTGAACATGTTCATGGGTAAGCTATTTTGTTCTATTGGATTCTGTAATCACACAACAAGCTAACATGCAGGTCAAGTATGCAGATTTTCTTTGACAGATACTTTGCATGTGTAAAATAGTGAGGTTCTAGCTCTTTATGGTGTTGAATGGCGTAAAAAGATTAATTAATCGATCCCTAGTCGATGGGAGTAGTCTTTTTCAGTTTAGTTGAGGGTGGTAAGATAGGTTTCTCAGTCAGCTACCTGTAAATGTAGAATAAAATTATCTAATCGGAAAAGTATTCGACAAAGGGGAAATCACTTTTTTAGGACAGGAAATTTTCGTCCGCTACCTTTCTAACGGATATCCAGTCTCTGGCTATAAATGCAGTATCCTTTATGTTTACTTTCTCTCAGAAAGGAATTCACTGATGATCCATGACAATAGTGCTATCTATTTTTTGGAATATGTCAGAGAACCAGTTTTGCTACAATAGGAAAGGTATTTCTAGGGGAAGTACGACTTCTCTCTGTTTATTTCTTAACTCAGCTGGTAAGATATGACCATTTGTGATACAAACGTGTGCATGATTTTCTACCAAGCTGTTTTCCTTAACCTGCCTACCTATTTAAAACTGGGAGGGAAAATGAATGAAGTTTATGTATGCCCTTAAAAGTTGTAATGGGAATATCAAATATAATCCTCAATTTTACCTTGTACCTTTCCCTTTGTTGATCACGCGTAGAAATTAATTCTTAGATCCTTCTTTGCATAACTTCATTTCATTATCATTAATCTAGGATTCTAGATGGTCAAGTGCTCCTGCTATTTTCCTCTTGAGGGCTCTGCCATAACATCTCTAAATTGGTTTGCGTTTTAACATTTTTGCTCACACATTTTATTCTGATTCATGATTCATTATGGAATCCATTATGGGGCTACTTTGTCTCAATTTTTTCCTCGAAGTTTCATTAAAGAACAGATGTTATACACTTTTGGTTTCTCGATTCTCATCCACTGACTGAACCTTGGCAATATTGTATCAGATCAAAGCAAGCAAACTTCAGGTCCTTCCTCACCGACATCTAAGAGAGGATTCAACTTTGGTACATTTGTTCGTAGGGCTGCTTCCGTTGCATCCGTGGCGGCAAAGCATGCCTATGCAGCTGCTGCCGCCACCCAGGGTCCTGATGATGAGATGCTTCCCCTCAAGTGCTGCTTAATGTCTATATCATTACCCTGGGAGCACATTGCTCACGATCTTTTGTTTAAGGTCAGATTCAAGTCTTAAAACTGCTGAACTATAAGATTGAAATCATTATGCTGTACAGCCAATTCAATATTTAGAGCTACCATTTTTGGGTTATAGTGGACGAGGTGTGGCGCGCGGACAGCAACGGCCCAAGGGGAGAAGTTGCCCCACTAAATTATTTTTCAAAATTGCACTTTGGCCTCTGAATTTTAGTTCTTACCCTTGTTTACTCCCTTATGAAATACAGTATATCATATATGCATTCATTGGAATTATTTTAGCCAATGAAATCCTATTCAGGGTTCGAAAAGAGACCGTACAAGCTGCCTCTTGAAACTTTTATTTCGCTTGGAGGCCATTTATATTTACATAGCATAATTGTATTCATAGAGAGAAATCTTGATTGCATTGGTAATAAAACAATCATGCAAAAGGTATCAAAATACGAGTATTCGTCTGGTCTACTGGAGAGAGAAAAAAAATCCTTTAGATCAGTATTGTGTTTGTAATTTGTATTTAGTTCAAAAAGTCTTTTCTTGTTTTATCATGGTTTATTGTGGGAAACCAGTCGTTGAGATTGTGTTTATTTGTTGATCTCACTGAATGAAATTCCGTGTTTCACACCCGTGCTTTCTTTGCTAAAACTTTCCATGCTTAGAAGATTAGTGACTTGCCAGTTGAAAAATGCAGGGAAGTCCTCCAGTGAACTTGTAGAACTACATGATGAGGAAAACAGGCATTGAGGAAGGGACGAAAAGAAAATGCTTGTCAGACATGGAGCTTGAGAGGCAGTGGTTTTGCCTTTTATTGTTGTATGCTGTTTCTTCCTTCCCCTCTTGAATATTTCGGACTTGGGGTCACTTGGGTGATGGGCCTTTAGTTGTGTTGAATATATTGTAAATGATTAGTCAAAAAATAGTCAAAAAATGGGGAAATAAGACGTATGTAATCTGCATGTATTTATCAGTGATCAAGTTCATTATTTCATTTCTTTTCATCAGGTGAAGAAAATGATCAGTGGATTCATATTTGGACTCTTTATTACCTTAGGTTTCATGGCAGTAGTTCTGAGCTGAAGCCACAGAAGAAAGGTTTCCGAGTTTTTTTTCCTTCTAGTTCAATGTTAATCATATGTTTTGCTTTTAAAACTGACCTTTAAAACTCTCATTTCCCTTGTTTTTATAGCTGTTCTTTAGGGCATTTGTGTACCTATATTCTCATCATTCTAACCCTTTCAATTGTCTCCAGGGTTCTAACCTGTCCAATTGGGATCGCTACTTTAATTTTTTTCCTTTAATATCTGTAAAGATGCTTATTTGTATGTGTATTGTTAGATTGGATGGTCAGGAACACTCTGACAAAACTTTAGTGTTGCTTGATCAACTTTTGAAGCTTTGCAAAATAAAATAATCTGCTGTTGTACAACTATCTGTTCAGGTGCAGAGGGCCTTAGATAATAATGTTGGAAAAAATCAATGATAACATGGGTGAGAAAGTTCATTCCCATGTTGCTTTCAAATTGGTCTTGTGCCCTTTTCTGTTGACATTGAGAAACAATCTACGTTGAATTCATGAATGACGACGACTTGGATTACATGAGAACATCTCCATGGGATTTTCCCGTACTACGTAGCACAAACACTTCCCTGAAGGTCATGTATCAGGAACTTGGCGGATATAGAGACTCTCTAGACACGCGTCTGATAATCAACCCTGGACACGCCTCTGATAATCAAAAAAGAAGTGTCTTATCTTTTTACAATTGTTTTCATTCAGACACTTCGGTGACACTCTTGAACATGTTAGGATACTCTCAAAGCACTCCATAACACACTATATGGACACTCATGGAGTTTTCTTTTCATGTGATTGGTGATGATGACTGATTTAGATACACCTGTGAACGACAAAGCTTTTTTTCCCCCTGAAATACTTCAGGCTTCAGTAAATTATACAGTGATAAATGGGAAAAACAAGATATTCGCAAGCGTTTCCTAAACTTCGTTGTGTCCTCCAAGTTTTGGAGACTTACTTGTGGAGGTGTCGGTGTCGTATCGCATGTCCGTGTTCATATCGGTTTACATTGGACAATGCTATTTTTTCTGATGCTGAAAGTATAATAATTTGCAGGAGTTTGATGATGCAGCTAGCAGTTAGAAATAGAATGAAGAAGTTGGAAAAGGGGGACTTGGGGTTTTAAACAACTCCAAGCACATGAAGCCTACTCTTGGGTAGAAGACTAGAGAAAAGGCAGATGGGGTGGGAGTGTGGGGATGGATGCCATTCTTTCACTTTTGTTCTATCCAAATAGTATCCAATCAAACCATATTAGTAGGAGTATTATATGAACGTGACTGCAGGGGGGACACAAGAAAACAAGAAAAAGTACTTAGGCAGTTTAGTCTCCGCCATGTGGTTACAACCCAACCCCTCTCAATGCTAACCAACCAATAAAAGTACCTGAAATGCTAAAGTAGGAATAATGATTATTCTGCTCATTTTAGATTAATAAACCCGGCCTTATTAAGAAAATTAAACAAGAATTTTCCCAGCTTGTGTGTGTGTGTAGAGAGAGAGAGAGAGAGAGAGATAACTAACACTATGTATAACCAAGTACTAGCTAGTATATTTTAGCTCTCACAGTTGGTAGGATTAAGAAATGAGAGTATTCCTACAGGTAGAGATCAATAGTCGAGACGAAACTCTAACATCTTCTCTAATAAGTTTCTTAGCTCATGAGAACCTTTATAGAGTACGTGGAGCAATACTACTAGATGTTCTGCCCTTTATGATTGGGACTTGACTTTACGATCAAACGAACAAGATAGATGAAATTTATTGGGGTCGGTGCACAGAGATTTTGAGACTCAAAATGAACAAACTTGATTTGTATGTTCTATATTTGAAACAATTATGGTTCGTATGCACGGGTCTTGAGTTGACCAACAAAAAAGTGAGAAACACAATTACTGACTGAAAGTAACATATGTAGAATGTGTATAGAAAAAAGAACCATACTTCAATCGTATTTTTTTGACTTTTCTTTTCCTAACAAAGGGAACAGAAAGCTTTAATGTAATAGGCTTTTGCATCTTATTCTTTTCTTTAAAATGTAAGCATAGTTTGTTGGTGTTATTAGGTGTATCTACTTTTTAATTGTATACTCCCTACATCCTAAAATTTTTGGTCTTTTTCGATATTTGCGTCATTCTTTAAACTCTTATATCTCCAATTTATGATATTTTTCATAATTTTAAAATTTTTGTATTATAGATCTAATCGAGAACTATCAAACAAGATCCATATTGCATATTTTTGGAGATTTATATTGAAGATATAAAGGTTTAAAGAACGGCACAAATATCAAAAAAGTCCAAAGATTTTGGGACGGAGGGAGTATTACTTATGATTAACATTGTTGAAGTATAAAACTAAATTTAGTATTTTGGCACAAGAAAGTTAAGTCCAAACAAGTCCAATTGACAAACCTCAAAGATGGAAAATATTATTGAAGAAGATATAAATATATAGTTTTTAGAAACTCCGAAATATATATCTAACTTTTTTTTTTTGAAAATGATATATCTAACTTTAGAAGCTCTAGAATATCCTTATGAAATATTTAGAGTTTTTTTGTGTGAGAATTAGTCACATGTGTAATTCTAGAATTACCTCAAAGTTTATCTTGTATGCAAATATCTTTGTACTAAAGTCTTCCATGGAGCAGTATAAAACTATAACTCACCAAAAAAGTTTGAGTTCAAGTTTAAGACCTCGACATACCCCCACATCTAATTCTAGATGTATCGACAAAATTTTAGCCCAAGTTTGGGTTTTACAAGTTACTCCACCGACCGAAAGTACTTGGACACAACCAATTAAAATTCCTCCTCTCGACAGTAACATAGAGACCTCGTGTGCACAGGCAAATAATAGACCCTTTTCGTCGACCACGAACGCAGCACCTAATGTATCCATGCTACCGAGAAATGTTTCAATCTCAACAATCCCTGTCTTGACAATAAGAATCTGGTTAGCGAACTCATTTTCGAGTACTTTCGATGGGCTAATGTAATGCTTTGAATGCCAAATCCTTGTTTTTGTTTGTCTTTTTTCCGGTCAAAACTTGTTTTAGGTTCCTCAGATGTATTAAAGCAGACCTGAAATTTAGTTCAAAAAGTCTCCCCCATTAATTTTTATCATGATTTATTGAGGGTAATCAGTGGTTGAGATTGTGTGTATTTGTTGATCTCATTGAATGAAACTCTGTGCTTCACACCGGTGCTTTCTTTGCTAAAACTTTCCATTCTTAGAAGATTAGTTTCCCATGAGGTTACAACCCCTCTCACTGCTAACTAACCAATTAAAGTACCTAAATGCTAAAGTAGGAATAATGATTATTCTGCTCATTTTAGATTAAGAAAATTATGCAAGTATTTTCCCAGCTTATAACTCACAGAGAGAGTGTGTTACTGCTTATGGCGTTTCCGGTAGTAAATAAGATCAAATTGTTGGCTGTTTCCCGTATATAGTGAATAAGTTGAGAAATTTCAAGTTATTTCTGGTAGTGAATAAGTTGTACAATATGGGTAATTGAGTGAAAAAATTGTTGAGAAAGAAGTTATTGTTGACAAGTTGTTAATTAGTGCACAACTAGCTAAAATGCCAAAACTTATTAATTAATGTGAACGAGATAGTAAAATGGCCCAAATTTCCCCCCAAAAAATTAGTGGAAACGGGGCCCAAGTTTAACAGATAACTAACACTATGTATAACAAAGGCACTAGTATATTTTAGCTCTCACAGTTGATAGGATTAAGAAATGGGAGTAGTAAATATAGATTCGATTATGTGCGGTGTTGAGATTCAAGGATTATTGCTCATTAAAAAAAAACACACTAAATGGGTTGATTTGAATTGGTTTACATCAATTTACTGATTTTTCATGGAGTTTCTTGAACATTCCTCTAGAGATCAACAAGCGTCATGCCCGTGCTGCGCACGGGAACGAAAAAATATTATATTATGTTTAATGTTATTTATAACAAAGGGTAAAGTCTTGTTATGTTATTTATCTCTGATTATTTATGATTTAATAGTAAATGTAAAAGTTTTAATGAGAGAATGTTTGAGTATGAAAAAAGGAAAGTTTAAAAGCTTTTTTCTAACCTCTTATATTTTAAATTTTCGTATTTTGAAAAGTGTAGAAAATAGAAAGTTTCATTTAAAGAATGTCACATAGGAGAGACTGTAGGTAGGGGTGTTCAAGAAAATCGTCTGAATCGTAAAACCGGTCCGATCCGGATCGAACCGTCCTATTTGGTCCGGTTCTGCGGTTCTACGGTCAGGTTATGGTTCCTAAAAAAATAAGAACCGTTAATTTTGGTTCGGTTATTGGTTCTCAATTAATGAACCGTGGTTAGAACCGAACCGGACC
>JAOTQK010000021.1:6111117-6137380 GCA_025642025.1 Rhododendron ferrugineum
TGCTAACTTTGATTATTGAAGAGCCAAAATTTGATGAGTTGTTAAGAGGTTGCTAGGTTTGGTTATTCCAATGTGAGTACTTTTTTTTATCCAACATTGCTAACTTTAACAATTTTTTGTTTTGCTTATTCCACTGTGGATGCTCTAAGTGTTTATAAAAAAAGAATTAAGCAATTACGTCTAACAATACTTCTACCCTATTAACCAACATGATAGTTGAAGACGTGATCTTTTCTAACCACGTACGATCACGCGTACGTAAGTGATTCAAATATCTTAGTATTCGTTCGCTCTTTAAATTTAAAATGATGAGAGTTATGAGCTAAAAGACCTACTCAACAACTCAATGGATTTTCATGTTTAGCAATGGTAACATAATAACTCTAGGCGAGGTTTGATATAATCCATCAAACTTTTCATGTATTCTTGTTTTATATTGAACTTAATTAATTTCATGAGCTTTGATTTAAATTTTTAGAATATTTATTCCCCTTGCCCGGAAAATAAAAATAAAAATAATTGCGACCGACCGAAAACTAAAAATAAACTCACTAAAAGCCAAAAGTTTTTAAAAAAATATTTTTTACTGCTTAAAAAATTTAATTCATATTTTTTTTCCCATTTCTCTCTGCAAGATGAATTAAAATTTCATATATTTTGGTAAATAATTTTACAAAATTAATAATACAATCAATCTTAAAGAACCACACTTGTATAAAAACAATTCAAACTTAACCAAGAATTAGGTAGGCCTGGTCTCAGAGGAGGATCAGTCCAATTGTTGATTTAGCACTAATTTTCTTAATTTAAAAATCATGTCACTATTGTTGTTGAGCTGTGCAACAACGCCTATAAAAGGCCCATGTCCGGATCTCTCGTAGTCACTCGTCTTCTGAAATTAACCAAAGTGCCTAGCCAGCGAGGAGAGAGAGAGCGTGAAAACGAACAAACATTTAGAGAGAGAGAGAGAGAGAGGGAGAGAGAGACAGAGCAGAGAGAAAGCAGAGAGAGACAGAGAGGAGAGCGTAGTCGGCCTCGCCGTGGTCGAACGTCGTCGTCTAGGTCTCACTGTGCAAAAATTGGATAAGACATTCTTTTGCGGAAAACGGCGATGGATCAATACTACTACGTGCTAGGCTCCCTGGTGGCGTCCGTGATGGCGATGGGGCTGTTGTACAATTTGCTCGCGAAGCGAAACGACCGGGGAGAAGGCAACGCCGCGGCCGCCGCTGCTACCACGACGACGACGACGACGGAAATTAGCGGAGAATGCAGATCGAAGAACGACGCCGACGCCGACGTCATCATTGTCGGCGCCGGCGTCGCCGGGGCCGCTCTCGCTCACACCCTCGGCAAGGTGCGGATTGTTTTCAGAATTCCTTCATTTGCATTAATTTGGCGGTGATCCTTTTCGCATTTGGATATGCATGCGTACCTAACCTACGCCTAAATACGTGCTTACCGGTTCATCGATATAGAATTGTGGTTTGAAATTTGAAAATTTTGGATCTAAGTTGGCGAGGTTAAGAAATCCGGGATTTTTTGTTTAGGTTTTCCTCAAATTTTTTAGAATGAATTAGTCTTAAACTGTTTTCCTCAAATTTTTAAACTGTTTAGGTTTTCCTCAAATTTTTTAAACTGTTTTTAAAGTGTTACCACTGCGGTCTCTTCAAGTTTTTTTTTTTAAAAGGAAGGTAATTTACCCTACACTAATCGATGTAAATGCTTTCACCTGTCACCTATCATTTGTCAAATTTTTAAATCTGTTTTTAAAGTGTTTCAGTTAGCATCTGATTTTTATATGACTAAATATATATTTTTGATTAATGGATCATTTTATAACCAATCAACAGAAAACTATAGGGTAGGTGTGAGCATAAATCAGATTAGTTCAATTTCATGGTGGATCAGGAACCAAATCAATTTGTACGGATTGAAGATTTGAGAACCTAACAAATTCATGAAACTAAAACTAGACCAATTCAAACCATTGGATTGCGGTACGACTGCGGTCTCTTCAAGTTGAGATATCATATTCACAAATCTTGAAACACTCAAAACTCCTTAAAATAATCAAACCAAGAGTTAATTTTATTTATCTCCACTAAAATCACCTGTCACTAAATTCAATAAACGTCATTCTGATTCTACTGCTAATTGCCGAAGGATATTTTGCATAATATTAATTGTGTATCTCCGTACTTACATAGTAATGGCTTCGATTTAGAACCGAACTGGTTTTAAATCAGAACCATTAGAATAATCTACAATCTACCGAACAAATCATTCTTTTCGATTTTTTATTTCTTCAATCAAGTCCAAACCACATTACTAAAAGGCCGAATCAAACTGCCCGACATGAACTGGTTAGGCAGCTCTACAGCTTTTTTTGCTCACCCGGTCACCCCAATGACCAACTGTTGGTCAACTTAATTAAAGAGTTACTTCAATATTCTATGGAAGTAGGTGGGAAAAGATGTAGAACTCCTCAGATATTTGATTGTCTGGATTGTGGAATTAGATTTTTTTGTCGAATGTTGGTTATCGATGATTTTCTTACTATCAAATTGCAGATTAATCTAACTGCAAGCTGACTTTGTTCTTTGAATTGCAGGACGGGCGTCGTGTTCATGTGATTGAAAGAGACTTGACTGAGCCTGATCGGATTGTTGGAGAGCTGCTACAGCCCGGCGGCTATCTCAAATTAATTGAGTTGGGACTGCAAGGTAAGGGTTACACACGTATACAAAGTTTTCCCACAGGAGTTTTTGAACAGTGAACACTAGTGCTTTGTTACTAGTTTTTCAACTAGCCGTGTTTGATGGTTGACTACTATTTTCAAACCAACAAATCTATTTTACTCTTATGACATACATAAGTCTTTCTTTACGTCATATGCGTGGGTTGGTGAATAAAACATGTGATTTGTTTACCACAGACTGCGTGGAGAACATTGACGCTCAGCGGGTGTTTGGGTATGCTCTTTTCAAAGATGGAAGGAACACCCGACTCTCATATCCTTTGGAAAAGTTCCACTCAGATGTGTCGGGAAGGAGCTTCCACAATGGCCGCTTCATTCAAAAAATGCGGGAGAAGGCTGCAACCCTTCCCAAGTATGTCTTCTCTCCTATTGCAAATTTGATATTTCTCCTTTTAAGTACTTGGCTCCATGTTAATTGGTCACTAAACCTTGTTTCTCTGTTTTATGCAGTGTTCGATTGGAGCAAGGAACAGTGACATCTCTGCTTGAAGAAAAGGGCACCATTAAAGGTGTTCAATACAAGAACAAGAATGGTGAAGAAGTATCAGCATATGCACCTTTGACCATTGTGTGTGATGGCTGTTTTTCAAACTTGCGCAAATCTCTTTGCAAACCTAAGGTGGGCATGGCTTCTCTTTGCTTTTCCTGTCATCTTTTTGCCTGTTGCATGCTTGGATTGACCAAGATGTCTCGTTGCTTTAGCCTAAACCCTTGATTTCATATTATTCATTTTAGGTGGACGTGCCGTCTTGTTTTGTTGGTTTGATATTGGAGAACTGCGAACTCCCATATGTAAATCATGGGCATGTCATTTTAGCAGACCCGTCTCCCATCTTGTTTTACAAAATCAGTAGCACAGAGATTCGCTGTCTTGTTGATGTACCCGGTCAAAAGGTCCCTTCTATTTCAAACGGTGAAATGGCCAAGTACTTGAAGACTATGGTTGCTCCCCAGGTATATATACCTTATTCACCTCCTTCATTTCATCTAACGCTTTGTTGTATAAGATCATTTTTGCAGAAATACACAAACAGAAATTTATCCTGTTCATCACATTGGACTCATGAGAAACTTCTATTATGTGCAGATTCCCCCGCAGTTGCAAGAGAGCTTTATTGCCGCTATTGATAAAGGAAACATAAGGACCATGCCGAACAGAAGCATGCCGGCTGCTCCTCATCCTACTCCTGGAGCCTTGTTGATGGGTGATGCGTTCAACATGCGCCACCCTTTAACTGGTGGAGGAATGACTGTGGCACTATCTGACATTGTTGTGCTACGTGATCTTCTTAGACCTCTGCTTGACCTGAATGATGCACCAACTCTTTGCAGATATCTTGAATCCTTCTACACCTTGCGTAAGGTGAGTTGCATACTTAATATCTACGCAGAGAGCGTTGGATAATGGAGTATATATACTTATTCATTGTTGGTTTCCTTATCATTTTCAACTTGTTCGGTTAATTCCTCCGTCTCCGAACCCAGTCTGAGCTGTTGGGCAACAAACGAAACACACACAAACACACTGGCAGGAAGAAGAATCAAGCAAGCACAAAAAAAAAAGTAGGACACAAAAAGATTTCACCATGTCCACAACTCACACTAGATTCACTTTGTTGTTGAATGAAGACGAAGAGTAACGACGAGGGCATCTTGGTTTTGCCCTAACATATGCAGTTAGGATTTTACGTAACAATGAATATTATTGCAGTAACTTCAGCATGTACTAATCAAGCTTCACAAACCCAATACCAGAGATCTTAATTTTGATTGTTAACTGAAAATTCAATTCCACATCTCTAATCTAAACAAATCCCTATCGACTTCCAAGCTAATTTGTTTCGCATTGTTCTTGTTTACAGCCTGTAGCATCCACAATAAACACATTGGCTGGTGCCTTGTACAAGGTTTTTTGTGCTTCCCCTGATCAAGCACTCAAGGAAATGCGGCAGGCATGCTTTGATTATTTGAGCCTTGGGGGTGTTTGTTCCACAGGACCAGTTTCTCTACTCTCGGGCCTCAACCCTCGCCCATTGAGCTTGGTTGTCCATTTCTTTGCTGTGGCTATATACGGCGTCGGTCGCTTGTTATTACCTTTTCCCTCTCCCAAACGTATGTGGATTGGAGCCAGATTGATTTCGGTGAGTATTTTCGCTCTCCTTTTTTTTAACTGAATCCTAGTTTTACTGATTTCTTTGACAATCTGTTTTACTAACACATTATGATATTTGCCTATCACAGGGTGCATCAGGAATCATCTTACCCATCATTAAGGCAGAAGGCGTGCGACAAATGTTTTTCCCTGCTACTGTTCCTGCTTATTACAGAGCTCCTCCGGTGAATTAAGATTGTGAAAGCTGAATGACGAAGGAAAATCAAACACTGTAATTGTACAAAATTCAGTTACTAACGTATCTCTTTGTCGAACGGTTGTCATTTTACATTCACATTTTTTTGGGGGGGTTTTAGGCGTTTGTTCTAATGTGTTATAACTTCTCATGAATAAAATTGCATATATTGCCTTCTCTTCTAGTATCCGCTATTAAATTAGAAAATTTTCTGTTTCAACACTTCAAATCTCTACCCCATGCACATGAGTTGGTGTCTGCATCTGTTGACTAGAAATGAATCAAAATGGACCAGAAACAGGGAAAAGAAGAGAAACTTAGAAAATAATTGAAATACCGAATAAGATCCAAAAAAAATATATATTAATGTACCGAATGATCCTTGTTGCAACAAGAATGATCCTTGTTGCAACAAGCAACTGGAGCGGTAACTCAGTGGTAGGTACAATGTAATCCCATGCATTTGACAGAGATTCAAACCTTGATATCGACAACGCTGACTTTCAGCGAGCAAAAAAAAAAACCTACCCATCAACTTTTCTCTTGTTTTAACTTAATCTTTTTTAACATCATCTAGTTTTGGTGCTTGGCCAAAAAATAAAAATAAAAACGAAGACAAAACCAACATTCGAAGCCATATAAACAGAAAGAGTAAAAATTTGTACCAATTTGAAAAACTCAAGAAAAATGAACGTGGGATTCTGCTTTGTAAACTGGGTGGATGTCATTTTCACAGACAAAACTTAGTGACTGTGAATCCACAAACTTTCATACATGTATCAGTAGCAATGTAGCATATACTGTGGGAGCCCACTCTCCATGTGAGCTGGTTAGTGTGAGTTGGCAAGCCCCATGACAATACAAATAGATAAGGCCACGTTTGGATGCTCTCTACAAGTGGCCTGGACACTCTCTATTTGGCATTTCATTCCATGGCATTACCAGAAAAAGGAATCATCTTTCGCACCTTTTCTGCAATAAATCAAATTGCCACTCCTGTAAAGCTGCTTTAATTTTCTTTTATGTGTATTTATATTTGGAGTACTGAGGTTTCTTTAATTCAAATAAATAATGGCATTTCTCGTAATGGATACTAACTCGATGTAAGCCTAAAACTACCGACATGAAAACCCCGAGGGTCAAATGGCACAAAAAATTCTGCAGTGGGCTAATTGTGGTTACAGAAACTAGTAATAAAGTACAAGTGGGATGCCAGATAACATCACCGTTGATGTTTCTGAATGCTGCGTTCCTCAGTGAAGCATGGTTTTTAGTTCACGGCTTCTTGTTTTTCCTTTCCATCTTAATAGCTTCATAAGATGTCATGACCTCTTTGAACTTTGCTTCAGCTGACTCTGCACCAAAACACGAGCATCAAATGTTTCCAAAACATGTACCAATGGCGGAAAAAAAAAAATGAGATCAGAACTCTCGGGAATGTACCCGCTCACCTTTGTTATCCTGATTCTGATCTGGGTGGAACTCCTTTGCCTTTGCCCTGAAAGCTGTCTACATGGGAAACGAAAGGAGAGGTTTTCATTTTCATTGGGTGGGCATCAAATACAATGATATGAAGCACTTATCAGTTCAAATGCAAAAGAATTGCGATAGGAGTAAAAAATGATGGCTTCATTCTCTAACTGAACATCTTTTGGATAGCTGAATAATATTTAAGTGTTCAGCATTGGTTGGATTGAGTGCATCTAAAGTCTAGGAAATACCTTAATCTCGTCATCGGTGTATGGTACTTTTCTTAACCTGTTTCATAGAAAGAGGATAACAAAAAATCAAGATCAACATACAAGCAAGCTATGACAATGGAACATAATACAAGAGGTTCCATGTTTTTTTTCCCCATCTGGAAGTAAAAAACCATTCTCAGGGGAAAAAGACAAACAAAAAAGCATGTGGGTGTATCCCTATTCACTATGTTCGTTTTCACTTTGGGCTAAAATTCGAAAAAGAAACTAAACTTGGCCTCAACTCTCCCTGTTCATTATGTAGCGGCAGTACCATATTCAAGATAAAACTGAGAGTTTCTGCATATTGCTTCAAATAGAAAGGAGACTCTTCATTTCTTTCAGGTTATTTGATCAGATGGGGTATTGGATTTGAAAAAAGCTCCAGATTTAATTCCAGGAGTTGACCTAATGCATGAAAATTACGTAAATGATGATCACTTTGTAAACATTGGTAGAATGGAATTGAACCACCTATCCCTAAATTCAATTCTTCTTGTTTGTATAGTTTTCAATTTAAACTTCCATTACTTTACCTGTTGATCCTCAACCAGCTGTAACCCAGAAGACTTTAAAAGGCCAAAACCATTGATACAGAGAAGATCATGCATCGTCCTCACAGAAGATGTTGAAGCCACTTAGAGAGAGGCACAAGAGGTTCTATTAACCTCAGAGTAACTATTTCAATCACTTAATATTCAACAAGAACTTACACAAGTTACTTGCTTTTCATATAAAATGCAGAATCTATAGATTACACACATTCCAGTCATATGATAGGCCATGTACCATGATCAAAAGAAATAACAAACAACCCATGACATCGCTTATATGGATGGGCATCCAATTTACAATGGTTATTATTACCTGTCAAGACCCAAAACTGAGTAGTGATGAGATAATAGATAACTGGCACTTTCTTGAGGAGTTTCCCTGAAATTTGTCCTACGTTGACCGTGTGATGTATCAGTCTTCCAATACCAATCTTCCCGTTGGAAGTGGTGATGATATTCGCCTGAACCATTTTCCCTCCAGCTCTCATAGCTCCTTTTGTATTTATTTTGCCCTTTCTTAAATACACTTTGCACGCGTTTTATACGCTCCTATGAAGAGAAGAAGAATCAAGTCGGTGCTTGTAGGTTCTTTCAACTTGAAAAATAAGTCCGGTCATCTATTTTGTTGTATGTTATAGCATCAGAAACCCATCCAAGAAAAACACGTGCATTCAAAAACCTTCCCCACAGTTATGGTTCATTTAATATCACTTCACTTGCAATGCATATTTACAAAAGTAAATGGGATTTCCAATTATTCAAAAAAGTAACACACCATTACGTTCTTAAAGGTGTCCTTCAAAAGAGTATAAATAAATATGAAGCTGATTTAGTCAGATTGTAATCGTGTCTTGTTTTCATTTTAAACAAGCACAATTCTCAAGAAATTGTTGCATAATTATATTTTTTATTTCATTGAAAGATTGTCTACCCCCCATTGATTCTGGTACAAGAAATTTGCATCCTTTAGTTCTTTCCTGAAGAAGCCATTCATATGGTAATATCATGCATACTAGACCACTATCATGTGGCAGGCCACAACTCCTTGATCATTCCAAATGTGGCAGTCATCCGTAGATTCCATATCACATGAACCGTAATGAAGCATGAGCAACAAATACCGTCTCATAAGTCCTACAAGTTTCCATCCAAATAAAGGTAAGGCTATATCGATAAGTAACAGAAGTACAGAACTCACAATTTTAAGGGGTAACCAAAAGGAAAGACAAAAAAAGAGTTACTTTGATAGTTTGATGATATCCGTGGGCAACTAAAGAGAATAACAAAGAAATAACTTGTCATCCCATTATGGTAGAGTTTCCCGATAATGGGAGGTACAAAACACAAACCTACCAAGCGTAAAATCTTACCACTCTTTCCATTTCCTCTTCATACTCCTCTTGCATTCGACGGTTATACCTCTTCTGTGCTTCCTCTTTAAAACTTGACCGGAAAGAACCACCAGTTGTACCTTTCCATGACAACCGTGACCCCAACTATTTTGGACCACCAATATGAAGATTCAGTTAGTTTGGCAAGAAAAATTGCACCTCTGACAGAGGCAAACAGATGCGCTCGCGCGTGAGAGAGAGAGAGAGAGAGAGAGAGAGAGAGAGAGAGAGAGAGCGAGAGAGAGAGAGAGAGAGAGAGAGAGAGAACTAATTAAGATTGTTTCAATCAAGCCAACATGTATTACTCTCCTTAGAGGGTAGAATCTAACCATGATTCCATAAAAAACCACCAATATTAGGAATTCATGGTCCTTGCAATGAGAAAGTAGGACTCATCATTATTTACCCCCCCAAAAAAAAAAATTTATTTACCCAAAAAAAAAAATGTAGGACTCATCTGTAATATTTTATTTGACAACACAAGTTTACTCCTACAAAAAAACTACACGAATGCTTCCTCTTAAGTCCAACTGAAACTTACTTCTTATGGCATTCCCTAAGCCCAAATTGCGGATTGCAGACACAAGGCAATTTTATTTCCAATAACAAATAAGTTCATAGGAATTAATTTTGACCTAAATTGCCGACCTATTAGAATCAATATCAAATGAGCACAACGTAAAACACTAATTATTGTGGTTACCAAAATGATAATGTGTCGACCACTGGCAAGCCAGGTAAAGGCCAGATGGGCACATGCTCCTCCTCAAGGTTTCAGAAATTAAAATTTTCCTAGTGCTTGCAAATAAAAAAATGGCTGTCAATTCCTCCCTTAAATACTTTACAGGTACTCTTTTTCTAAGTATATTCCAATAAAAGTTCCTGCAATTTGGTCCTTTATTGTCCTCAGAAAGCAGACTTACACATTCCATTACCATTCAAAGTATTCTCGTCTTTCTCTCACTCTTTCATTTCTCTACTCTCATTCCTCCAACAACTACTTAGGACCATTGTGGCTCCAGTTATAGCTCCACCACTCATAGTGGTCGTGAAATCCTACCTGTTGTAATCCTACAGCGTGTGCTAAAATGGATGCCATCTTATGTTATCATCAGATTCTAGCAAATCCAACATGCTTTGACTATCTTCGGATGTAGTATTGGTCTGAGCTTATTTTGCCCCTCTTGGATCAATTTTCTCGTCCCCCAGTCTCACTAGTGTCAACCTAAGTTTCTGCATACGCATGAAGAGAAAAGACGACATGATCACCCGAAAAAGAAAAGCATCTAGAATTTCTGAATCATAACCAATGATTTACATACTGGAATACACATTTTAAAACATGGTACTAATATGTTCTAAGATGATGAATGTACCGATCTAAAGCCATCGCAATAAAATTTCATGTTCAATTCAACAAAAACATAGAAAAGTGTAACTTAGCAAGAAATAATGCCAAAAACAATGGTCAAATACTTTTGCAAACGTGTTTACACCAATAGTGTGAATGAAAAAAATAAGCTATTTTATTGGAATTTGCTTGCTTGAAAGAAATGCTTTTCTATGTTATAATACGTAGAAACCTACTCCAATAGTAAAATGATTTAGGGCCACGGCCACGTTCACGGTCCTCATAGGGAATGAAATGCGTTCCATTTGACCTCAATCAAGACCAGCTAACTATGAAGAACCATAAGAATTACTGACGCCAAGAGCTCAAAGGGCACCATTGTTCTGTTGCATTTTAGCTAACAGTTTGAAGTTTCTTTTTCCCTCTTTCGCTAGTTGTCCGGATTCAAACTTAACAACCTGCCATCTCACATTCTCACCCTTCAATCATTTCTTTTGAGTCTCTCCTTTGCGTCAGTTGCAGAACCTTAGAGGGTGAATAAGATATTGAGATTGCTGACACCGACCGACTGAATTGCTGGGAATGACCTTCGAGTCCCTAGCAAGCTTTCTGGATGAACTTCCCTCGGGAGAGCTTAGACGGCTGGAGATGGCAAGGCAGCATGAGAGCCAGGTGCCTTAGCTATTACTTTACTGAATCGGAACCTACGGTCAGTAGGGAGAAGCAGATGGATGCTTCTGATTATCGCTGGAGATGCTCACCGAACCACCGGTGGATATTCCCCGGCTAGACCCCCCTTTAATAACAGATCGGCAGCGTTTCATCGAGCTGCAGCAGCGCTTTACGCTTTATTATTTTGGTCATAACCGCATAACGGACTTGGCAGAATTCGCCGGCCGATTAGAGCGATGCGTTCCAATAGAAAAAAAGATCAAGAGGAGCGACAAGACCGAGCGAGGAAGGGATCACAACCACTGGTCAGTGGTCATGGGCCTTTATGGGACAACTATTTGGTTACCAATTAGCAGTTTCACAACATCTACTCATCATTTCATTTTGACAACAGATAACCAAAATATAAACAATTGATAGAACCGTAAATCATTTCGTTTTGACAACCTATGATCTTAAAGGCTTAAAGCATTACCTGAGTATAGAACCATCCAACTGCCCTCCGCAACCGTCCAACCTGCTAGATTACTCCCACCATAAATTAAAAAAAGTATCTAATTTTAAGTGTACAGAAAAGGGCTAAAACTACACAGATGAAAGAACAAAATTTTTAGTAACAATACTTTAGAACACCACTCTAGCCACAACTGTGTTCGAAGCCGTAAACGGTCCCGCGTGCATCAAAAGCCTCTGGATTCGGGACACAGGCGTTCCTAGTATTGCTAATTGGTTGACCAATTGCGAAGAATTAACTAGTGTAGCACAACTTACCAGCAACGCGGATGCAGTAGCTCCAAACAGACCACACAGGAATCCGTTCGGCGACGACGACGGACGGACGGTCTCGACTCCGTTGACCGTCGGCGTCTTTGCCTCTAACCATTTTTTACCAAGAACCCTAGACTCATGCTCTCGATTAGTGTCTGTTCCCTACGACTCTCTCTCTCTCTCTCTCTCTCCTTTGATCGAAGATTTGCAGAGTGCACTGTAGCATGGCGGTCGCCCGGGGACCACCACGTAGGTGGCTAAAAGATTTGCAGAGTGCACTGTGGCATGGCGGTTACCGTCGGCGTATTTATTCATTTCAGAAATTAAAAAAATTAGTTTTAAGTTATTTATTTTGATCTATAAATTAAAAATAATAATTAAACTTGAAATAAATTTAATTTATCTTTTTTATTACTTTTATCTCGTAAAATGTATACTGTTTGTGTTAATTTATCTGCTTGAAGAGTTGTTTATGAGTTGCTTGATTACAATCAAATCGCCTGATAAATAGTATTTAAACTCGTTTTGTTTTATACAAATCAATTTATTGCTCGATTTGTTTGACTTGTTACAATGCGATCGAAACCGTCAGCTCTCAGGCCACCGGAGTATCCAATTAAATTGTCGCAAGTTCTATCCAATTAACCCATTCTACCGACCCTAATTTTTACCCTATTTTTTCAATTAAAATATTTTTATTTTAGTATATTATTATTAATAAATAATTATGAGAATAACTTGGATAATTGATTTTGCCTCACACCATTTAGATTTCTCAATTTCTAGGACACTTAACTAAGATTAGGACCTGACCTGACCTAACCTAACCTAACCTAACCTAACCTAACTATAAGTGACTAAACCTTACTACAATTAGTTAAACAATAAATGAGTGTGGTAACAAACAAAAAGCAATGAGACCTAATTTTAGCAAGTACAATAAATACAATGGGATCTAGGAAATGAGAGATTGCTATAGATTCTATTCACATCATATGGAGAAAACTTTGATTTTTTAAAGATCAAAATAGAAATGTTTAACTCTTAGTAATTATTATTAATCATTATTATTACAGTCATAAAAGTGTGTTTTTTTTTTGGCGCGTTATTGCCCGCGTGCAATTGATAATCATTGTAGTACGGAGTAGATCATAATCCACCACATAATAAAGAATTGCTTATTTAGAAAAAGGAAAGAATTCAACCATGATTGATACGTAACTAAGTGACCCCTAGATTTTTTTCAACATTCACCAGCACATGTCCTCATCACCATATGGGACTATCTCCAAACATTACCAAATATTCAACGATTTGTTTATGAATCCCCACTTAGGTCGGTCGCAAGGAATCAATATCCGTGAAAAAGTCGGTCGCAAGGAATCAATATCCGTGAAAAGCAGCTACACAGGGAACCATTGGACGCGCCCATAAGACTACCCACATGAAGTTTTCCCTCCGAGAATAATTTTGTTTGAACGTTATATTTCTTGTGATTGGTGAAAATTGTCCACGAAATCAATACATAGTTTCTATCAATCACGAGGAAAATAAATATTCACCCTCTTTAAAGGTGAATGAAATTATTCTCTTTATCTCCCTAAGTAGTTCGTCTAATTTCAAGAATCGAACTCACGTGGCCAGCTTTCAACGAGAAATTTTTCAGTGACGGATGGGCACTGGGTCACGTTGTGCCCTGCACCAATCTCGGCCGTCCAATGAAGTCTTGGACGGTTGAGATCTGTTTGGCTGCCGAGGGGTATTTTAGTCATTTCACACTTTAAAAATTAACCGAACAGATCTGAACCGTCCAAAACTTCATTGGACTGCCGAGATGGTGCACGGCACCACGTGGCCGTGCCCATGCGGCACTGAAAAATTTCTCGTTTTCAACGTGAAAATTGTACATTATCTTTTTTCTTGTGATTGGTGAAAATTGTAGCCAGAGCTGTATTGGTGAAGACTTGGGTAGTAGAGTAGTAGTATAATTTTCAACCTTGAAACAGACAGTTACGGCGGTTTTTCTGAACCCTTCCCGAGACCACCTGGCACTTTGGACTGTCCTCTCGTTGTCTTCCACGTGGCACCTCTCTCTCTCCCGGCCCCACAAATCTGCCCCTACAACGAATACTCCCATAAAACTGTGCGGGGTATATATTCCTCCCAGATCGATTCTCGAGCGCTTCTCTCTTCTACTATAAGATTGGATTTCCTTGTTTGCGTGCTGTCAAATCTCTTCTAGGGCTTTCTTCTCTCTCTCTCTCTCTCTCTTCGTGTGTCAAGTCGAAGCGAAGCCACATAAGTGTCGTCAAATCATTGTCTTTTCGTTCCTTTTAACTCCTCCCATTTTCTGATCATTCGCCATTGTCTTAACCCTAAATCTTACGTTGGCAAAGGTATTCTTTTCTCTCTGTATTGTGCCCGATTGTGTGTTTTGATGTGCGAATGGTTCTGCGTGTGTATTTGGAAACCTTTTCTAATCAGATACTCGGTAGTTTGTTTGAATGTTGTGCCTGAATTGGTTTTTAAGGATTTCTTCTGATTCTTGGTGATTCTTTCCTCTCTCTTTTCTCCTTGAAGTCTGTGGTGTTTTAGGTTTTAAGTTGGCCAGGAATCTCGAGAGGAGTTTTAAGTTTTTCTAATTCCCTAGTAATATAAAGGAATGTTTTTGTCTGATACTATTTATGAAGGAATGCTTTGTTAAGCAAGCGAACAGGGTCGTCTACATGTGCGTATTCATGTTCGTTTTGTATTTCTGTTTGCATCTATTTGAGCATGTTGTTTGTCCGGTTTTCTTTTTAGAGGCTACTCTACCTATTGCCAATTGGTTTTATTGGTTTTAGGTTAGAACCCTTCAAGAAATACACGGTATTAGAGCTCGGTCTTGGATGGCCTCACCTCATGTGGTCGAGTTTCTGTCACCCGAATCTCCTGTCTTTTTTAAGTAAAGAACCTTGCGAATATTTCGAATTTCAGTATCAACGACATAGAACTTTGTAAGCAGTTTGTCCATTTGGAAAACCACTAAAAACCCACCCCATTGCCGATGTAGAACGTTGTGTCCCTGAGCGGGGCGTATAGAGCAATTTTTCTCTCAATTCACGTCTGTCTGTTGCCCTCCATTTTCCTCCTCTGCTTTCCTCCTCGTAATGCGATAGAACTGTTAGGGGTTCCTTCGTAACCCCATTCTAAATAGATGTACATTGATAAGAACCACTGTCCAAACATGTCTGATTGGATGGACTAATTGTCACACTTATCAACCCCCCCAAAAAGCCATTGAAATCTAGCAGTTCAACAGCCACCTAGGATTGATTCTGTGAACTTGATTGGTGCCCGGGTGCTTCTATTTCTTCGTTGTTCATTGCTTAAACTATGTAGAAACCAGTTGTTGGTCAATGTGTACGAGTCAGGCTCCATTTGGATGCAAATCATTTGAGTTGGAAAAATTTTCTAGCGTCTAGAAATTTTTTGTTCATTGACCTTTTATACCATTATTGTCTGACTTCTTTTTAAAAGTTGTCTATTGAAATTGAAAAACAAGGGAGAAACAAGTGCGTTTGCATTTTCCCTGCCATTTGGTTTAGAGTTTTGTTTAATACACTCTTCGTTTGATTCTGCTAAAAGTAGAGAAATATTCTAACATTCAAAAATTGTTTCTTGTGCAGCTCCCAGAAACATTTTATTCTTGTACTTCCAGTGTTTCTATCATTCAGAGGCTCTGCCACATGGTGTGCTTTTGATTCTTTTATGGTCAATGACACGCCTGAAGGTTGCCAATACATTTGACGGAGATGAATATCTCTGCTCTCTTAACTTCTGCTGGTATCAACATAGGTCTGTGTCTGGTGTTTTTATCACTATATTCAGTGTTGAGGAAACAACCGAGCAATGCATGTGTGTACTTTGGACAAAGGCTTGCTCAGTTGCGGTCAAAAGGGCGAGATCATTTCTCCTTTGACAGATTTGTTCCTTCCCCTAGATGGATAGTAAAGGCCTGGGAAGCATCTGAAGAAGAAATATTGGCTTGTGGGGGCTTGGATGCAGTGGTTTTCCTCAGATTAGTTGTTTTCAGGTAATTATATCTTTCCGCAAACACTTCTGGTAGCTATATCTACTAGTTTTTGATGATATAGGGCATGAAGTAATTAGTCTGGACTCTTGCAAATGTAAACCAACATTCTATTAGTTTGTTAGAGAGAGAGAGAGAGAGAGAGAGAGAGGGGACAAAAGTTCCGATTCTCCATTCTTCATCATATGCCTTGTAGATTCCAATCAGTTGTCCCTAAGATTGGAGAAAGTCTCCTTCATAGAGTGATGAAACAAAAATACTCCAACAATAGTTGGCAGTGGCAAAACAATGGCATGTGGTCAGTGAAGTACTTCCTCAATCATGATATATTTAATCGAATCATGCTTTATAGGAAGTTTAATTTATTTAGGAAATGACATTAGGATTTTGGTCCTACATTCGTGTTCCTTTCCTTATTTCTGTCAAACCTATATCACGATTAAGCAATAACCAAATCATGCTCTCCAAACATTAGTATATGAAGGAAAGAGGTGTGAAACAAGAATGATGAGGTCACCTACATCAAATGTATCCTAAATTTTTTTGAATTCCTTGGAATTATATTATCAGAAATGATATAGGTACCGACGCCCCCCCGTAGAGAAATCGTACCGACGGCCGCGCCAAGCCATCTATATACATATATACACGAAAAATAGGGTGTTTAGATCAAACACCCTACACATATCGGATGCCGTTGATTCCCGCGTGGGCCCCCTCGGTTTTTTTTTTATAGAATTTTTGTACGGCTCGGATCGGCCGTCCGGTGGCCGGAGACGGTCCGGCCCGGCCGTCGGTACGATTTCCCTACGGTTTTGGTCGGTACTCATAGCAGTACTCTTATATTATTCATCCAATGCCTTCACGATCCCCATCAACACCTATTGGGAGGACAATGTATGGAAGTTGCTAGGACACGGATGGAGGAAAAAAGCCTTCATTTGCTAAACAATCTTCATTGTTTATTCTTATGTATAAGGTAGAGGACCTTGGCGAGTTTAGTATCTTTTACACAAGGTAATTCCTTTGAAGGGTTCTTACAATGTTACCTATAGCATGTATGGTCATTCATTATTGAAAACTTGGCTACCATTGCTGTGCCCAGCTTGATTTTTTTCTTTACTTCTTTATTCTATTTTCCAATGACTACCAATTAGGATATTTGTGTCATTCTAGACGATTTGAAAAAATTGGGGCCAGGCTTTGTTTGGGAAAGTGCAACATATTAGCTAAATGAGGATTTTAGCTATTTTACCTAGTTGAAAATGAAAAAGAAGCCCTCCAAGATCCTCTACAAATTGCCATGTAAAATACCTCAGTGAATAGTGACTAGGTAGTTTTGCCTAGGCACTATTCACCATCTATCCACTTTTTTTTTTTTTTATTCTCTCTCTCTCTCTCTCCCCCTCTCTCAAACGATATTTATAAACGATATGAGTAACTAAAATAAAAAATGTGCACTGTTCAATAGCATTTTTTGCTCAAAATTCGTCTAGTTTGTTGCACTTGCTCTTAGTTGAATGGCTTATATTTGCAAGGTTTGCAAATTTGCTTAGTAGGTTCTGACCTGTTTGTTTTAACAGTAGACGAATCTTCTCCATTGCTGCTGTGATTTGTATTCCTTTTGTGCTTCCGTTGAATTATTTTGGCAAAGAGATGAGGCACCAGCATATCCCTTCAGAGTCGTTGGATGTGTTCACAATTGGGAATGTCAAAGAAGGGTCAAAATGGTATGAGCTATATCAATATGCCTACTTCAAACAATTTGAAATTCCATGAGTTTCTGGAAGCTTATGTTTTTACTTGCAGCTATTATCAACTACAATACATGCATTCATGTTGCCTCTGATAACAAGTTGAATAAATAGGGAAACTAGGTCCTGCTGGCTTTTATACTAAAAAATTGGAGTCCATGAGTCTTGCTTGGTCAAAGAAGGATGGTAGGCTTGCGGCTGTTCTGTGTTTAATGATTACAGTTAATCACATACTTTCTGGGACAAATTGAATAAAGAGGAAAACTGGGTTCTACTGCCATCTATAGCTACAAATAGGAATCCCAGGTGTCTTGCTAAGTGTTTTTACCATTGCGTCTTTTCTATTTCTGGGAGAAGTTCTTCAAAGATCAATCCCTTTTGACATTTAATACATTTATTTGGGTGGTAGTCCAAAGTATATTTTTAAGTGCTTAATGGAGTCCAAGGTATTTACAACTTTTTAAGTGGCATAATAATCTATATATACGGTTCCCAATCAGTTGTTTTCTTCCTTAGTAACTTTGTCCATATATTTGTCTTTCAGGCTTTGGGCCCATTGCCTCGCACTGTATGTCATATCCTGCTCTGCTTGTGTTCTTCTTTACTTCGTAAGGATACAACCGTTGTGCATTATCTTTTATATTTGCCTCCTATTTTATTCGGTGGACCATCCACTGTAAAATGTTGTTTCTGTTTGTGGACATTAAGGCTTATTCTAGTTTGATTTTTTAGGAGTACAAAAACATAACAAAGATGAGGTTGGAGCATATAGTTGGATCTTCTCTGAACCCAAGTTACTTCACAATCCTTGTTCGTGCTATCCCATCTTCTGCGGAAGAATCGTGCAGTGATTCAGTGAAAAATTTCTTCACACGTTATCATGCGTCGAGTTATCTGTCACACCAAATGGTTTATCGGTCTGGTACAGTTCAGAAACTAATGGTGAGAATCTTATGATTTTGAAAATTTTGGGCTTTGTGAATAATAAGGTATAGCAATAACTTCTTTATGTGGTGAATCTAATGTTGTTGCTTTCTGCTGCAAACATTTTATTTTCTTAATGGAAAATGATATGTGTTCCATTTTCCTTGTCTGAGAATGTCCTGTTAGCAATTAAAGTGGCTTTCAAAAAACAGTTTGTATGGATAACTACTTTATTGGGTGCTATGTAATCTTTCTGCTTCTTACCATTGCACTGTTTCTTTAATAAAGTACGATTCATATGCCATCTATCCGGTATCAAAAACTTCTTGATAACAAGGAAAGGTACTAGGACTGTAAGGAGGGCTTCCGTTAGACATTGTGCACCCCAATTCTCTCCATGGTACTTGTTTATGATTATGCTGTGTTATGCATGCATGTATTGCATCTTGGTTATGTTACAGATCCCTTCTGATGGTGAGAATGTTGGGTCTGCCTATGTGATAGGTGATTTGTGTAATTGATTTGATTCATGAAACCAAAATAATTAAGCATTTATTCATGCCTGAGGTGTCTTGGTTAGAAAGGCTAATTAAAAGCTTGTTGGTTAAGGAATCTTGGCTGGAAAAGGAATATTGCCCATCCTTGTACAAGTAAACAAGACCTATGGCAAACGAAATGCTAGTGCACTTGGGCACAAAGCGATGGATGCTATAACTATACCAAGGGGGTATATGGGTTTATGTGACAAAGGCAAGAGAGTGGTGAGGGAAGATCTAGAGATGTACGGGGTGAGAAGAAAAACAGTAAGGCACCAGGGGTTAGCAAGGGCTCAACTCCCTTGAGCAAGTGGGGGTCTAATAGGGGTGTTGGTTTACATAATTTGTCCATCTCACTTTGAAATAATTGTTGTTATCAGAGTCGAAATCTCTCTCCCGTGGACGTAGGCAATTGGGGCTAAACCATGTAAACTTGGTGGTTCTCTTTCTTGTGCGTGTGATTGTCTATTTTCGTGAGTGCTTCTGTTGACTTGGATGGGATTGCGTAGTAATTCTCAAAAAGGAAATAGTGAGAAAAGAAAAGAATAGCGTTTCCCACCAAATAACACCATTTTTGGTTGAGAAACAAGATAGACATTGGGGAGGACCCTATGAGAATTTAGAAATCCGGCGCATGTACGCTTTCTCTTCACTTCTCACCTCTTTTATTCTCAACAAGTGATGTCATGTTCATGAAACTAAGCATACTTTAATTTTAACCATTACTAAGGATGTTAGGAGCTTGCTCCTGTAAGAATTGTAAGCCTTAGCTTGTAAATTACTTAAACAGTTTTAGAGTCCGTGCTAGGGTGAGCTATTTGATAAGATCTTCCCATATATAATGCATAACGCTTCATTCTGGATCTTTTGCAGTTCAAACTCTTATTTTATCCTTTTTTCATATGTGGATTTAAGTTTCAACAGCCATAGATTTTATAAGATTTCTACATCCATAGTTTCTACAGCCATAAGAATCTGTGCTTTGTTATTGGTCATGATGTTTAAACTGATGTGCTTGCAGGATGATGCATCAAAGATGATCAAGTGCACTTCAACAGAGCAGTTCGGGTCGTACTTGAAGGGCTGTGGTCTTTGTGGAGTAGCTGCACATTCCTTCAATGTTCTTTCCAGTGAACCGGAAAGTGTTAGGAGTGGAAATGAGATGGTCGATCCAGAACTAAGGGAAAAGGTAATAAAATTTCTCTTGAATTTAGTGAAAACTATTTCTGACATTCAGAATTATAAGTACGGATCTGTGACGCATTGACGTTGATGATATTGGTTTAACACTTTTTTGTATTTCCTCTAGTTTTTTCAGCTCGTAAGTATACTGTTAGGCTTTCGCCTTTGGATCCTCATGGTAATTTACTTTGTACCCCTAGATATAATTGTTCACCTCAGAATGTATGTATAATAGAGTGGTGAGCACACTAACAGACCACTCATGAAAATAACCTAGTCAGTTAGCACCTTGTTTCCAATAAAAACCTTCTGACATAGATTTCTTTCATCTCTGTTATTCTTATGTCGAGAGTTTGAATAGTTTTGGAATTTTGAACTACTTTAGTGTTTATGATGTAGTTGGATTTGTATCGTCCTCGAGCATTAATCTGTGTTTCACAAGTAATAAGCAGTTGAAACAAAATTGCTAGTTTTGGTTTAAAACTTGCGAAGCCTTGATGGCTACCACTCCAATGTAGTTAAATTCATCATGCAGGAGTGTGCAGCTGCTTTGGTTTTCTTCAAGACTCGCTATGCAGCTTTGGTTGCTTCACAGGTTCTTCAATCAGCAAATCCTATGTCCTGGGTCACAGACTTAGCTCCAGAACCACATGATGTCTATTGGAAAAACCTTAGTATTCCATATCGACAACTTTGGGTTCGTAGGATAGCAACTCTTCTCGCCTCTATTGGTTTCATGATTTTGTTTGTCCTTCCTGTGACTTTCGTACAAGGTCTCCTTCACCTAGAGCAACTGCAGAGAAGATTCCCATTTCTGAGAGGTGTTTTGAAGAGGTACGTTACTGTCATAGCTTTGTAAAGCCTTCTTCACACTTGCCTCAAACAAGTTGGCAACTTATCATGTTATTACTTGTGTGCAGCAAGTTTATGGTCCGTCTGATAACAGGGTACCTTCCCAGTGTGGTACTGATGTTGTTTCTGTATGCTGTCCCCCCAACAATGATGATGTTTTCAACAATTGAGGGGCCTATCTCTCGTAGTGGCAGGAAAAAGAGTGCATGCTTCAAAGTCTTGTATTTCTTAATCTGGAATGTCTTCTTTGTTTACGTTTCGTCAGCGAAAGTTTTAGAACGATTGGGCTTGTTTTCTAGTCCCAAAGATATGACTGCACAACTTGCCACAGCAGTACCGGGACAGGTACTTGTTCTCTCTTCTTGTTGTCTTGCCTTTTGTTGCATACTGATATAGTTGGTTATCACCTTGGTTTGTTTGGGTATACAAAAGAAATTGTTTCTTTGCTGACCCCCATTTTAGTGGAATAATTCTCGTAGTTTATATATCAGTAGTACCTAAGAAGCATGCTATGGACACGGGGCTGAAATAAGATGGACACACAGATACGGACATGTTGATGACACGTTGAATAAAAACTTAAATATCTTGTCGGCTGAAAATATTATTTTCGTCAAATTAGGATAAAATACTGCAAAATCTTAACCTGTAGATATAAATGAACAGTTACTAAATATGAACCAAGAATCCATGTCAATTTTGACTATGATCCAACTTGTAAAAATTGCATTATGACCTCCTAATGTATCCCTTACCCCTTACTTATCCTATCGTGTAAGCATGTTCAACTCGTGTCCAGAGCGTGTCATATCATGTTGGTGTCTGACACGTGTCCGATACAGATACACTAAAAAAACTTGGCCAATCTACGTCTCACTCTTCTTTGTTGGTTTCTTTTTAACCCCTTGGTCACTCATTAAGGCTCTCCTACTAGGTTTATTAGTGGATTATGCATTTGCATTGAGTTGACGAGTCTTCTTTACCTTGATTATGGGTTTCCGATTCTTTGCAGGCAACCTTCTTTATGACTTATGTTTTGACATCAGGATGGGCGAGTTTGGCATCTGAAATCATGCAACCATACGCTCTTCTATGCAACTTTGTCTATAAATACATTCTCAGAAAAAAGGATGAACCATCTAATGGCACTTTATCTTTTCCGTACCATACGGAAATCCCAAGGGTTCTCCTTTTTGGATTCCTTGGCTTCACGTATTCTCTGATGGCGCCTTTAATATTGCCCTTCTTGCTGGTTTACTTTTTCCTTGCAAGTCTTGTGTACCGTAATCAGGTGAATAAACTTCATTGTATGTACTGTTAGATTCCATTAGAGGTTGACTTTTTTATTTTATTTTTTTATCTTGTATGTTGTCTATTGTTTGCTTCTGCTTTACTTTTATATTTGTTAATTTTGTTTTAGTAACTTTTGATGTTCTTAAATATCATCCGACTTCAAATATTTCTCTCTTTTGTTATCAGTTGATTCAGTTGCATGCTTCATGTATTACAAATTAATTAGTAATGCAGCTCCTTAGGTTCAGTGTTACTCTCCCCTTACATTTTAGGCCTGCGACGACAGAGCTTGTTCTTGTGGTGGAGATTCATTAACAACTGACTATTTAATTCCACTATTTTAAATTAGGAAGTGAGTTCTTCTTCAGGCACTGTTATGAGTATGAACTATGAAGTACCCTTTACCTTGCGTGAAGTAACATTATTCTGGAGGAGGTATGTTATTGCTCTATTTCTGTGCGTACGGAGGATAATTAGGAATCGTCATATCGGCTCCGGCAGCTGAGTTTATTGGCATTTCCATATGCCTGGATTTTTATTTTATGATTTCGGACTGCAGAAAGTAGAGATTTCATAGGTACATGATAGAATGGTCGGTAAATAAAAGTTTTGATTCCATCTACTTAGAACGTGAATATTTTGCCTATTCATCTTGAATCATGCTATAAAATATACAACAATAACGGGACCCATGTAAGTCCCAATCAATGGGGTATGCCGGCAAAAGGACTAACCTAAACTTTGGCAATATATGAACAAAGTGACAGCTCTCATAAACTTTTACCACTGAATATCCTACATAATATTGAGATGCAAATAGTTACACATTCTTCTTGATATGCCTTTCAGATTCTCAATGTGTATGTCACGAAATATCAAAGTGGGGGCCAGTTTTGGCCTATAATGCATAACACCACAATCTTTTCGTTGGTGCTGACACAAGTAATAGCCATTGGTGTCTTCGGACTTAAACGATCGACAGTTGCAGCAGCCTTCACCGTTCCACAGATTATTTTTACTCTCCTCTTCAACGAGTATTGCAGGCAGAGGTTTCATCCAGTATTCAAGGACAATGCTGCACAGGTAGTAATCACATAGAATTAGATTTTCATCTTTCCAATTCTGCCTGTTTGGTTTCCTTTCCATTTTTTTTGAAGCTTTTTCGTTTGATTGGGATTTTTTTAATTTTTTTTTATTTCTTCATCAATTCTGACCAAAAAATGATAAATGCTCAATGAAGACGAACAGATTACGAAAAATTAAGCAAATCAAGGTGAACCAAACAAGTCTTTCTTCTCTGTTTGATGTATGGATTTGTTTGTAGGTCCTTATGGAGATGGATCGCAAAGACGAACAATGTGGGAGTATGGAGGCGATTCATAAGCAATTGCATTCGGCTTATTGTCAGTTTGCATACACTCCCAATATCTTGCGGAAAGCTGTGTCCCTAAACCTTTGCAAGGATGGAGATGATGATGTTAGCATTTGCATCCCAGAAGCTGCGAATCCAGGTTTGGTTCATCCAAAATCGAAATGGCTTACAATTATTTTGCATCAAAACATGTAGCCTATCAAGTACCTTTCATTTTTCAGGAAGCAAACCCGCTCAAGGAAATGACTCACGGGGTCCTTCTAGTATGGAGATTGAAGAACTGAAGAAGTAGTAGACGGAGGCTTTTATTTTGGCAAGTGAGAAGGAAACAAAGAAAATGAAGAAAAATGGTGTGATTTATAGAGTACATACGAGAATTTTGATATACACATGAATTTTTTTTTTTTTTATCCTCTGTACACATGCATTTTTGTAGGGCAACAAAGTTGCTGATAATCATTTGAAACATTTGTACAGCAGCTACAGAGCGTTTAACATGCATAGATAATGAATCTCTGGTTTTCTACCCTTGTATGAACTGTCATATGTTCCCTTTTGTAACTTACATAGACTGAGAAATTGAGTCACTACAGGCCTTTCCCAAGCATCTGGTAAATCTGGTCGCCTTTTTCCTCTCCTCTTCTCATGTAAATTGAACTATTGAACTATTCATTTTATTCTGTTTCCATGATGGGTTCTGAGTACTTAGCAATGCTAATTTTCAAATAACCTCTGCAGAACATTTTCTAAATTATGCAGCATGATACAGTAGATATAGAAATAGGGCAAAGTATGGATTACCTTTACCTACCTGTGGTTTGGCCTTTTGGCAGATGATCTTCCTGAGTTTTACTAATGACCAAATCGCTTTCATGTGGTTTTGGAGTAAAGTGCAACCGTTATATTTTCCATCTTAATTAAAAGAAAATGGACTACACGCACATGGTTTGAAAGCGGGAAAGAAAAATAATAAGAAGAAAAGTCAAATCAATTGTAAAAGGACTATATTATCCTTCTCTTCATCTTCTTCCTTAAACATACCTAAAACTCTATTCAGGTTTACTCCGACCAACTGCCGACGGCTTCCTTTTGTTTATCCACTTCCTTAATTAACTATATCCTCTTCCTTAATCAATTACTAGCGTTGTACCTATTTGATGCACGAGACATTAAAAAAAAATTATGATAGTATTTTTTTTGATACATACACATTTATTCTTCAAGTGAGTTAACCTCTAAATTCTTCACCACTTGTATAATATGCATTCTACGTAATCATTTTTCCTTTTAAACACTTGTGATAAAAATCAAACACCCAATTAATAGTGAGAGAGGGAGAAAGGGAATTACACAAAAAATCATCTTACGCGGTATGAGTTCGTTTCGATTAGTTTCCGTTACATGCAAATGTCGCTGTTTTTTAACTTCAAAACTTCTTTTCATCAGATTTTGTGTGCAAATCGATAATTGATTGGCAGTTTCATGTGGTGTAGTGAAAAAAGGAAAAAGCTTCAAATGAAGAGAGGTTTTTCACCGTGAATTGTGGGTGTAGTGAGAAGTATGGGTAGTTACCAATTTTGATGTTTACCGGTTTGCCCATAGGTTGATACTGACTGAAAAAGTGAAAAGGTTATTTATTTTTTTTTTTTTGATTCTTGGGGATAATTTTGACAATTGAAAAATATCTACAATTAATAACTACAAAACCAGGACGTGGGGTTTTTCTTTTCATTTTTTCCGTTTGGGATGTGTGTGGGACAGGTGTGGGGAGATTTTCCATTTTTTAAAAAAGTTAAAATTTTAGAAATTTAGGTGTGGGGGGATTTTTCATTTTTTTAAGAAGTTAAAAAATTCAAGAAATTTAGGCTCTGTTTGGAATTCAAAGAAATGAAAGGGAAAAAAAAATTCCTTCTATTGTTTGGTTGGAAGAGAAAGAGAGAAGAAAATAAAAATTTCAAGTTTAGTAAATAGTAAATTTTCTCTTCCATTTTTCTCTCATCCCTTCTCGTTTCTTTTCCTTTCTTTTATTTTTCTTTCTTTAAGGCTTTGTTTGGAACTTGTGTAAGGAAAGGGAAGAGGAGAGAAAATAAGTAAAAGGGAAAATATAAAGAAAGTGAGCTTCTTTCCTTTGTTTGATTCCGGAAAGAAAATGAGAGAAAATAAGGGAGAAATTTTTTTTCCCTTGTTTGGTTCCAAAAGAATTTTTCTGTATTATTTTGGGGCCCACTCATAGGCGTGCGGTGACGTCTTCCATGCCATCATTCAGACACCAACTGCTGAGGGTTTCTTACGCATAGCTTCTCAAAGCCACTGATGGATTCATGGAGCAGAATCTAACAGGTGTTAGGCACTATGGCTCCGTTTACAAAGGAATTCTTAATCATGGTCAGACAGTGGTGGCAGTGAAAGTGCTCAATCTACAGATCCAAGGAGCTTCTGAGAGCTTCATGTCAGAATGCGACGCTCTAAGAACTGAAATCTCTTGAAAATTTTGAGTGCCTGTTCTAGTGTGGATTTCCATGGTAATGAATTTAAGGCTTTGATGTGTGATTATATGGCCAACGGAAGCTTGGAAAAATGGTTGCATCATAATGTGTGATGTAGAACACGTGGAGGTCCAATTCCATGATCAGCTGGACCGAGCCAAGCCCCGGAAGTCCAAACGGTGTTTAATTTCAGATTACCCAATTTGGC
>JAOTQK010000021.1:6137480-6147587 GCA_025642025.1 Rhododendron ferrugineum
TCTTTAAATAAATGCAAGAACAAGGAAGAAAAGAATGAAGAAGTGAGGTGAGAGTTGGTGTGTTGTGTGGAGGGGAGGGGAGTGGAGGGGAGGCCTATTTATACTAACAATCCAACAAAATTTGGTGGATTCTAAAGGATAAGATCAAATCTTATAATATCTAACAAATTCTTATAATATCTAAACAAAATCTTATAATATCTAACAAAATTCAATCTAACCTTATCCTAACCTTATCCTAATCTTATCTAATAAAATCCAATCTAATCTTATCCTAATCATATCTAATAAAATCTAGGGATATCTAGGAAATCAAATCAAATCTAGATCATAATCTTATATAATATTATCATATCTAAACATAATTAATAGAATCTAGGTGTATCTTGATCATATCCAAAGAAATCTACCATTATCCAGTAATATCTAAATCAAATCTAATAATATCTAAATCAAATCTTATATAATCTATCAATATCTAACAAAATCTAAATCAAATCTAATAATATCTAAATCAAATCTTATATAATCTATCAATATCTAACAAAATATAATCATATCTAAATCAAATCTAATAATATCTAATCAAATCTTATATAATCTATAAATATCTAACAAAATCTTATAATATCTATATGCAAATCTCTCTCCAAATCTCCCTAGATTTAAGGAATCTAGATTGTACAAAGAAATCCTAGGATTTTGTTGGTGCAAAAGTCCGTTCATCAATGACCCAGTGGCAGTCATACGGGAAGGAAAGTATGTTGTGCAAAAGTCCATTGATCATCTATGACCCAGTGGCAGTCATCCGGGGGAGGAGGAGGAGGGGGAGAGGTTTAAACGGGTCGGTTCGGGTTTGAGTATGACTTGACCCATATTTGACCCGGCCTATCTCGACCCGCCTACTATTGACCCATATTCAATCCGTTCATATTCAACTCATGATCCATTTTAACCCGTCTAAACCCACCCATTTGCTAGCTTTAGTTGTCAGTATCGTATAGTGAAATAAAAAAACAACCCCTCGCTTAAATGTCTTGGTATTGTGTGTTTTTTAGTAGCCTTACTTGATTTTTACAATCTCGTTAATTTGTTTTCACACGATCAAAATAAAAAAGCTACTCATAAATATTTAGTTAAGGTGAGGAAGATAATAGGTATGATGTTTGTCGTTACAAAATCACAAATAAAATGTACAATTTCAGAAATAGTCTCTCTAGTTTGCATTTTGTCTCAATTCCATCCCTCTTGGAGGGAAATGTCAAAATTCTGTCCACGAGTTTCGTTAGTTCTAATAACACCGTAAGTGAGACCAAATTGAGACGAAATATAATGGGTTAAAAAATATATGTCAGAGTTAATACTAGAGGTATGTAATTGAGATTCCACGCAAACTAGAGAGACTATTTCTAAAATTTATCCTTTAATTAAAGTAATTGTCGATCAAATTAATCTTCTCAAGGCTTGAGCAGCCAGGATATGGGCTTGATTTAAAACATTAGGAGAGTAGTGGCATGGAGGACGCAACGCAAGAATTTCATAGATAGGGTCAGCTGTAGGTGTGGAGCCAAGATTGTTAAGTAGAAGGGTCGATCAAGTATCTAAGTGGGTCAAGAACAATGTCTGAAAAAAATAGAAACTACAACGATTCTAGTGAGTTTCTTGCAGAATTAATGAAAAATATTTATGGGTCCAATTCGGATAGATAATAAAAATATATATACCCATATTGGACAAATTTTGCATGCAAGGGTCCTACAACAATGTGGCTCCACCCTTGTCAGCTCTAAAATTATTTAGGGCGTGTTTAATGACAAATTTCATTTTAGGGAAATTCGTAATCCAGGCACCGAACACACCAATAATCTAGGCACATTTCTGTCAATAGTTGAAACAAATATGGGCATTTTTGTCTTTCTCGGACAAACCCATGTAGAAAGTGAGACGTGGGATGAAGGGCACATTGACCGGGGACACATTTGCCTTATGAGTTCGTTCATTGAAAAAATCCTTTTCTTCCTGTGAGTTTGATTTTGTTAAACGTGATTGAAATCGGGCTGCACATTGTTGTGCTCAAAAGGCTCTTTTGAATGGTTGGTCCGGTCTGTGGACTTCCTTTTTCTCCCATGGGGTTCCCAACTGTCTGATGTTTAGGCTTTTACGTCTTTCAGATTAATAACACTTATCTCCTTTTGTCAAAGAAAAAAAAAAAAGAAAAAAAGAAACAAGGTTCAAAAATTTGGCAACACTGTGGTCAATTCATTCGACATGTAACAGTCGAAGTCGTTCTAGTCTTTAGTTTCACACTGAACGTCCACTTCAGAGGTTGATTCATTCCATTGCCGTTTCGGTACGTTGTTAAGGTCTCTGCGGACGTCTGTACCCTACAATTTAGTGGTCCAAGGAAAATGACAACCATTTTCAGATTATATAACTGGTCTCACCATGCTGCATTTCTCAATGGCAAAGAAAATATCATGGCAAAGTGGCTCATTATGCTCTATACAGTCCTTGTGTGGTGGTGCTGCACCCCTGCCACTTGCTTCGATAACGAAACAGATAGATTATCGTTGGTTGCTTTCAAGGAAGCAATTGATCAAGACCAACTTGGGGCCTTGAATTCTTGGAACGATTCCGTGCACTACTGTCAATGGGAAGGCGTTTTGTGTAGCCGTCGACATCCTGATAGAGTTGTAGAGTTGAACCTAGTGTCCCAAGGCTTGGTGGGATCACTCTCTCCTCATATCGGAAACCTGTCGTTTCTCCAAATCATCGATCTTAAAAATAATAGCTTCCACGGCCCAATCCCGCAAGAGATGGGTCGATTGTTTCGGCTTCAAAGCGTGGATTTCAGCAACAATTCGTTCCATGGGGAAATGCCAACCAACCTTTCCCGATGCTCAAATCTCGAAAGCTTGAACTTGATAGACAACAACATGACCGGAAACATCCTGGCCGAGCTGTCTTCTTTGTCAAAGCTTAGACGTTTGGGCTTAGCTTTCAACAAGCTTTCAGGTAGCATCCCTCCTTCACTTGGAAACCTTTCTTTTCTTTCATGGCTTTCTTTAAGAGGCTGTGATTTGCATGGAGAGATCCCAAAGGAAATTTCCCAGCTTCAGGAACTTACACTTTTTGCAATACCCGTCAACCACCTTTCTGGCAAAATTCCTGCCGGCATTTACAACATCTCCACCATCTCTATGATCACATTGTTCTCTAATCAACTTGACGGAACCATTCCTCCTGATATAGGCTTACGCCTTCCCAAACTCAGGCGTCTTAATCTTATGGACAATCGGTTTACTGGACCGCTTCCTATTTCGTTGCCCAATGCTTCCGGACTTGATTTCATAAACTTTGGCGGTAATAGTTTTGTAGGGCCAATCCCTAAAGATCTTGGAAGCCTTCCAAGGCTTCTAAAGCTGCTCCTTTACTTTAATAGGTTGCAAGATGATCTTGGTTTTATTTCATCGTTATCAAATTGCACGAGTTTAAGAGTGGTTGCTGTTGACACCAATCTTCTTAGAGGTTCATTGCCCGACTCCATTGCCAATCTTTCTGCCACAATTGAGTCAGTTGCAATGAGTGACAATCAACTACATGGAAGCATGCCTTTAGGTATCGGGCACCTTCTCGGTCTCAGTCACTTAGACATGAGAAGCAATTATCTTAGTGGCCCTATTCCTACCACCATTGGGAACCTTTACAATATGCACAACCTATATTTATCAGGAAACAATCTCACAGAAATTCCATCTTCTATCGGAAACTTGACTTTGTTGATTGTTCTCCACTTGGAGCACAACAGTATCAATGGAAACATACCTCCAAGTCTCGGCAATTGCCGTAGGTTGTTAGATATATCTATTTCTCATAATTATCTAAACGGCTCCATACCCCCTGAAGTTATGAGTCTATCCTCCATTTCAATTTCCTTCAATTTTTCCCACAATGCATTGAGTGGTGCCCTTCCGCCAGAAGTTGGGTCGTTGCATAATGTTGCGGACCTGGATGTGTCAAACAATAGATTTTCAGGACCTGTTCCAAACTCTTTGCGCAATTGTTTGAGCTTGGAACGACTTCATTTGGAAACTAATTTATTTGAAGGTGAGATACCCCAAAGTTTGCAAGAGCTAAGGGGTTTACGAGAGTTGGACCTTTCACGGAACAATTTTTCCGGGTTGATCCCAAGTTATCTTGGAAAGCTTCGATTAGAAAAGTTGAATCTGTCTTTTAACCAGCTACAGGGGGAAGTTCCAATTGAAGGAGTTTTTCAAAATGGAAGTTTGATTTCAGTGGTTGGAAATAGCGATCTATGTGGAGGCATTCCAGACTTAAATCTTCCTCCTTGCTCGTCCTCAAAATCCCAGCTGTCTGGCAAAACCAAGTTGATAATCATTGTTGTTATTGTTGTCGTGGTGTGTTCAAGTTCATTCATTTCCTTCTTTGTATTCTCTCATCGGCGACGTGTTTCAAGAAAAAAGACGTCTTCCATGCCATCATTCAGACACCAACTGCTGAGGGTTTCTTACGCAGAGCTTCTCAAAGCCACTGATGGATTCACGGAGCAGAATCTAATAGGTGTTGGGCACTATGGTTCCGTTTACAAAGGAATTCTTGATCATGGTCAGACAGTGGTGGCAGTGAAAGTGCTCAATCTACAAATCCAAGGAGCTTCTAAGAGCTTCATGTCAGAATGCGACGCTCTTAGAACTGTAAGGCACAGAAATCTCTTGAAAATTTTGAGTGCCTGTTCTAGTGTGGATTTCCATGGTAATGAATTTAAGGCATTGATATGTGATTATATGGCCAACGGAAGCTTGGAAAAATGGTTGCATCAAGATGGAGTTGAAGATAATGGGCAAGAAGAAAGCTCTATAAATTTAAAGTTGATTCAAAGGCTGAATATCGCTATAGATGTTGCATCTGCGCTCGAGTACCTTCATTGCGATTGTGACTCAAGAATTGTCCATGGCGATTTGAAGCCGAGTAATGTGCTTTTGGATGATGATATGAACGCCCACGTTGGAGACTTTGGGTTAGCAAAAATTATCTCAACTGTTTCAAGTGAGGGGGAACAACATCAGAGCAATTCTACTGCAGTGAGGGGAACTATCGGCTATGTTGCCCCAGGTATGAGTTCTTTATTATCCTGGGTCACAATTATGGGGTGTGTTTATGCTGCTAATAGCGAGTGCTCTATTAGACTTTGCTGTATTAGAATTTCTTTTTTTGATGTGCTTTTTTTACCATCAAAATGCCATGCAAATATACAATGGAGCCAAGTTCATTTTCAGTTAATCTACGAAACTAATCTGTTTTTGAAGTGCATCAAGCGCTTGATCTGATTTCTTTCTGCGTATTATTTTGGGTTATGGTTCGTACGTCAAACTTTTAAGCGCATCAAAACCCATCATTTTCTGATTTGTAACCATTGGCTAGCATCACTTTTGGCGACCATTTTTCCTATGAGAAACATGCTTCTCATAGCCACTGGTCAATTCGGCATAACTCTAAATAAGTTTCACGACAAATGAAATTTAAACTCCCAACACCAGCTCTGGTTTTTCTAAATTATTCATTGGAATTGTTGGTCGGAGGTATTATCGAAAACAAAATATGTAATGGTCAATACTCGGAAACTTACAAAGTTTATTACAACAACATATCGATGTTGGCCAGATTCATTTGTGCTTGCTTCAATCCCGGGCTCAACAATGTGAATGGAATGCACAAAGTTGTATTCGGGTTCTTTTGAGATAGAGACTAGCTATGCGAATCAATCAATTTGTATAACTTTGCATACTAAAACCTTTAATCCTACTTGTAGAGTACGGCCTGGGTGATAGGGCTTCCACAATGGCGGACATGTACAGTTATGGTATCCTTCTCTTGGAGATGTTTACGGGTAAAAGACCAACTGATAATGCGTTTCAGGATACTACGAGTCTTCATAGCTTCGTTAAGAGTGCTTTTCCTGACCAAGTCATGGATATTGTGGACCCCTACGTTCTTTCGGAACACGAGCCAAGAAGTTGGTTCAAGGACACCCTTGTTTCTGTATTGAGAATAGGAATCGCATGTTCGATGGAATCGCCAAGAGACCGGATGCAGATTCAAGCTGTAGTTAGCAAAATTCGCAAAATAAGAGATGTCTATGGAAATCATGTGTCGAGCCGAAGCCAACAATAAGAGAACATCGTCAAACACGAAGGCATAGGTGTGTCCCCCTAACAACTCTCTTCAAAATGTGTCCAGTGTTTTTAACGATCCGGATTCAAATGAAATTTTTTTCCTGAAAAGTTTCATTTGAATCCGGACCGTTGAAAATACTCACCAAAGGCTGTAATATGCATTACACGCCCTGTAGTGCATCCTGCACTACAGGTTTCCGGGTCCACCAAAACATGACCCCAATGAATGAATCCTTTTTTTTTTTGGTACGTCAGAAATTCAAATGAATCCTTTCAATTTCTCAAAGTATTCCCTGTTGCTTTTCATTTTTGCTTGTGTAGGGATTTTGGGGAAGACAAGCAAATCAAAGCATGTTTTTTTGGAGTCCCCCGTTTCTTTGAGGATCCATGCATCATTCTCATCAGCTTAGAATTCAATTACACAACTTTCGCTTTATTATAAATTGGATGTCATCTATTTTCATGTTGGATCTTTGTCATATATACTGTATCATCTTATTATCTTCTTGCTGATGTATCACTTCTAAACTTTGTAAGCAGAGTTGTAGACTGTAGTTCTTGAAATAAAACAATTGCCAGTATTGTCCGTTTTTAACAAGCGCAGAATTTTCTTTAGATTTTATTATATGAATTTTATAGGTTCCTCAATCGCGGAAATGACTTGTTGTCAAGGCCAACTAGCAGGGCCGGCTCTGAGATTTTGGTGGCCTAACACGATCCTCGAAAATAAGGCCCTTAATATCCTATCACTTAACGTGTAATTCTTTTTTCATCAGTTCGTTGGGTTTGTTTGTAATGGGAGCTATCGTTTAAAGAGAAAAGATGCATTTATGTTAATGATGCACTCACCACACTAAATAATTTTTTCAAAGATTAGCTGACATCCCGTGATCCAACTTCTAGTTTTTGAACATTTTTTGAGGTTTAAGGCTTGCGCCTTATGGGCCTTAGCCCAGAGTTGGCCATGCCAACTGGCCAAAACCATGTCAATTTATTGAATCTGCACAAATAATATGGAAAAGAGAGAGTCTACATATCCCGACCTTTTCCCCGACTTGCTTCCCGATGCTGACGTGGTGGGTGGGCTCAACGTCAGCAGCTGCCCAAAAAAAATATAAAAAAGCCAAAATCGCTTAAATTTGAATTCCAATTTCCACCCCCTTCGGCCTCCCCAGATCTGGAGGAACGAACATACCAACACGAGAGAGAGAGAAAGAGAGAGGGGAGTATGACGGGGTCACCCCATCACCGGCGGCTAGTTCTTCCATTTTGGAGTTAACTAGTAGTGACTTGCCGGTTAAGTTCTTCCATTATTTTGAATAAAAACGAAAAAATTAGTTTATTGGCTTATTTTTCGTATTTATTCAAAAAAATTAGGTTTCGATCGTAATTTTTTTACCTTTTAGATTTCTCTCGTCATGACGAAGTAATAATCTACAAAATTTTTACGAAAAACTAATAAATGCAATTTTTATTGAATAATGATAAAAAAAAAAAAGTCATCTAACTTATTAAGCCAAACGAGCTTAGTCACCAAAAGTGTAATTTCTTGTAGTGTTAGGTGGGAAAGGAAAAAACTGGGCCCGTCCAATTTTTTCAATACTGTAGTCTGAAGATAACACAGTACCTTAATTTATTGTAATTAAAAAAAACAGTTTTTTTTAATCAATAAATGACAACTTTTTCAAGTCCAACGATAAGAAAAAAACAAAAGGAATTTCCCATGCTGGTGAGTGTCATTATCATGAAATAAACAAAACATTTTATGTGAGATTTACTTGTAATGCCGGTTTGATATATAAAATAGAAAAGTGGTGAGAATAGTCGTCGTTTGGCTATTGTCACGGTTAGGGGCAACCAGACCCGGATGCTGCCGAGCGGTTGCAGATTAGTCAATTCGGCCGTACATCTCGACGCGGACGACTCAGATTGAATCTGAGCGCATACAAATCGCATTGATCAAGTCTGAACAATTCATTACTTAATTTGATCCGAACCGTTGATTTCTGGACCCCGAGTCCCTGCAGTGCGCAAAAGTCAAACTACAGCCCCCCAAAACGACGTTGTTTTGGGGGCAAGTTACACACGGCCAAGCCACCGGCTGGAAAACTGGAAAAGGTGAGAGGGAGAAAAATTATTCAGTGCTTCTGCCTCATCATCATCCCACCCCCTTCATCCCTCATCTGATCCCATCCCCCCTCTCTCTCTTCCCCCAAACGCTTCTTCATCTCAGCCCACACAGAGCACTGCCGCCGGCCACCACCTCCTCTCTTACCTCCCTTCCCCAGCGATGAGGAAGCTGGGTTTTTTTTGTTTTTCTCTTTTTTCATTTTCCTTGATTACAGCTTTGGTTAGTCTCAGACAAAAGTTTGTAGAAGACTTTAATAGAACAATCAATCGGGTGCTAAAGCCAAAAATTGGAGGACTTGAATCGGCCACCCCCTCCTCTCGGAGTCGTCTTGAATACGGCTCCGGTCGTGATGGGTCCTCCTCCGACCTCCCTTGCAATCTTCTTGTAGAGCCAAACATGGGTCTTCCTCCCTTGGAATGGGTTTTGATTTTTAGAAAACTGGTTTCAATTTTGGTAACCATAGTCAATTTGTTTCGATTCTTTGTTGTTGGAGGAATGGGTTCATGCCATCAAATACGTTTGCGAAAAGGACGAGTTTATTTGTGGTAGTGATTGCTGGGGAAGGGAGGTAAGAGAGGAGGTGGTGGCCGGCGGCGGTCCTATGTGTGGGCTGAGATGAGGAAGCGTTTGGGGGAAGAGAGAGAGGGGAGATGGGATCAGATGAGGGATGGAGGGGGTGTGTGTTTGATGGGGTGATGATGAGGCAGAAGCACTGAATAATTTTCCTCCCTCTCACCTTTTCCACTTTTTCAGCTGCTGGCTTGGCCGTGTGTAACTTGCCCCCAAAACGACGTCGTTTTGGGGGGCTGTAGTTTGCAGCCACATTTGCGCACTGCAGGGACTCGGGGTCCTTTGATTTCTGAGATGAGAATTTGATCGGCCGCCTTGCACCGGGGCAACCCGCTTGGTAGGCCTCAATCACAGGAAGATTTTTGGTGTTTATTAGCGTCATTAAGTTGACAGAATGTCTGTTGCAGGCTCTTTCTGGTTCGCTTCTTCTTTGAAAAGGATATTCCTTTACTTTACAATATTATTTAATTAGGTAAAATTTACCTTATATCGAACTTTTCTTGGTCACCAGCCTCAGCATATCGTGCCATTAAGGACGGATGCAGTATTATTATATACCAATTATTCTAGGACCAGCCCCACACAAACCGCACACTCTAATATATGTATGAGTGTGTAAAGTGGGTGTGGTCCTAGAATAATTGATTGTATATATCCTTTTACGATGATTGGTTATAATTGTACAGGTTAATCCGTTAATTATAAAAAAAAAAACCTCTATTCCGACTCTCTAGCTCTCTCTCTCTAGACCGCTGCCGGGGTGGGGGGGGAGGCGTCCCACCGTCCTCCCCCTGGGCTCCTCTTTCCTCTCCCTCCCGCAATCTCTCTCTCTCCTCTCTTCTTCCAGTTTCGATCCCCTTTTGTAACGCCCCTAATTTTGAGAACGTTAAATAAACATTTTTCACTGAAAACCTAAATAGAGTCTGACTCATTATTACAACATAATTCTCACAATAGTACATTTATTCAACAAATGGAGGAAAATTAGGGAACTGCTTCTCCATCCTAGCCAGCTCTTCGACTTCATAAGCCTCCAAGGTATAGATCTCTCTCTATTCATCTACAAGATCTGACACATTATACCGGCGTCGCCTCAGTATAATATGTCAGGGTTACAACAGTAACACCGTGAGCCATAAGAGCTCAATAGAATAATCTCATACCCATTAACCCATAATTTATAACAACAGGGCAAATCAATAACAGGTAAAT
>JAOTQK010000021.1:6207330-6221589 GCA_025642025.1 Rhododendron ferrugineum
ATATTAAATCTTTCTTTAAGAGAAGTAAATTGTTCCAAGGAAAATTGAAGTGACAGTCATGTCACTCTTTAATAGTAATAAGATGAAAGATAACTAATCGTCGAAATAGTTACAATAGATGGTAAAAACATGACTAAAATTCCATCTAAACGCAAGCCACATTGACAGAATCAGACTTCATATACATGTTTACAAATTCGGAACTGCGAGATTGTTGATAGAGTGATTGTTCCTTTGTAGAAGCATTGTAAATTCTCCACACTATCCCACTGTAGCTTCTACTGCATCCTTTTTTCTTTTTTTTAAATCTATTCTACTGCATCCTTCACTTATACTCCTTTCTACCCTATCCAACACTAGGTGAAAAGTTGAAGAAAGAAATCTATGAGAATTTTGTTTTTCAAATGTTTTAATTTTGATGACTCTCAAGTTTCTGCTTGAGTTTACACTCATCTCGACTAACTTAGAGAACCAATCTCATCGTCCACTAGCTAGTACCTAATTGAAGTCGCTCCGTATGATATACCATTGTCATGGTTGGAGGACTACGAAGGTCGAAGGGATTGGATTAACTTCGTCCATTCATAACATTATTCAGAAAAACTAAAAGATCGACCCTTTAATATTGAATTAGATTCAAATATTGCAACCCCTTTTAGGGCTTTTTAGTTTTTACCACCAGAAAATTGCACCTTAATTCCCATTAGGGTATAACACTCTCTTTATTTACCACTAAGTCTAGACATGTGTTGAGAACGTCAAAGAACAAAATTACCACTAAGTCTAGGCATGTATTGAGAATGTTCTCAGAACTAATAACGTCTGAGAATGAATTACCTCTAAGTCTAAGCGTGTGCTGAGAATGTTCTCAGTGCTGAGAACATCTGAGAATGAATTACCTCCAAGTTTAGGCGCGTGCTGAGAATGTTTTCAGTGTGCTGAGAATGTTCTCAGTTCTGAAAACGTATGAGAATGTTCTCAGAGTTGAGAACGTCTAAGAATGAATTATCACTGAGTCTAGGCATGTGCTCAGAACGTTCTCAGAGTTGAGAACGTACTCAACTTTGAAATATTCAGAGTTGAGAATGGGCGTTTACTGAGATATACTAGTGTGTTGAGAACGTTCTCAGCTTTGAAATATCCAGAGCTATGAGAATTACTATTAAGTCTAGGCATGTGCTGAAAATGTTCTCAGAGTTGAAAACTTTCTCAATAGTCAACGTCGATGGTCAACGGTCAACGCTGATATTTTATCAACAGTCATCAATAGTGGTGGAGGAGTATTTTTAGTATAAAATTTTGACTCACCTTATGGGTGTATTTAATAATTTGGACCTGACCCGGTGAAAATTACTTTGGATTTTCCGTACGTACACGTAAATGGCCCCGAATTCTTTTCCGACTTCCCTACTTCGATCCCTCCACTAGCAGCCATTTCTCGTAGTTGTATTACCACAAGTTGCGTACGAAACCAAATATCCAGCTCAACTCAATTACGTAACGAACGCTTTTTGACAAGCATTTGCTGCAACTTAAGTCTTGTAACGGTTCTTCAAGAAATTTGAGAAACAATCCCCCCAATGAGTTTGGTTCAGTCAGGGATTTCAGTCCGCCCAAAATATTAACATTTTATTTTATTTAAAGTGTATATATGTAATATATATATATTATGTATTTTTTAATATAAAATATATAGTTGGTCTGTTCGTATCGGTCCGGTGAAAATCACAGGAAACCAAAACCGAACCGATTTTGGTTCGGTTCGGTCCAAAAAAATTCCGCCATCACCCCGACCGAAAACCGAACCGATCGGTCAATTTATTCGGTCTGTCGGTTTTTGTAACACCCCAAGTTCCAACGAATTTACAGTTAGTCGAGCCCACAGAAAGTCCAGCTAAAGCTGATAAATATTACTCCTCCGTACAGTAAATAGCATGAAAAACTCTGAAATGAGAGGAAAACCAAGAAGAAGAAGAAGAACAGTGCCTCATGTTTTCTAATTGAAGAACATCACATTAATTAGCTAAAATCTCCTTACCTGTATACAATTCAGCAAGTAGTACAAGCCCCCTATAAAATGTTACATCTGCTGCAACATTTTGCAATTCTTACCTTCTTACAACACATAACCAAGTATACCACTCTTGGTGTAATATTGAAACTACATGCACGAAATAATGCCTTGGAAGGATATCACAACACACGAAACATATTTCACTTCAAAATACTAAACGGATTGGGCTGTTGAGGGATTACTCCTTCGGAGGAAAGATGTCTACGCAAAAGCGAATATTGAAAGCAAAAGCCAACCTTATTTCCGGAGTGTTTCGATCTCATGGTCCCAGTCTATAAGGACCTTCTCCCATGTAGTGTCCTTCCATATAGAGGGCTGCGTTCTGAGGGTGAAGGCCGTCCATTACCATAAACTGCATGTCTTCGGAAGGTTTCCAGTGCCGTTTCCTTTGGTTGATGAACCAATTATTGATTTGTTTCTGGTCCAAACCAGTTGATTCAGCCAAGGCCACCTTCTCTGTCTCCTGTGTCATTATCATTACAAGCCTAGTCTTAATATCTGAGTAGCATGCGAACAAGAAGTAAGAAAATCCCACAAAAACAACAAAAATAAAACCCATCTAGTCCCCAATTATTGGGGTATGGGCGGGAAGGATTGGAGACGAACCTAACCTTTGGCAATATATGCACAAAGTGGCTGCTCTCAGAATACCACTGAAACAGTGGACTCCCTATACCTCCAAAAACCGAAGAGCTAAAGGAACGTTTTGCTGCGGAACCATGCCGCCATATCAAAAAAGCCGAAAGGCATCAGAGAGGGGCCTAAAGACCCAAATCAATTTCTATGCACATTATCATGCTTCCTTCATTCATAGTCCAGAACATCGGATAACACAACAAAAATCTCCCAAAAAAGATAAAAAAAAATTAATAAGAGGATTTTCTCCAACTGTAGGAATCCCTTACTGCCACCGACGTGGCAGCCTATGCGATTATCCTGTGTTACGTAATTTATGTGAATATCATAACGTATTTTGAATATCGCGAAAGTAGTTAAAAGTCAAAACATATTTGAAACACATTCTCAAATGCCTTAAGGGGTCGTTTGTCTTACCAGACATGAGCAACGGATTGGACTACATGCATGACCAGATATCCAATGTCTGATTAAAATATTTAAGACCTCGATTAGAGACCCTTTTCTTTTTTTTTTGGGATCGGCGGATTAGAGACATGTCTTGAGATATAATCCCACGAAGTGTGGAATATATAATATCTCCTGGGCTGTGGTCTATTAATCAGATCGCTATTAATCAGTGAGATTGTATATTTATTGGGACTCTATTTGCCTTCGCAATTACTCCCATCGAACAAAAGAGTCCTAAACGTACATCGTTGTAGCCTGTAGGACAGATTGATAGTTCTATGTCTGCAGGCATACAAAGGTACCAGGAGATTCTTAAAATCCAGGAGGAACAACTCCTCCTCTTAGCATTTTTCCTTTACCACAGAAAGTGACATTGATGCATTGTCCATTCAAGATGGACCACCACTTAGGTCCCTGGGATAAAATGACAGGGACAACTCATTTGAATTCAAATGTTTGTAAAATTTATAAGTACTAAATTTTGACGTTATGCAATTAAGAATAGCACTCCTCAAGAAATAATCAGCAAATCTATCTAAGAAACTAGCTTCATAAGAAGTTCTGAAGAGATTAGAAAACTTGAACAGGATGAGGGTATACCGAAGGGTAAGGCCATTTGTAGTGCAACTCCCACCAACTGAGCAGCTTTTGCCTCGCGTCTTTGGGCAGTTTCCCTTTCTTCTTTTTCTTGGAAAGCTCTTGCTTGAGACTACTCAAGTACCCACTATACTTCCTCAGCAGGTGGTTCTTGAGTTCCCGATCTTCAGCGCGTGGATCTATCTCCGGCAGTTCAGTTTCGCCACCGCTGTTGTCTTGATCCTCATCGGATGAAACAACACCTTCGCACTTCTCATCTGTGCAACCACGGTTTGAAATAGGTAAAGAGAAAACTAATTAAGTACTCGGCATGGATATTGTTTAGAACACGTTATGGAGTAGTCCATGCTGAAAAGAATTTTACTTCAGAAACTGCAATCCCTAGTACATCTCACAAACAACTAATGTATACCCGCGTAGTTGCATTCTTCAAAACATCATATGAATCAGGTGTAGCCTATAATGACATAAATCAGTTATCCAGGCTCATTTAACACAATTTCATAAAATTCAAGGGACAATATACTTTACATCCCATGGATAATCTGCATAAATGTAATGTAATTGCTTGGCCTGCAAGTTTACATGAGCAGTGCCAACGAATACCACCCACTCGCATCACTAACCCCTACACATTGAGAAATTTCCCAAGGAAAGACTTTAGGTGTACACTTTTATAAGAAGGATTATTCTAACCTCCGCCCAATGAGTGTAGGATAATAGGAAAATTTTGCATTGATATCCGAGAAAGATGTGTTAATTTTTGTGAAAGTGTATTATTATCCATGAGATATACATTGATATCTAAACTTGTTTGAAATTATTGCCATATTATCCTCCACCTAGATGGAGGAGGTTAACTAGACCGATCGCGAAAGGTAATCAACGGTCTTTTGGATGAGATTGTAACCTAAATTGTCTTTTGAATGCAAATACCAATGATGTGAGAATTGAATAAACCATAAAGATTTTTCTGAAGAAATAAAGTTTTAAAAAGTAAACTTCAAAACAAGGACATTGGAATAATTAATAGAGCTCAGAAACCAACTACCATTCTTTAAATTACCCAAAAAACAAAAACAAAAACAATTCTCATTCACCCATGGCGCTCCATGACCATACCTAATGTCATCAGATTCTGCATCATTTCCAATTCCCTAGATCTTAGGTACATTTTCTCAAACCATACCATCTTATATACCAATATTAACTAAGTAAAATAATAGCAGTCTCTTTTCCAATCTCTTATCTTTTAATTTCGACATTACCCTTAGGATAAAAACATGTCGTATAACACATTTAACGCATGGCAAACTTCCTGAGAACCATACAACCATCTCCAGGCTTCAAAGATAACTAGGCAACCAAATTCATGCAAATATTACAAAAGGCAGTACATTGACAGATACTTGAATAGAGAGAAGTTGAGGCATAGCAAGAAGATGAGGAAATATAGGAGACATTATGTCCCTCAAGGAAAAAGACCAATAAACTCTACCAAAATTAGAACGGGATGGGTTCTGGCACTCATTTGAACAGTCATGACAATTGTGAGTGATTACGGGAACATTGCATGAAATTAGTAGTTGTTGATCATGTAAAAATTCTCTCTCTATATATATCTTCCACACTTTAAGATTTGACACAATTGACGTAAAGAAACGTTATTAGGGAAACACGTCAAAGTCACTTAGACAAGTTAACCATCATCAACTTGTAAGTTCTCTTTTTCTTGTCTACTACAAGTTAGTGCGATTACAAAGCATACAGTTTGTTTTCTCGTAAACACGCTTAACAACCCCCTCAAGAATCTTTCCTTCATCATAGATACAATGCTAAATATAAAGTACCCAAAACTTGCAGTTAAATCTTAATCACATTTTTTTCCCTACCTTCACTCGTTCAATTTTGTTCCACAGAGACATATATACTCCGTTGACTGAAAGTTTGTAAGTTCAGTAAGAACTAAGTTTCTAGTGAGGATGCTGCATTTCCAAACTAGCAAGTTTATGAGCCAAGCTAAGCAGCCAGACACAACAGGAAGAAGCATTCCGCAAAGTATGGTATCATCCTCACATCCCTAACCACACCATAGCCGAAAAGGCTAGGCAAAGGTTATGTACAAATTTGGAACATATTTGAGGTATAAAGTTATTGAACTAAATACCAATTACCTCCAATCAATTGGAACGCCTTCCACAACTAAAGCGTCAAATCAAGTAAGCTCATGACAATTAATGAGGATGATTAGCTCGTAGAAATTACAAGAAATGAAAAAGTTATCCTCTTGTCAGATCATCAAGAGGAGATGAGTAAAATAATTATAATGAATTGTCCCCATTTTTACTCTGCAAGGAGATAGGATAAAGGTCACTCTGACATCATCATTCTTCTCTCCTTCATGTTTGTAAGATGGAAAAAATGATAACCAAACAGTTCAACGAATTAGTTCAATTTTACACTACCTAGCCACGATAGCCATTTCTTGTTTGGAACAAAACGGCATCTCTAATGGTTACTACAACTTAAGAAACTTATCAAGACTATTATATATTTAAGCATATGATTAATTAAGTATAGCTCCCGAAGTTTATTGATTCTTCCACAAGCATTTATACCCAACGTTATATTTAAGCATATGATAAAGTATAGCTCTCGAAGTTTATTGATTCTTCCACAAGCATTTATATCCAACGTGATGTGGATAGGACACATGAGAAGTACATTTAGCACGTTTATTAAATAAGAGAGCAATTTGAATCGCCTGGCTAAACCAATAAACAAGTAGGTGTTCACGAAATCACGTGTAGTGAAAGCACATAACAATCTTCCCAGAAAGTACTTGAATTTCAAGAGGCTTACACCACATCTGATTAAATGAACAGCATTTCCCATAGAGAGTAGCACTTGAATTAAAATTAAGCTTTTAGTTTGGAAAGAGTACTTAAAGAATCTAATATTTATAGCAGCAAGCTAAAAGATACGATAACCACCTATCGATGTCTTAGTGGGCAACATATTGATGCTTCTGAATTTCAAGTTTGAAAGAAAGAAGAGAAAAGAACAGATGAACCAAGAAGCATTAAGCGCTAAATAAGTACTTAAAAAGTAATAACCTTATATAGCAGAAGGAGGCCTAACTTATCAACCATGTGTCATTTCCAAGTCAGTGTCCCCATGACAAACAAATGCAGATCCACATCTGCTCAGCAATTTTTCTTGGAGTTGGTACTCAAGGGTGAAGGCCTATGTGTGGAAGGCATAAATACCCAAAATGTACAATCTAGTTTGAGGCATTCTCACAGCCTTTTGCGAAAACTACTTTTCATTTCTGAGGGAATAACTTGTAGGGATTGTAATACAAATAACATACAAAATTGGATTCTTAGCAAGAAATAATGGTTAGTCATAAGAATGTAAAATAGCAATAGGAAAACTGACAAATAGCAATTTTAGTAATACACCGGAACATATTCGGTTGCTGATTGTCTGAATCTTTGCACAACACTACGACGGGAAACAAACCTTTCAAACACAAAAAACGACACTCGTTTTTGTGCCTCTCATCCATTAGTTTGCATAACGATTTCGAAAAAATATTAGAGTTCTCTATGCATTTTACCGAATATAAATTTCTTACCCAGAAAATTGTGGACAACAAGTTAAAATTTGTAGTACTAGACAACAAGTTTCAAAACTGTCAACCAAACAAGTTTTTAAAACTTAAGATCCAGAAGAAGATACTGAACATTACAACTCAGCATAAGAAATCAAAATGGGTTTTCTCAAAGAAAAAAGCAAAAATATTGTATTACGGAGTATGATATATGTAGATATATATATATATATAAAATAAGGCTACTGATTTCGCCACTCCCCTGCAAGTGTATTTTTGGTGCAAAAAAATACACTTGCAGGAAGTGGCGTTATCAAAAAAAAAGGGAGTGGCAAAATCATTTCCCTAAAATTAGGTGTATAAAAAGAGTAATGGGGCAACAATTCTGACAGGGAGCCGTACAGGCAGGCAACATGGGGTAGCAGTAATTGTAAACCCACTGAAATGAATACTAGCATCCTACAGTATCTTTGTCCATTTTCCAAAGGCCTACTAAACCCACCTCTGATCAGTCCATAAATTCAAAACCAAAAACAAAAAAACTGTTTTCCAGACAAAACCAGTCCAAAAACCCAACTACGGCAATCATGATAAGGGTTGTTCGCTAAAGGGTCTCAAGCCCTTGCGCACGGTCCTCAATAAGTTTCTCCATCTATCTCTCTTCACTCATTACTTTAAAAAACCTCTCTCAAAACTCAAAACGAACAGAGTCGACAACACCGACCATCATGTAGACGTATAAAATACCTACTCGATGCAGTAAATGGTATGCATTCCAATGTGGAATACAAGTACCTGTCTTCTCTGTAAGTACATCTTCGTATACACGACCGTGCACGTACACAATTTTTTTTATTTTGTAAAGGTATTTCGGCGATTTTTCGAGGACGTATCATGTGAAAATCTTCGCAAAAATTTCACATGATTCAATAGCTGAAAAGCACGGTCCGATATATTATTAAGTAATCCTGAATAATCAATCACGGGAACAAAGGATTTGAGGAGCACATATGATATATACTACATCTATACATACACATGCATGTATTGTCAACATGCACAGCAGTCAGCAGAGATATACTCCCTAAAAAAACATGCACAGGAGAGAGAGAGAGAGAGAGAGAGAGAGAGAGAAAACGAAACCCCCACTCTAAAAGTAATGATTTAAGTGAAGAAAACTCTAGAGAATTGATAAAAGCTTTACCAAATCTGGGAAAGAGTGAGAAAATCCAATTGTTTCTACACATGCTAGAAGAACGTTGTTACTAGTAATATTTTAGTAAATCAAGTACTATCTTTTGCCCAAGATCATATCCCTCGTGAATCGTGATTAGGGTTATCCCTATACGCCATAGATACAGGTACAGATCTATAGATACGGTGGGAATATTTCTTCCTTCGGCTACCACTACACTGGAAACTGAACAGCCATCTACTGCTGTCCTTTACCAGTAAAACCCGAAGAAACTAAAATCCATCTCTTGAATCCGAGGCTATCGCTATATTCTCCCTCAAAATAGGTAGTAGTAAAATAGAGACTCTCTCTCTCTCTCTCTCTCTCTCTCTCTCTCTCTCCAGGAAATTGTAGTGTGTGGACGGGGAGGAGAGAGAAAATACCTGCAGCAGAGGGGAAAATACGGACGGGGGCATTGGTAAGCATGTTGAGTTGGGTTTCGATCCGTCTCATGAATTCCATAGCCTCTTGCAATGGCCTCGTTAGCTCCTCTCTATACTTCACCAGCATATCATAATACGCCTCCTACGATTTATAAAAATAAAAATAAAAACGAAATCATCAAAATTGTGTACCCTCGAAGCGAATTGGCAAAAAAATAATAATAATAATCGTTTGCGAAAAAAATCTTGTCCTAGGTATGTAATTGTAATGATATATTTTCCCAATGCCATTTCTTTGTTGGAAAAAGGGAAATAAATGAATTGGGGAGAGAGAGAGAGAGGAAAAGACGCGTTATTGTGAAGGGGGGGAAAGGTAAAGGAGATGAAAAGACACATTACCAACAACTGAGCACCATTTAATTTTTTCAGAATTAATTACAGTAATTCTCTTTTTTTCATCTCAAAAAAAAAAAAAAAAAAACAGTACCCCTCACCATGAACTGATCGAGTTCTGGGTCTTTTGAGGAAGCATCTCTGCAACCGGCTGAAGCTCGTTGCCTTGTCTCAAACTCTTGACGCACGGCCGTCAGCCGCGCCACCACTTCCGGCGGTGCTCCCACCTAGAGAGAGAGAGAGAGAGAGAGAGAGTTCAATATATATAAACATCTTGTAATTAGTTATATTAGGGTGCCATAACCATATATAAGTATGTTACCTTCTGACAATCCATGTAGGCCTCTAAAAGGCTGGAGTAGTGAGGGTGAGCGATGATCTTGGCCTTTATAGCGTCAACGTCGATACTATTTCCATTCGGACTCTGATGATCACCAGCTGTTTGATAATGGAATTTCTGGATTAGCAATTGGTGGAGGTGGGAATTAGTAGCGGCGGTCGTCGTGCTACTTCCGGCTTCGGTCTTCACGATCGGATGCGCTAACTCTTGCTGGGATTGATCGTGAGAATAACCCGATTGATGATTGAAATGATGATGGAAACTGTTGCCAGCAGAATTTATATGCATCTGATGATGATGATGATGATTCGGGGCGAGAACTGGGCCTCCGTACAAGAAACTGCTGGTCCCCCTTTGAGCTGTGTCGTTGTCGCTCATCTGCTGATGATTATAACCCTCCATTTCTTCAAACCAAAGCAAAACCCTAAAGCAAGAACTTAACGAAGAAGATGAAGTAGTGAAGGAAACCCTAGAGGGTGGAGGTGGACACTACTACTGCTACTACTACTCATCTAGGTCACAGGAGGAAGACAGAAAAAACGAACCCATAATTGGGTTTAATTGAGTATTGATGGTTCAAAAATTTATAATAAAAAAAAAAACGAAAAATAATACAGAATTTTATCGGGTTTTTGAGCAAAGAAAATTGAAGAGATGGGCAAAAAACCAGGTGTGCTGGCTATGGAAGCCTGGATGTGGGATTGGACATGCTATGAAGAAGCAAGGGAGGGGGAGGGTTGCGGCCGGAGTGTTTTTTGGCAGCGGCTCCGTGTTTTGGGAGGGTGACAAGACGTTCTTTGTTTAGAGAATAAAGTAGTAATATTTAGGGAAATTATATAGGAAAAAAAAGTGGGAAAGAAGACCCCAGCAAAAAGATAAGGGTGAGCCTACTTCCAGTTAGAGCATGTACCTCAGTAAAAGATATTTTACCTATCCAATAATCCATTTTTTTCATTTTATCTACTCAAATATTTCTCAACTCCACACCAATCATCTCTATTATATCTCTTCATCCTTATAAAATAAACTAAAATAAAGAGAGAGACAGAGAGAGTAGAGAGAGAATGAGGGAGTGGTAGGAAGGAGAGAGAAAAAGAAAATATTTCTCACTCATTTTTTATTGTCTTTATTGTTTAAAGAGAGGAGAAAGGAGGGAGGAGAGAGAGAAAGAAATAATAAAAAAAGATAAGAGTATGAATAGTGCTTAGGTAAAAATAGAGTATAACTATTCATAAATGTATTTTAGCTCCGTTTTTACCTCACCTGCTGCATGGGAAAATTCCTCTCCTTGATTAGCTAAAATAGTTTTTTCTCTTATTTAGAGATACTGGTAAACTTGCTCTTAGTGTTTCCAGAGGCTGGTGCAAACTATATTTTTGGTTTTGATTAGGTAAAATGGCTCTAAAGATGGATTTGTCTACTCTTGTGTACATGCTTTTCGGTTTTCTCTCACTGTTCTTTCTTTTCTTTTTTTGGGGGGTTTTTCTTTTTATATACGTATACACGAAAAAAAGTGTGCTTTGATCAAGCACCCTAGACACATCGGATGCCGTTTATTCCCGCGCAAGCCCCCTCGTTTTTTTTTTTAGAATTTTTGGACGGATCGGCAGTCCGGTGGCCGGAAACGGCCCACCGGCGGCCGTGGTACGATTTCTGTGGGCGGTGGTCGGTCCTCATAGGATTTTCGTTTTATATCTCTGTTTGATTTGTTTGAACAACAAAATTTGTATGGTTGCTTGAAGCCCGCATTAATTATGAACAAACATATGGTACAAATGTTGTTAAGCTAATTGTACGTGAGGCGTTGAAGGGGTGTTTGAGAACCAATTTGCTTTTATGCATGGTAGTAGATTTTTCTATTGCAATCAAAATTTGTAAAAGTGATTGCATAATATGTACATAATAGACTTGTCAAAAAAAAAAAATATGTACATAATAGATCTTGTAGATGATCAATTTGTGCCCAGAATTCAAGAAAATTCCATGTGGAGGTAATTTTGCATTTTTTTATTGTCCAGTGCACTTTTAAAAATACATTTTGGTAAGAAAGCACGGCCAAACAAGTGGAATGTGAAAAGTGCATAGAGAAATATTAAAAGCATCCAAACATGCGCTAAGCAGTAACATTCTAAAAGTTCTGAACTTGATTGAAATCAAATACAGTAATGTCTTTACTACCTACTGTTGTGTAGACGAACGGGTTTCTAGTTCAATGACACTTTCTCACCTCTTCCACATTTTTATGTGAGAGTTTGATTCTGGTTAGAAGCGTGAGTGCTTAGTGTGATGGTGATGCTCTTGAGGATTGCCCCCACCCATATGCCGCTTAGCAGAACCCTTTCTTCATCCTTTTAGAAGTAGGCTAGATATCTATCGAGTGAAAAAAAAATATTGTGACTTTTGGGCTCAAGAATAGATCAGTATTGTTTCGTTTTTTTAATAATTCAGGTTTTCGTACCAGCGTATGCGTACATCAACTAATTCTGGAGGCTCAATCTCATCGCTCACTTAAAAAGAGTCCATTTTTCTTGTTTGGTTAAAGAGGAAATAGACAAGAAAACAACAAAATAAAGAATCTAACACAATAGGAAAAAAGAAGTTATATAAACAACAATTTCTTCTTCCTACCATCCAAGAAATTATCATTTGCTTTGAAGAATGATTTTTTGCACTCCCTTTTTTATTAATTACATTCTCTTTTTTGTTTTTAGTGTGTGAAATTACAAAAATGACCTTAAACGTGTACAAACATCATTTCATTTGGGTAACAACCAAAAGGAAATATTGAAAAAAAACCAAAAGGAAATATTGAAAAGTGAAAGGAAGTTTTGGTAACTTCATCCACTAAAAACAAAAAGAAAAATGTATTTAGTAAAAAAGGAAGTGATTTTCGCACTCTCCTTTGCTTTTTCTTTATTTTCCTTTACTTTGGGTGTATTCCACCAACTAATGCCTTATTCGGTGAGCAATCTAAAAAAATTTAGGTTTGATTTTTAGGGTAATGAGTGTAGCGAGAAATTAGGGTAATAATTGGAGATATAGGTAATGAGCAAAGAGAGATAGAGAGAGTTATTATTGAAAGTGTGAGTAATGAGTGTTTTTAGAGTTGGAAAAAAAATTCTAAGTTACAAACCGAACAAGGATTGAAATAAGATTTTTTGAAGTAAAAGTAAAGTTACAAACCGACCAAGGATTGAAATAAGATTTTTTGAAGTAAATGTAATATATTGTGAGAGAATAAACTGTCTCGTAAAAAGAGAAATAATTATTTAAAAAATAAAAACCTTAGCGAAACGGGATCTCCAAGATCCAAACAAGCAGTAAAAGTTGAGGATCGAGGTAGACATCAAAGCAATTCAAAGAGAGAATTCTTCCGTTCTAGTCGAAAAGAGTAGAGACCTTTGTGTTTGTGTCGAACGAGTTAGAGCATCTCCAACACATCTCTAAAACTGCAGAACGGAGAATAAATGTTACATATTGAGTGGAGATTTTTTTTTATTCCCTATTTTTTTTAAACATTTTTTGTACTTTATTAGAGGGACTTGACGTTTTTTTTTAGAAATTTGATCTCCACATTGTGTTTCGGATCTTCAAAAAATGAAGAGCACCTCTATTAATAATTGTTACTCCACTACAATTTCGAAATGATAATGTCAAAATTATTTTTGTTGATATCAAAATTTTAGTTCACAAAAGACTTGTATTATGTGCAATGTATCATGTGCAATGTACAACACTTTTATACATAAGAGTTCTGACACCAACAAAAACAGTTTTAGCACTAAAATTGGAGTGTCAAAATCACATCTCAATAGATTATTATGTTATGTATAACGGCGTATATATGACCTCATTATATGCATGTCAATTGTACTCACCTGCAGAGAGAGAGAGAGAGAGAGAGAGAAGAGAGGTGTACGAAATTTCAACGGTTAACAGTGTGCAAGTACTGTTTGAGATAACCCATTCTCAGAATTACCACGTGCAGGCAGGGCCAAACGTATCCAGTGATTCCAGTGTAGAGAGAGAGAGAGAGAGAGAGAGAGAGATTATAGAGAGACAAGAAGGACGTATACATGGCTGGATTATGTGTGACTTGTGTCCCCATCACACTGGCGGCGACGACGACCACTGGTCCACCGCCATTTCCCTCGACGGTGACTACATTTTTCTATAGAGTTTTTTTCTTTTTATTTCCTAAACTATGCCCATTTTTGTTTACTAATTTCTAAACTATCATTTTGATGATTTCATCCCCTCAATTATCATACCGTTACCTACAAAGTCCAATAGATAACGAAAATTAAAATTTTTTATGGAAAATGTCAAGTGAGGCCTTGTTTAGGACACTATAGAACAAATACTTGATTATGAGAGCCTTAGAGATAGTAAAAATTAATTATGACCCTTTAGAATAAAATGATCGGAAAAATAAGATTTTCGCACCGGGATAAAAAGATTGAAAATTTGAGCAATTAATTTTTTTCAAGGTTCATATATTAGAATCTTACATGACATTTTATAGAGACTAACACA
>JAOTQK010000021.1:6319521-6346315 GCA_025642025.1 Rhododendron ferrugineum
GATCTGGAACACCTGAGGACTACACTCGGGCTCCCCGTCGAACTGAAACACGAACCTCGGATCAGGCTCCGCCTTCACATTCACATGGAACCGAGAAGCGCTCGACCCCTTCACGTCCTTCCCCACCGAAATCCACCCGTTGTGAAAAACGCAAGCCCTGGCCTCCGCTTCCGTTAAGTCCAACGGCACCCTCACCTTCGCCAGCAGCTTCCCCGAGTTCACCCCGCACGTGCTCCCCCTCCGCCCCGTGTAGATGTAGATCTTGAGGTGGAGCTTTCCGGCGAAGAGAGATTTCCCGGCGAGTTTCGTGAGGTCGGATTTGCTGAGGTGGAAGGATGCCGCGGGGGCTTGGGAGCGGTCCGGGGAGTGGTGCTCCGGCGGGATGTACGGCACGACGGCGGTTTGGTGGGGGAAGGTTTTGAGCTTGATCTTGCAGAAGCACGGGGAGGAGGAGGGGTGTACGACGGAGCGAGCGGCTTTCGAGGCGACGGGGATCTTCAGGGCGAGGTTGGATACGGTTATGCGCACGAACGGACACGGATCCATTGTTTGTGTGTTTGCTTACTTCAACCCCCCGCAGCTGAATCAACTCGTCGCGGGGGTTCAGAACTTCAAAACGTAATCGATTGCAGAGAGAGAGAAGAAGGGGGGGGAGTTTAGAGAGAGTGTGAGGGTTAAAATGTGGCGAGGGTTTTAAGGAAGTAGTGCGTGGGGAATACCTAGGAATGCGTGCTGGGAGAAGGAAATGAACTGTTGCGCAAAACGCAGAGGGGCTCCACAAGCCAGCACTGTCTTCATCATCGTCTCGTTGTCCTGCTACTCTCTCTCTCTCTCTCTCTAAAACTGTTATTATCTGCAGAGAGATGGTGAGAGTTTGGGTAACTGAAAACCCTCTCTCTCTCTCTATATATATATATATCTATTGTCTATTTGTCTCTCTCTCTCTGTATCGATGCTGTTGCCCCTTTCTCGCTCTACAGAGGATGGGAGTATGTACTTCTATGGGTACACCATTTGCACAAGGGATTGTATGAGAGCGATCTCGTAGTCTTACACAATTAATCGGAGCCGTTTAATTTGTTTAAATCTTTTTTAATGATTCACGTAAAATCAGCTAAGTCGAATATTAGTTATAGATATCCAACTGAACTTATTTTTTACATCAATCCTTTACAATACGTTTTAATTAAAATTGAGAAACTCCGATAATTTGTGTAAAAATCAAATGAGTCAACATAAAACGCGATATGCATTTGGTGTATGTAAAATGGTGTATCTACAGTTTACAGAAAGTCTGTTGACACATATATTTTTTTTTAACACATATCGTGCACACATCACTGAGGGAGGCCCACCACGGGTCTCATACAAATGCTCCGAGCCGGTCATAAAATGTTAAATATTTTTGCAAAGGCCTGGTATGAAAAATCAGTTCAATCCGATACCTATAGATGCTTCAAAAAATTGGATCGAACATCTATAGTTTTTTTTTTTTTAATTGGGGGAGGAGAGTAGGGTAGTTGGGAGAAAAGAACACACAGCTGTTGGAAAACAGCTGTGGACAGGCTGTCGATAATCTGCCAGGAGGACCAAACGGAAACGTAGGCTCTGCTCCATGCTTTTCGTACTACTTAATACTAAACTGAATTGGTCTTGCCAGCTCATATCATATCATGACCCTTTGATTGGAATCCCGGCGTAAGTATATCCATTTGTTCGTTACACGTGGATTGTGGATAGCGGTGGGAGATGGGAGCTGCGTGGGACCGAACGGGGGGGTTGGATGGGTTTTAGGCCGTTGATTTGGTTAACTGCTTCGATCAGATGAAGAGGGATGGAAGATTTTTTGGAGTGCAGGTGATAATTTGAGAGTGACGGAAAAGGGCCGTTGGTTCGTTCGTCGAGACGTGGCCCGTCTAGATTGTATTTGTCGTTATTGGTCGTTGGATACAGCTGAGTGTGATCCGGCCGGCCCTCACGAGTGCCGTCACAAACATGGAAAAAAAAAAAAGAAAAGTCCTGTGATTAGAGCAGCAGCCGAACCCATCTTCTACAAATTACTACTCTCTTTTAAATTAAAGAAAGATAAATATATTATGAAAGAATAATTTATCCCGTAAAATAAAAAATAAAAACTTTTGCGGAACGGAGCTTTTAGCCTTGTACCTTTGCGAGACGAGTCACATTACTATTTTGACTCGTAATTTAGGTCCAAATTAATGATAAATTTAATCTCCTATTATATCAAGGAAATTGATTTCTACATTCCCTTAATTGATGTAAACACTCTTCTTTCGTCTTTTAGATGGTGAATTTACGGAACAACATGAATTTTGTAACAAATGTATGCATGCAGAGACTGTTTCTTAAATTCACCTGTTAAAAGATAAAAAAAAGTTTTTGCATCAATTAAGGAAATGTAGAAATCAATTTCATATATCAATGGACAGCTTTGAGGTACACCCCTCCAAATCCAACCGCTTTTAATGAACAACGATTTGCTTTGGCTGATCAAAATTATCAGTCCCCGTTCCAGAACCCATTATAAGTACTTATTTTTTTAATAAGTCAATTTCAAGCTTAAAAATAATGTGTTTACGCAAATAAATTTTCTAACAATATGAATTTTGTTTGATAGATCTTATTGAGATCTTTTGAACGATGCAAAAAAAAATAAAAAAAATTATTTGTCATTTATATTATTTTTAAGTTTGAAAATATGAAACAAGTACTTATTTTTTAAGAAAATGTCCTAGGCAGTCAATTTTTGATTCACAAAAGTATGAGAAATGGTTTATGTCGGTGTAATAATCATCTTAAAAATCAACAAACAAAAACCGATTAAGAGATGGGCCATTACATGCCATTGAAGACACACAAGAAAGGGCTTGTAACCAAGTGGTTATTTCTTGGTCCTGCCACGAGGAAAATCAAGGTTCGAGCCTCGTCAAACACGATTGGGGTTTAGGCCTATGAACAGCTTCTGAATTCTATGTGGATTAAACTAATTAATTCTTCCGTCAACCCCCACTGATGTATACAACATTAAATTATATTTGCACACACTTCTATTTTTCTACATATAGCATGGTTCTAAACTACTACTAACAAATAGGTCGCCCAATTATTTTATACTGCTTTCGGGAAGTTGACAACGTATGAAGTTGAGTACCTCGAGGGCTCATTAATTTCCGAATATTACTAAAAAGTAGGATAGGTCCCTCATAGATTCTTTCATAAAGTGCAAAAAGTGAAAATAAATTACAGAATCTTCCTCCAATATGTCACATTCATTCTCCATTTTAAACTTTTAGAAATGGGTTGGAGATGCTCTATAATCTTCAATGATATATAAATTTTTTTGTGTGTTGATAAAAAAAAAATCTGAATATTTAGGCCCCGTTTGATAATCTTATTAGCCCTTAGGCAATGAATATCTTTCTTTTTTTTTGGTCAAGCGGAAAAACAAAGACAATGACTATCAATCCCAAGAACTACCAATTCCAATGAACTATCAATACTTTATTGTGAAATACCCTCGGTAGTCCACTCCACACCCTTCCAATGCGAAAATACGAAAATAGTCTTGCTTAAATCATCTAATGACCAAAATACCTGCAGGTTAACCCTAAGACTTCACAATTTAATTAAAACCTTTCCGAAATGGGCATTTATTCAGAAGATTTTCCTCTTTAATATTTTTACCTTCAACAAGCTTAAATTACATTGCCCACAGACCAAAGTACTTTGCTATATCCATAATTACACCAAAACTTTCTGAACTTTCAAGAGAAAAAATTACTCCAATTGACAGAATATAGAACGTATATAACGTGCATCTACCAAGTCATGAATACCCTGTCATTGGCTTAAACAAAAAACAATCAGAAATCACTAGTGCTTTGATACATTTTCTGCTTTAGGAAAAAAGACCCAAATAATGTAATTTTTTTTTAATGTTCTTATTGTTTTCTCGAAAATTGGTTTGATCCGGAAAATATCCGTCCTGAAATTAAATTAGTTTTGCATAAGGGTAAAAATAAAAATGTATAAAAAAAAAATCCAATCCTATCCCATGCGAAACGCATTTGATATTAATAATTTTATCATCCAATTTCATCTCAAACAAACATACTCATTACCAATCTTTTCTAATTATCTATCTCAATCAATAATCACATCTCGTTACGAATTCCAACCATCTAATACTGTTATCAAACAAGGCCTTAGGTTACTCTAAAAGAAAAAGGTAGTAATGTTGCTGCTCAATCCATGCGATAAACCAACCGGGGGTAGCTCAGTTGGTTAGGACTCTTATATCTCACTAGGAGTTCTTGAGTTCGAGTCTCCCCGCTTGTATGTGGGTGTTCTTTTCTAGTTTCCTTAGAGGGCTTTTCCTTTCTTTTTTTGTTTTTACCCCATAATGGACTTATTTCTTGTATTGGTTGAGTTGTTGGACTTAGTTATCTCGTGAACTCTCACAATTTTTTTGTTTCTACCCCATAATGGACTTATTTCTTGTATTGGTTGAGTTGTTGGGTTTAGTTATCTCGTGAACTCTCACAATTAATATGTAGTGTCCTGGATTTATACTCTATATTTCACATCTAATATAAAATGATCTCTTCTATCGATTGACAAAAAAAAAAAATCCATGCGATGCTTCTATTTGCATTAATAAATCTCAAGTGTCGCTCTCAATAAAATAAAAGCTTTTCCTTTAGTTTTCTTATGTTCGGCTAAATAAGTCAAGTGACTTATTTTTTTTGTCCTTATTCAATTTTTTTTCGCATTTGTTAGTTTTACGTCAATTTTTTGGGAATTATTGTTTCGTTATGACGAGAGGAATTTAAAAAGTAAAAATTACGATCGAAACCTAATTTTTTTGAATAAAGACAAAAATAAGCTAAATAAGTCATTTGGCTAGTTTTTTTTGTTCTTATTCAATTTTTTTTCGCATTTGCTAGGTTCTCGTCGATTTTTTGAGGATTATTGATTTGTCATGACGAGAGAAATCTAAAAAGTAGTAAAAAATTACGATCAAAATCTAACTTTTTTTTGAATAAAGACGAAAATAAGTCAATTTTTTCGTCTTTGTTCACAAAAAAATTGGATTTCAATCTTAATTTTTTACTTTTTAAATTCCTCTCGTCATGACAAAGCGATAACTCTCCAAAAATCGACGAAAAATTAACAAATACAAAAAAAAATTGAATAAAAATAAAAAATAAGTCAAATAACTTATTTAGCGGAATGAGCCCTAATTGACACTGACAGGAAACCGTGCTTTCTCTTTAGGCCTTCCCCATTTTTCCTTCCTTCGTACGGTAGTAGTTAAAAGTTTTATTGCTAATTCAGATACCATTACTGCATTACATTATTGTATTGGAAAATAAACTACTTTCCTTTTCAACTTTTCTCGCCACCTCAATTGGGATAAGAACAGCTTTTTGGCTTGTATTAAGGTATAAAAAATTTAAAAAAAAAAAAAACCCAACTCTATTTTCCCTTGTTTAAAAAAATGCCTCTCCCTCTCCCCCTCTCTCTCTCTCTCTCTCTCAATGGGAAAAAAAAATCCTCTCTGGAAAAGAACCCACACCCAGAAAATTCCTAATGGCACCATTATTATGAGTCCGTTCAAATGGCGGGAAAGGCCACAGTACTGTAATAATTTTTTTCCCCCCCCTTTGAGAATTAGCCACTGTACCTCAAACGTGTTATTAAACCAGAGACTTGACTGTGGGCAGCATGCCTTTAGAAAGATTTCATTCCTTTCAAAAGCGGTTCGGATCGAGGGAGCGCAAGCGGGGAAGCAAGCGCTCGAAATACAGAATCGCCACTCGGGTTTGAAGGTCCGACACCCAATAAACCGTATTTCGAAGCACCTGCCGTGCTGTTTGATTTGAAAAAGTGAAGACACCAGTCCGTCATTACCATATCTGGGTTCGGGAGCCAAGTTACGAGAGGGGAAGGGTTTTAAGGTACCTCTCTCGTCTAATCCGGAGATCGGTCTCTATTTAGACATTTTGTGAAAATATTTGTGATTCTTCATTTTTTAATCAACCTTAGCCAATTAGGGCGGGAAAATAGTTTAAACGGGGATTAAAACTATAACAGTTTGCAGGATGTGATAGATAGCATGCTCGCTTATTGAAACAGTTAGAATAGGATGAAAACAGACTCATGTGGGAGTTTAAACAGACTGGAAGGCACCTGTTTAGGAGTGACGTGCGCAGGAAGAAACCAGCATGCGATGATCAAGTTACTGCATGCTAATCACACCTGCGCGCGCCACTATAAGACCTGCGCGCGCCAGTAAGCTTAAGCCCACATCTCTTATTCTCAACCCTCTGGGCTCTGGAAATGACCAGTGCACACCCAGGACAAACCAAACAGTTCATAGACAGTTGATAAGCAGTATAAAGGCTGAAAAGCCTTATAAATTCACAAAATACTCCATAAACAGTGTGAGGATAAAATCAGAGACCAAAGACCTACTTACCCATGTAAGGCCAACCACTGGTCAAGAACTGACCAGCGCGCGCAAGTACAAAACAGGCGCAAGCGAGTCAAAGCCACATAACCAGTGCTTGGTTTACATGTTTTTGGGCTCTGAGACATATTCAGAAAAGCCCTAGGGGTATTCCATAGCAGTAGAAATACATATTGAAATACAGCTAGCACTTCTAACAAAGGAAAGTAGTAAACTGGTTAATTTACATGCTTGCAGTGATCTATATGTATGCAAAGACATAAAACAATAAGACACCAATCCCCAAGCGAACCTGCGCATGTAGCCACATAGTGGCACGCGCGTGCTACGGATCTGGGCTCGCTGATTCGATCTACTACGGTTTCTGAAACCTTACCAGCTTTAGGGCCAGGGCATAGTATTGATTACCAGCCTTGACCCTGCCAGCCCCCCTCATGGATCAGAACAGAGACCAGTACAAAGGTCTTATACCTTGGGTTTTTTGAGTTTGAAAGGTATTTGGGCTTTGAGGTTGTATGCGGTATTTAAGTGAAAACAAGCTATGTTCTTGGGTGCCTTTGTATCTCTTTAGTTAATTTGCTTAAAAGGGTACAAGGTGATAACTCTTTGAGTATGAATTTTTGTAAAACTTTGAGAGAGAGACAATGAGGGCTATTTATAGGAGAAGTGGATGGTGGTGAATGAAGATATAACCAGCCAACAAGGGCTGGTTTGGGTTGCTTGGTGGCTAAGTTTTCACCTTTGGAAAAAGGTTGGTGGGGGAGATATGGAGGATGTGGACACCTCCTGTCCGGATACTGCTTTTCCGGCAAAATGGAATCTTCTAATAGGCTGTATTCCACTGATAATGACTTCTGCACGCTGAATAAAGCAAGTTTGACCAGACGCTGACCGGCGCGCGCGAGTCAACGCCATAGGTTGACTAGCACGAGTCAGTTGTAGACTAGGGCGCGAGTCCAAGCCACCCAGAGCTAGTCCATGGTCAAACCTGACCATTTGACCAATACCTGGCACTTTGACCCACGCGCGCTGGGTCTCAACCAACACGTGCCAGTAGGATTTTGGTAGGTTTAAAGGTTAGGTTAGGTTCAAAAGGGGTGTCAAACACTCAAAACTCAAACATGATATCATTCCCGGGGGTGTTCTTGATCCGTTTCATCATCGTGTAATCAAAAACCGAAAGTAAACTAATCTGGAAGCCCAAATTGAGGTATCTACACTTAACTTTTCTATCAATTAGACACAACCTGATTCCAGGAGCATCCCTGAGTGGAGGCGAGAAAGGCAAAAATTAGGGACCCCAAAATTATTATTTTGTAAAATTAAGGACCCCAAAAATTTTTAGTGTATCATAAGAGGTATAAAAAAGCCCATTCACTTAAAAAATAGTCCATTAAGAACAAACCCAAATGGCCCATAACTATTTTCAAAGGAGAGCGCGGGAAAAGTTGATTATAGTGTAATTACTACTATTTTTGTTGCAAAAATGCAACAAGAGTGATATTTGTAAGTTCTTTTAATGATAACCACATCTGGAATTTAATCTACTTTAGAATATATATATATATATATATATATATTCTTTGAAATTGATTTACTGTTTATTTTCTTGCTCTTAGAAGTATGTAAGAAATCCCAACCTTAAAATTCGCCCTAGGCCCCAAAAAAATCGGGACAGCCCTGGGAGCAAGTAATCACTTTCCTTTGCACTGATCCATGGACTCCTGAACAACTGACCTTAAGGTCCCGTTCCGCCAATGTTCTTATTTTAGTTAGTAGAACACACCCTATGTCAAATGTCAAATGCGGAAACGTTAGGAGCTAGGTCATTGGAAAAAAAAAAGTAAAATCAGAGAAATGCTTTAGCCGAAGACATTTCAATGCTAATCTTCCGGACAATCAATTTTTAGTAGTTGACAAACACCATCTCATAGCTAGGTTTTGAGGTGAAGATTTTCAATGCTGAGCGGGTACCAAATACCATCTCAAATTTGAGCCATCCATTTCGATTTTGGATGGCTCAAATTTGGAGAGAGAAAGAGAAGAGAGTGTTGGGATGAGAGAAGATAGAGTGTTGGGGTGAGAGGCCGGCCAAAACACTTTTGGACGGCCCGGTGTGTTACTCAGGCACCACGTCGGCCGGTGACATGGTACCCACTGGGACCCAAAAATTCCTCGGTTTTGAGAGAGCACTGGATGGCCACACCAGCCTCAGCCTGAAAAGAACCACCAAAACCCTCTTGTTTTTGTTCTTTTAATCCAGAACCACCAAAATAAAAAAATTAGGAACTCCCCATATGCTAGTATAGGCATGCTCCTGTGATCTTTTCTGCCATGGATAAAGAAAGGATTTTGCAAAGGAAAAGAAGACGATAAAGTTGAAGGACCCAACAGCTGTGTGCAGTGAACTCCTCAAAATTTTCTATTTCCTTCACCTTACTGAAATTCTAGATCCATGCATCCTCTGGGCAATTGGGTCATCTAGACGTTAAAACAGGAGCTACACAACTTGTTTGCATCTCATTCGGAAGAGAACCCTATCGACATAAGTCTCCCTTATGAAGTACGGCACATCTTCTCAATACAAATACAGATATAATCAGACCTAAGTAGACAGGCCATCCAAATTGCAAATATATACACAATGTCACTTCTAAGGGAGACAAAGAATGTGTGAGCTATCTGAAAAAAAATGAGGCTGTGTGAATTCACCAACAGCACAAACCACAAAGCAAGAAATACACAACAAAGAAGAAAGAAGCACTAGAATGGAGAAAGAAAATAAAATATTAGGAGCTACAAATTATTATTAACTAGGAACTGTTTTTTAACGATGGGAGATTCTGAAGGGAGTGATGGATTGTGATTTGCTGCACGTTTGCGTACACATTCCACCCACTACTCACTAGATTAGAAGTAGACGAAGGAAGCACACACCTATACACATTCCAGTGCCCTAGGCGTAGTAGAGGATCCTCCGAACTTGGTGGTTAAACTCTACTGCGGTGACAATACTGTAGGGGATCCCAAATATGCATGGGAAGCTCTCCTGCATGTACTTGTCAGCATGATGAGCCACACATGATATTATGGCACCTTTTTCCCTACCGCGCAGGCTCTTCAACTGGTTTACCAGCGCGTTTCTTGTACTTGCTTTGCACCAGGCTGAGGAGGAAATCCGTGAATATGTGCTCATATTCTGGCATTTTCCCATACCCTGCATCAGTAACAACAAATCAATTAACGGCCATATATAGAGTAGTCCATGGTTGTCAATTCAAAGTATTCATGACTTGATTCACAATTCTTGGAAAACGTTACGAACCTGCATACGATATTAATTTCAGATTGCTTCCGTGATGCACTTTACCATTCAAGTTGTGATTAACAATTCAGGATTCGTGTTATTATTGAAATTATTACAATTTACATCTGCATTTGGAAATTTTTTTACCTCTTTTTCTGGTGAAAAAACAGGAATATACCTCAATGGAAGAGTTGGTACTTTGTACAAAATTAACCTATACCAATGCCTAATTTGTTAATCACTAAGCCATTATTGTATAATAGGGGATCAAGACCAGGCTATTAACCATTTTTCTTAGTTTTCCTGAAAATTATCAACATAAGCTGTACCCATCAGTTACCTTCGACCGTGACCGATCTTCACAATTCCCGATTCTGTTCTATTTGCGTTTCATTCAATTAGTGCATGTAATAGGATCTTCACCAGTTTCTTAAACAAGTTTTCCTCAAAAAGTGTCAACACAACTTGCACCCATCACGGCATCAAGTGTCTGTTATATGACCGATTTCTATGTTTTCATGATTCAATTTAATCTACGATTCACAGGAAGTTAGTTTCAAATCACCATTGAATTCACAATTTGAAAACTTTGGCTCTGGCTTTGCCAAACAAGGTTAAAATGCAAAATTAAGTTTTTCTGTAAGCACAAAAAATTCTGTTCTCAACCACAATATAAGGAAGAAATCCTGTCATAAAGGTAAGCCAAGGTATTGCATTAGTGAAGCTGAATAAAGATGAAATAGAGATGGCAAACCCACAAGAACATAGAGCTGAGTCTTCCCAATGGGAATTGAAGTAATTATACACCTAAGATAAAAACACAAGTGTCACATTGACATAACATCGAGATGAAAAGCGCATTACTGCTTACCAGGGAAATAGTTGATGTCGATAACATAGAAGCGGTCTCGGGTCCCATGCTCTCTGATTATATCTAGGTTGAATAGCCGAAGGCCCTAGAAGAAGAATATCACAATACAAAAAAAATTCATGAAAATAGTGTAAAATTATAACCTACAAGGCTACAAATAAACCCGTTAAATTCTCAAAGTGCAGGTGACAGAATGTTAGGCATTAATACCAGTCGGCGACGAAGTTCCTTGGCAAGTCTCTCAAGCAAAGGTCGTGGTGGAAGCTCTGCAATAAAAAATAAATTGGTGAGGCACTTCAATCAACAAAAAAGAAACACAAGTTCTTAAGACCTTAACATAGGCAAATAGGCAAGTCGAACCCACCAACTCAAAGTTGAAGCCTTCAAGGCAAAAAACTCCATACCACACAAAGTTTTGCTAAGCTTTGTTAAACTGCAGCCTTACAAGGAGGTGTAGTGGCACGAGGACCCAAACCTATCCCTAATAGCACACACAATGCGCGTTTACAAAAGTACGTACAGAATAAAAGTAGGGTTTCTCAGAAGGGATGAACTTACCACCAATTCCTGGGTCCAGATCTGCATCATCAGCAGATGCTGCAGCACAAGAAACCCTTGGAAAGCGGAATACACCAGCATTTGTTGATAGCTCGCGTTTGCTAACGTCAGGCAAAGAGAATCGCTTCACAACCTTAATAGCTTCCCCAACGACGTAAACCTTGAAGAGAACGCCCCCTACGATCACCAAATTGCCACTTCCACAGTATAAGAACACCAGTTACAACAATATCCATTAAGGAAGTTTTCATGTGGAAGTTGATATACCATGATTGACAAACTCTTGAAGAACAAGTGGAGGTTCAAGTATCCGGAGGGAGTATTGATCATAAGCAAGTGACAGTTCATGTGATTTTGCACTTCCATCAACAACCAAAGGCTTTGCAACTGAAAAAGAGATACAGATGCATTTTCAAATATTAGATGATGGCAGAAAAAGTAAACCACTGATTATGCTGATGCAGACAGTAGACACACCTATGTCACACAGGAAAGAAATAAGAATCATAAATATGTAATCTCATTACATGTTTCCAAATGCACTAGTCACTACTTCGTGATGGCTTGATGATATGCTAATGCTAATCTATAACGAATGCAAACAGAGATTAAAGAGCATATCATCCATGCAAACAGAAAATTTGTTAAGAAAAAGCAACGCTAAATGCAAACACACCAAGTGGTAGCCTCAACCCAGCTTTGTTAACTGCATCCGGGATGGACGCTGGGTCTTTTTTTATGACCAACTGCCTCGGAACACCAACTGTGCCTGTGAAGTAGTTCATCGCAAGTTAAAAAAGTTAAATCTCAGCAATTTATGCACAAATCCACAAGAATAATTACCATATGCATCAGACAAGTTCAGATCGGCAACTTCCTGAAGCATGAACTGACGATTGTGGACTTGCTGTATGGCATCTGGTGGATCAAGAACTGTAACTTCAGGATGTGTTTGCCGATAATCCTATAAATAAAGCCAACCAAGAGAAAGAAGATGACACCACAAGAATCAAAACGTGAATGTTTGTGCATAAAATTATTGACAAGTGATGGCCTCAATGAGAAGAAACAAAATCAATACCTTATTCAATAATTCAACCAGAAATTGCTTGAATGTCTAACTAGTATAACTAGCGATCAATGGGTAGAAAACAATCTAATCCACACGTCTAAGACCAACTTGCCACTAACTGCTATAGGCCACAAAGTGAAACTTCTGACTAGAAATGATTCTCTAATTTATTAGGTAGGAATGTAGGGTCTGCTTATTCAAGTTCTTTCTCTCTATTATTCCCTTTGTTTTTGTGTCTCCAGAAATAAAAACAATGTTTGACTACAGTAATCATTTCTGCATCAGCTTTCCAAATTTGTTTTGTGGTGTTTCAACAAAATCATGCCCTGAAAATAGTTTTTTCCTTTTCAGGGCTCCATGCCAAACAAGTTCCCCCCCCCCCCCAAAAAAAAAAAAAAAAAAAAAAAAAAAAAAAAAGAGAGAAGAAAATCGGAACAGAAAGTGATACCAAACAGGGCTCTTAGAATCTTAGATTCCATGTTGCCCTTCAAGCTACATGTTTCGACATGCAGCTAATATTCTCTAAGACCATCTTCAGATACACATCTCACATGCAACAAGAAATACATAGCAAACAAAGAAATACACATAGATAGCAGTACCAGAAGCATCTAAGAATAGAACATCATATTTCTCGACAGAAAAGAGACAAGACAGATGATTCCAGGAAAAACATGCTAACACGGGAGGGAGATGATCAAGAAATCCATCCAGTTGTAATTCATGCAACACAAGTATTACAGAGCAATTAGTTCAATATCCAGCCATCCATTTGTATGGTTGGAAATGGGGCTCATTGATGTGCAACTCTTGCAGCTAGTACGGACCAGTAAGGCATATATCTGTACTTGTAAAAAATACATATCTTGGGCAAACATTTGCTGAAAAGTACTATGGGTAAACAACTCTACAAGGTTTATGGTTTTCTTTTTTTGAGGCAATCATTGGTTTAGATTCCCAAAAAATCAGTTGAGAAACATATCATGTCAATGCTACTAGCACAGACGATGAAAACACCATCACTAACAAGGTATTGCCGCGTAAAATTCCTAGAAAGCGCATATTTTGCAAATCCACTAAATTTCAAACATAAGTGACACTGTAATGTAACAGGCCTATGCCACAAGGCCAACACAACAACCTAGAATATGTACCCTACGAAATCAAATTACGCCCAACTTCAGATTCAACAAGTAAAGGTTCAATTATTATTATTATTTTTTTTGGATCACCAAGTAAAGGTTCCAATTGCGGAGATTTAGAGTCAATTATGATTATGCAAAACCATGAAATAAAAACTACATTAAAGCACATTTATTACTCACCAAAGGAAGAGGCATTATCATTCATTTTTTAAGCACATTTAAAAAATAAATGTGCTCTACAATAAATAACAAATTATGTTCTATTTTGTATGAGTCTATGACAGAGGCAAGATGATCATTTTCACACAAAGCCTCCTCATCTCTTCAGTCTTGTTACCAAAAAAAATAATCTCATGCAAATTATGAAGGATGACCAAATAACTTGTCAGTTGTCGCTGTATCTGGCAATCCAACAATATAAAATGATGAAGGCAATCAAAGAGCCTGGTCAAATTGCAGAGAGGCCGTAGTATCTGGCAAACTAGGTCTTAGTAACTAAGTTAAGTTAGCCCTCTCCCATTCAGCAGAATGGTTAACATTGTGTCCCTTGAAAAAAATACCCCGTTCAAAAATACCAGGGATCTTTTAAAAGAAAATGCTAGGGAGAAACCTGAACGAATCAGCTAAATTGCCATAGAAGAAGAAAGGTCCACTCTTGCTCGAATCACGAGGCTTCAACCTTAGTTATCAGGTCATGACTCATGAAGGAGGACCGAGCAAACAGTCTGCAAGTTATGTTAGACATTAATGAGTTTAAGCAGCACTAGATCGAGCTGCCCAAGTATCGCAAAGTAGATTGTATCATGTTAAACCACAGATGTGTTAACCGAACATTGGGTAAATATTAAGCCATTTCAGCAAATTAAAATCTTGCAGAAACGGAGACACAAAAACAAGTTTAAATGGACCAACCTCAAGAATCTGACGCCACTCCTTTCCCGATAACTGCATCAGATAACAAGAAAGAAAAAATACATTTTATCAATGATGCTGCATTGATGGATTGAATGTATCTGCATCATGTGCCTGTTAAAAAAAACATGCAAGTACATGGGCTTGTGTGTGCCCATGCCTGTGGCAGTTTTTGGTGTGCGCGCGCGCGCGAGAGAGAGAGAGAGAGAGAGAGAGCATTGTAACCCCTTGTGGTAGAGTTCAGTGAAACACCCATAACCACAAGAGCAGGACAGAGGTCATTAAAAACATGAAATCAGTACTAACCTTGTGTAGAACAATGTCAAAAGGGCCTTGGTCTGAAAGGGGCCTGTGTTGGTCAATAGCAACGAACAATATCCCCTTGTTCCTGCATTGAATACAATCATCTACAGAATGAGCTGCTTATTGAAGACACGGGTGGGATCAACATGGATGTAAATTTATGTTAGCATTGATAATGCATCAATAAGGCACAATTCACTAGGCACAATTCACTGAAGGTCCAAAAGTGATGGCAAAGTAACATTATTTGGATGTCATGCGATGATGACGTCTCAATTTCGCAATACCATTCAGGCTGCCATTTTTCTGTGATATCAAGGACAAGAGAACACAAGTTCACTGCATCCAATAGATTAACAGAGGAAGAACTCGGTCAACTGCTTCAATATTTCAATCACCAAAATCATTATTTAGAAGCCTTAGGCAGGAGGGTGGAGAGTGGAGACATTCAAGTAATTCAAATATGGAGGATGAAAATCAATCCTTCAAAATGGAGGTAATTATGAAGGATGTGTTGGAATGCATAATTCCTCCATTTTGGAGGAACGGAGGGAGATTTGGAGTTATGGAGCATGGGTTAGAGATGCTATAACAAAAGGGAAATTCATGACGACAAGAAACTCAATTAAAGAACACCAAGAACACATGTTGTAATAATCAACCGTGCCCCAGAAACACTACTGAAAACACCAAGGCCGGTGAATTGGAGAGTTGAGTTTTGTTCACCCTCCACTTAAGAGGGTGAACATTACACTCCTTCTTATTGGTTAAAATGGTGTGGACCCCACCACAAAGTGATGTCATGTTTACCAAAAAGTGTATTGCACGGTAAGCATGACATCACTTTGTGGTGGGATCCACACCATTTCAACAAATAAGAGAAAGGGTAATGTTCAAAATTGCACTCGGTGAGTTGTAACCCTATAGGACTACTAGTATGAGGATTTATCAAGACCCACGTGTATTGTACTATATCCAGTTGGGGCACACGAAATGATTTTGCACTCTCCTTCCATCTCTTGCACCCCTTCTTGTCTTTATTCACGTAAAATTATTAAACTACCCTTACTTCTTAATTTACTCCTCACTTGCAAGGAGTAATTTTGTCATGTCATGTGAAACGAGGCCAAGCGGACAAAGGAGGAGCGCAAAAATCACTCACGTGAAAATTGTAAACAATCACACCAATAATCCAGCCACCAACCAAATGCCCCAACAGAAGAAAAGAGAACCCTATTTTACCTAACCAATAGTTGTATTCAAATGCCCGGAAACCCCGAGGGGTGGCTCAAGTGGCAAAGGGACATCCTGGGTTCGAAACTTCGGCATCCTCTTGGGCTAGACCACAAGAGACCACAGAGAGAAAGAGAAATCTCTTGTGAATCAAATCCCTAGTCCCAGCTGACTGACAGGAAATAGTCGAGGTGCGCGTAAGCTGGCCCATACAACCTTACCTGACCGTCGAACATAAAAAAAACATGCCGAAAATGGTAACCCATCCACATAAATAAATCCAGCCAACCAAATCCCTAAAAAAACAAAAAGAAAACCCTAGTATTTATTTCCCCAATTCATCGCAAAAGCAACATTAAACCAGATTCCTTTCCAAAATGAGTAAATTTCAAAACATATTTGATTGGGTAAATTGAAACGGAATCGTTGGAAATTACCTAGCCAGACCCTCAAGCTTGGGTTGCAAAAAGCTCTTAATCTTTTTCGACGTCAGGGCGTAACCAACCACGACCCCTTTCATCATCGGCTGCGGAGAAAACTTGTGCGCCACCATGGTTTGTTCTCTCTCCACCTCTTCCTCAAAAAACTCGGTTTCCTCCTTCAACCTCATTCCCCCCCCAACAACCACCACCTATTTATATCTCTCACTGTGTGTGTACGTAATGCTAAATTTGGCGATGGAATGGTACTTGTGATTGTTAGTGTATAGATAGATTTAGAAGATAAAATGGAAGAGGCGAAGGGGGGCGTGAATTCTGGGTTGATGTATTCTTTTCTTTGGGGTAGATTCGGAGAATGATTTTTGGACTTGACAATTGGCAGAAGGAGAGAGAGAGAGAAGAGTCGGTTACAGAGAAGATAGGAGAGAGAGAGAGAGAGAGAGAGTTTGGGTGTCTGGTGTATTTATCTACGCGTTAAGGTGCTGTGATGCAGCTGATGCTTAGCTGTTCAGCTACTCTGCATTAGAAATGGAGGAAAAGTAATGCCGGATTGAAACAGTACATGGAAACATTTATGTGGCTGTTTATTTTCTTTTTATGGACACTTACCATCCATTTCTTTCTTTTTTTTTAACACTTTCATGAAAATGTTTTATGTACCATAACATTTTCGAAAGTTATGGTAAGATGGGTTCGGAGCTTTACTTCGATTTTAATTGGGCTTCTTGAAGGTGAGCGGTGGGGTTAAGATCATAGATTAGTGAAATGAAGGATAAAATTGTCCAAACACCTGAGTTAACAAAAAATGGGGGCTCACGTTAAAAATTGTGAGGATATTCCATGGGGGAAAGAGTCGGCCCGAGCAGGGGCAGCAGCAGGATTTGGGTTCAACGGTGACAAAAACATATAAAAAAATTGTGATACAAGAGATATAAACTGAAGTTTTTCTTATGGTAGAAATTTATTGGGCCTGATTTGTCTTATTTTATTGAGATATTAATTATTCACAAATTTAAGTGAATTTTATTCATTTTGACTTTGTAATACTGATCCAATGCAGACAATACCAAAGAAAAATGAAATTACGTATCGAAAGCTATAAAGAAAATTAGCACATTTTCTAAATCTAAGGAGTTCGCTTGAACCCCTCACTAAGAGCATCAACATCAGCTTAGCAATACAAGATTTTTTAGTTATTTTACCTAATGAAACCTCAAAAATCATGGTGTAGCTATAAGTACCTAATGACTGTAGCAAATGTAAACATAAAAAAATATTTTCTCTCTCATACATCCATCTCTTCTCTCTCTTCCAGCAAACTAAAACCAAGTAAATGCTCTTCTCTCTCCTCCAAGAAACAATGGAACAAATTAATTGTTTAAAGACAAATAGGGAAAATAACTAATGTTGTTGTAGTTACTATTGAAAAATGAATAGCTAAAATGAATTTATTAGGTATTCTAGCTAAATTTTTTTCCTAAGCTGATGTACTTGCTCTAAATGGTGTAGCTGCCCATGCCCCATGAGCCCGAGGCACCACGTAATTTTATGTAGCGCTCTCACTTGTAATTTCTAATGTGAGGCTCCCAAAGTTACATAATTGTTAATTATTTTGGAAAGATTATAAAGATTTTGGTGATGACTTGCTAATATGGACATGTATTTAGGAACATTACAAAATTAAAAAAATGCCCTAAAATTGTGGACGGAAGGAGTCTAAAAAATACTACGAACACATACTAAAAAATTCTAACACACATATATATAATTATATATCACCATCTCATCGGACAAACACTAGTATAATTATATATCACCGTCTCATTTGACGACAGAAATAATTTTGTATTAATTTGTATATATAGTTAACGTAAAAATTTGTGTTGATCAGATCAGTTTTCATTTAAGATATTTTGCATTAGAAAAAAGAAGGATCACTTTCATTTCTCTCATAACAAACATAATCAACTTAATCAAACCCTTAAAGATATCGAATGACATCATTTATGTGATTGATTTATGCGTCAAGACATAGCATAACAGGGCCGGCCCCGCAAGTCCTCGGTCTTGGGTAACCCCGGGCTAGGGCAACCAAAAAAATTAAATTAAATTAAGCAACATATAATTTTTATAAAAGTTTCCCGTACTTGCACAGGCAATAGCCTTGGCGCAGTGGTCTCGCAAGCGGTTAAAATCCCAGGTGAACAAAGTTCGGTTCTTGCCCCTTTCGCTCAACTTAGATTTTTTTCCCCACTATTGATTCCTAGCCCTTCCGAGCCCCTTATTTTTTTTTTTCCCCACCACTTTTGAAATACCTCATTTTGTTTTCCCTCCCAATGCATAACATTGCGAAAATCAAATTACTTTATTGGAAATTTCCGATTTAACAAACACAAAAATAATATATAAGTGATATGTTCTTACATTTGATTAAAAAAATGTCACAAATTGAACGAGTTGACACGGTTTTTATTTTTACCTTCAATACTACCATTTTGCAAGAAAGATTAAAGAGATTGGCTATGATCTCAATTGAAAATGAGACACCGATCCACTAAAAGCATTTTTGGGCATTTGGGTCTTTTTTAACTTCTTACGCTTTTCGAGACAGGTCATTCTCTTCACATATATCAACTAAAAAGCCCAAAAATCAAAAGTTAATGAAACGGGTCCCGAGTTTTTAGATAAGTAAAGTACGATAACTCAATTGAAAATTTTGCTTCAAAAAATGTAAGAAGAATTTATTTTCTTTGAATTGGACCGTGCTAATCATAAAACACTTTAACCGGGGTTTACATTTTGATGTTGATTTTTTTTTATGCTATTCGAGCTAAAATAACAATGTAATTTTGATTTTTTTGTACTTTTATACCGTATATTTTTTATTTTGTTTGACTTAATTGTAAATGGGCAACAAAACATAAGGTTGGATTAGGGCAACCCAAATGTCGGGGCCGGCACTAAGCATAAACAACTAGAATTATAACTACAAATATGGTGAGTTTCATATATACTCCATCACATAAAAAATAGTCACGCGCGAGAGAAGAGCTTACGATGTAGACGTTTCGAAGTTTAACATGAAGCAGTGATTTTGACATTTTTTTTTTCTTACATTCATATTTCTTTTATCCTCAGGTATTTAACTTTAAATTTTTTCCTTTTTTTTTACCAACAAAAATGAAAATATTAATTGTTAAAACTTAATCAGATTGCTTTAGAAATTTGGGGTGGTTTTTATTTAGCTATACACTTCTTTTTTTCCTACCGGCAAAAAAAGTTTTATAATCTTTGAAATTATTACCAAGACTAAAGGAATAAGGATTTGACGGCATCATATCCCTAAATGTAAGAACAATATAACCCTAAATCTAGGAACAATCCCGTGAATTCGAGACTCAAATCCAAGATTGACAATAAGTCAACCAAGGAAACATCCATTAGGACAAACAAACCCACACCTAAAGGGCCAAGCGGCCCAAGCCTAGAACACCTATTGGGCCAAGTCCAAAACCTAAAAGAAAAAATCTTAACCCTACAGATACCAACCAAACCACCGTCCCGTCCCCCAAGCCTCCAGCCTCCACGGTTCCACCGTTAGCCTTTCAGCCGCCTCCAACCACAGCTACCAAGCCACCACCGTGCCATAATCTCCAACTATTTAGCTATTCACTTTACAGATGCAAGTGCCCCGCTTTAGGCCCCAATATAAACATATTTATGGAAATTGATTTTCACACTCTCATTTTTTATATTCACATTCTTTTTTTGTCCTTTAGCAAAAATAATACATACACTTTCAACACTAAAAAATAAAAAAAATGGAGTGTGAATATAAAAAAAAAGGAGTGTAAAAATCACTCTCCTTTATTTTGAAATTAGAGATACTTAAGTAATGCTTTAAGATCTTGTACTCAGTTATCATTTTGAATTTTTTTTTTGTTAAATGAATACATGTGTTTAAAAAAAAAAAGATAATTTATCCATTTTATATATAAACTGTAAAATTTATAAAAGTCCATCCTTAAATAGTCCGATGTTTTGATCTCATCGTAAAACTACTCTTGAAAGAATACAAATATTGCGTGGAAATCCTTTCACTACTTTCTCTCTCTAGAATGAGCTCTTCCTCCCCGATTAAGCATCTAAAGCGGATTAGAGCTCCTTGGTTAAGGGATGCTTGATTATTAAGCTTCAGGGAAAAAAATATTGGATTCAAAGTGCTTATGGAGAAAATTCACAAAATATGGAACTTGGAAGGCACAACACAATAGTCCCTATTGACGTGGGACTAGGTTTCTATGTGATTCGATTTGAATCACGAGCAGACTATTTTAGAAATTATACTAGCGGCTCCTGGATAATATAGAACCACTACTTAATGGTTTGCAAATGGCATTATTATTTTAAGGCCGACATGGCAGTGCCACTGACATGCACTGCCATGTCGGCGCGCTATGCCACCAAAACTGCGGTGTGGAATCGAATTCCACTTTTACCAATGGAATACTAAGATGATGGAAAGAATGGCTGAAATTGCAAAGAAGCTGGGCAAACGCCTCAAAATTGAAAATATAACTGAGGCCACAGCCATTTACCTCTTGGCCATTAGAATATGGTTTTGGAATAAGGTTTAGCACTCTAAATAGTAAATACAATAAACAATTTTTTTTTTACCAAAAGATACATGTCTAAGTCGAAGTTTTATTATAATAACAGGCGAGACTGGTAAGCAATTATCTATAATATTTGTGTGTGGATATAAATTTTCATTAGTGGGTGTGTATAACCATAAAATTACAAGTGAATGGTGATCACTATGAAAGAACAAAAACACTGATGAAAGAGTTTGCATTGAAGTAAAGTATGTAGTTTAGTTTCTTTTTCAACTTAGACCCTAAATTTCTGGATATTTCACTTAGGCTAGTAAATTTGGTTTTGGGTTTCTTTATGGAAAAATATGTCTTAAGAGTTAGGATATAACAAATATATCGTGAAAATAATTAGTGGTGGCGGACATATATAGTTTGAGGATAAAAAGAAAATTCTACTATAATAATACTGTAGTATTTGGTGGCGGTCACACCACTTGTCCCCCGTTGACTTCATCCTTGGTGATAATTGTATGTATGGTGACTATGTGTCGTGGAACTGTTTTGGATAGCAATGAAGTGAATTTGTCAATAGGTAAGCCAATAGCCAAATAAGAGCATCTGCATTAGCCTCTTTAAATTTTGGATCAAATTGCACCTTAAAAACTCACATTATTATTTTAGCTACTCACTTTTAAAAGATCTACTGCATCAAACTCTTTACTCTCACTCTCTATTCAATTAAATATTCATACTTTTGTATTTCGTTTTATTTATTTTCACATCTCTCTCATAATTAAGTATTTGCATCTTACTCTTCATTTGGTTCTATGACTATCTTAAGGCTCGTACATGAGAGCCTTAGAGCCAAAAATTAATTATGATCCATTAGGATAAAATGATCAGAAAAATAAAAATTTTATACCAGTTCAAATATATTGAAAATAGAAGCACTTAATTTTTTAATCATATATTCTTAATATATAAACTGTCTAAAAAAATTAAGTGTTCCTATTTTCAATTCACTTTGAACCGGTATGAAGATTTTATTTTTCTAATTATTTTATCCTAAAGGGTTATAATTATTTTTTGGCTCTAGAGCTTTCATATGAGGGCCTTAAGAGAGACAAATGTGAACGCAGTCTTTAGGGCTTTCATATGAGAACCATAAAGTCAAAAATTAAATATGACATTTTAGGATAAAATTATTAAAAAAATAAAATCTTCGCACCTGTTCAAACAAACTCAAAATTGGAACACTTAATTTTTTTGAGTGTTGTGACTCAAACGGGACCTTTGAAACAAAAATATTAAAATAATGGTGTAAAGGGTGAACAGTGACTCTTTTGTTTAGAGCAAGTTTACCAGTATAGGTAAACTACCGTTATAGCTATTTTAGCTCACCAAAGTGAGAAATGTTTAGCTATAGCAGCATAAGTAAACAAGAAGGTAAAATTCCTTTGTCTACAATTCTTAGCTTCTTTTGCCTAAAAATTGTTACAATCTACTCATTATTTTATTGTTTCCTCTCTCACACTCTCTCTCTCCTTCACAATGAATAAACAATAAAGATAAAAGGAAAAGAGTGAAAAAATGTATATTTTAATTGGTGTTAGGTAAAATAGATAGTGTTGATGTAGTTGTAAAAGAAAAAATTGATAGTTAAAATAGAATTGTAAACTGTTCACAAGGTAGTATACCTATCACTGGTAAACTTGCTCTTACAAGAGTCACTGTAGCAAAGCTACTCCTTTTGCAAAGTGGAGAGGAAGAAAGAGAGGCTGGTGCAAGGCACTTTTTGTCCATTTCTTTGTTTTTGCACGCTACTTTAGTTTAGAGAGGTGTTTTAAAGAGCCACGTGCAGATGCTCTAAGCCACAGAGTAGGCTTGGTGAGGCCGGCCACCGATCGTATACTTATAAGGGCCGGCCATAGATTATTTTTGAGATAATCTATTCTCGTCGTATTGTATATTTTTTAGTAATATATTTAATTTTCAAGTCGGCTTCAGGAGCGAGTGTGGCAGCGGGGAATTAACATTTTGGAGGACTCATGAGGCTGAGATAAGTGTTTTTCTCAATACTAATTTTAGAAGACAAATGTAATATTCTTTGATTTCAACAATATGTGAACAAATGGCAGAAATTTCGTTACTACTCCCCCATTCCGAATTGTTGATCCTATACGAAAAGACGTGCAATTTTTGGATAAAAAATCAAGTACTTCGTGCACAATTTTTTAAATTTTTTTGATACCAAATTAGTGCAATTTTCAAATAAAAAAAAATCAAGCACTTCCGTGCATAATTTTTCAAGTTTCTTGACACCGAATTAAAGAACTAATTGAGATTTCTAATTTGGTATCAAAAAATTTAAAAAAAATTGTGCACGGAAGTACTTTATTTTTTTGATCCAAAAATTGCACGTCTTTTTGTATAGAACCAACAATTCAGAATAGAGGGAGTATTATTTATAGGTGTTTGAAGATCCAAGTCCTTACGCTAATGCTCTCAACAAGTTTTAAAATGAACCGTTTCGATCATCATCTCAAACAAGACCATCCAGTCTCTAAGATCAAGTTGGCCGAATTAGGTTCGGGTCGATGTACATAACGCGTCAGCTTCTCCTCGTCATTTCTCCATTGTTTATTATGTAAGTGATTTGGAAAGAGAAAAATAATTCAAAATAATTTGGACCAAATAAGACCTATCGTGATTCTTAGGTGCTCCACCAGATTATTTTAAACTATGAGTCTTTTGTTGCCATAAGTTTGTTTTTTTAAACTAAATGTCCTGATCAGCTTACGCGCATCTCGACTAATCTTGAGGCCCAATCCCACCACCAACATGCGGGGGTTCAGGAAGAGTCCAATTAAAGTCAGAGCAAAACTTCGTATGGACGAGGCCCGAAATAGTTGTAGTACCTAATAGATTTCGAACATGAAATCTTAAGAGGGAACAGACCCGTAATTCTCCCTTGGGTTTGGTGTCCTGATTTTTGCAGGCTTATCTGTCTTGTGATATATGGCACAGCAAACTTTAGCAAAACTTATCCAATAGGGTCACTCTCATAATCTTTATCGTTATTATTATTATGATGACTATTTATGATAATACTATAATAGTCAAAAGAAAAAGACTTAAGCATTCAGCATCTATAGCACAATGGGAGGATAAAAAAAAATAAAAAAAATCTATAGCACAATGGAATAAATTGATCACTAGGTTCTGAGTTTAGGTTCTCAATTTTATTTAACCATTGGAGCCAATGGAAGCCCATCCATGCATACGCTGAGGAGAAAATAAAACAGAGATTTGAGTAGTTCGTCCAATGAACTGGCTTCGACATGCATAAGCGAGAGTAGAATGTCAAAAAATGTAGTTCGTCTAATGAACTGGCTTCGACATAAGCGAGAGTACGTATTAATGTCACAAAAATTGACACCAATATATTGATGTCCCCCGGAATAATTTTCTTTTCTGCTCAAAGGGGTAACTGGGTCCTAGCCCTGAAGCAACCAAAAATAATTTTTGTAGATTAAAAACTGAACCTTGGTTTAACAGAGATGGATGAATCCTTCTGGATAACTCAACACCTTTAATCAATGTTTTTTCATGTGCTTGGTGTTGCGTTCATCTATTACATTGTTGACTTTTTCTTTATGTTTTTTTCATAATCGGATGTTGAAGTCAGCTTGCTCACCGATCAATTAATTTTGAGGTCTTGATGTTAACGATCAGATAAACTTTCCGTAGCCTCAAGGTTTGGAATGTTTGACCTCCCTGTGATTCGAGTACGCAATTTCACGGAGGAGAATCATATATTTGCTTTCTCGTGTCTACTTGGCCAAACCGGGGTTACATTGTTGGCTTAATTTTTTGACAATGGGTCATACTGTATTCTCTATTAAAACAGTCAATTCAGTCATTCATTTGTAGTGATCAGAAAGTCCAAAACCTAACTTCTCTTTCAACCACATGGGCACACAAATAAAAAAGAAGAAGAACCAAAGGTGGAGATAGACATCTCTCCAACTATTGGGGTGTACAAAAAACATGGCTCATGTGATTGTGATGTTGGGTACTGTGAGAAACTTTTTCATAAGTGGATTGAAGCCTTCTCCTCCTTAGCTTTTTGGCATTGTGTCCTTATTCAAAAAAATACGCGTTAGCTTTGCGCCAATTTTTTTTTTTTGTGAAATATCGATTTGTTTCGACGATAGGATTCAGAAAATCCTAAAATTTTATTTTTACCTAAATAAATAATTCACAAAAATTTGGCGCAAAACTAACAAATGCGAATTTTTTTTGAATAAGAACAAAACGCCCGGAAAACCCAAAAAATTAAGGAGGAGAAGACCTGAGTGCTGTCCAATTTCCAGTCGTTTATACTCATGCCTTTGTTTTCTTTAAAGAGTAAATAAAGGTGCCTGCTTTATATAGCCAAATTGACTCCCACTCATCGCGCGTGCAAACTTGTCGTTTAATGAATGACCACAAGCTCAAACTCCATTAATTTGCCCATCGTAGAACGATTGAAATCTGATAAGGGAACCAGATTACTCAAGTTTGAGCATATGATCGTTTATTAAACGGTCATTCGAGTTCGGTTATTACATAAACAAACGAAGCTCGTTAAGCTTTCAAATAAAACTCTTCGCTACTCGATTCATTTACATAATGATACTTATTCAATCCTAACTACTCGAGATTCATTTGGTGATAAGCTAAATCTTTAAAATTGTTTAAGACTATCGCCTCATAAACATGGCAAAACTCAACATGTATTCTTTTTTTTTTTTTTTTTGTCAATCGATAGAAGAGATCATTTTTACATCAAATATGATGTACAAAGTACAAATTCGGAACACTACATCAATTAGATAATGATGCTTATTTAATCCTAACTACTCGATTCATTTAGATAATGATGCTTATTCAATCCTAACTACTCGAGATTCGTTTTGTGATCAGCTAAATCTTTAAAATTGCTTAAGATTATCGCCTTCGCCTCATGCACATGTCAAAACTGAACATGTATTCAAAATTCATTAATTTTTCAAGGGAAATGATTTTACTACACATTTTTTTGATAACGCCACACCCTGCAAGTGTATTTTTGGTGCAAAAATATACTTGCAGGGTGTGGCAAAATCACTAGTCTTTTTCAAAGCAAGCTTGAACAATTCGCTCCTTATCTCATTTGGCTTCTTATTGGCCCTAGACTAACGACGAGTTCACCCTATTGGGTAAACGCTATTTTTGATATTTTTTGATATTTAGTTCAAAAAATTTCACTATTTGAGACAACTCATTTCTCTGCGTGAGGGTACTCTTTCCTTAGAAGGGGGGGCTTTTCCTTTCTTTGTTTGTTTCCACCCTACAATGGACTTATTTTTTTGTATTCGTTGAGTTGTTGGACTTGGTTGTCTCGTGGACTCTCCCAATTGATGTAGTGTCCCGGGTTTGTACTATGTACTTCATATACGATATCTTTCTTCTATCGATTGACAAAAGAAAAAGAAAAAAACACCATACTTTTTACAGAAAAATTATTACGACAAGGCAAGGGAAATGATCAGATTCCAGCTTATTTTGAGACTGAGACATGTCATCAGAAAATCACACTTCTCTAACTACCGTGAAAGGAAACGGCGACATCACATTTCCTTTCCCTTAAGAACAGACAAGTATCCAAGTTTCCAAAAAACCAAATGTGATTTAATGGTCACCAAATACGCGATGTGAGCAGAGAAGCCTGAATCGAATTACTAGAAACCAGTTACCATCGATCCATTGGGGATTCAACATTAGTTTTCCCTGAAAGCACTGATACCTATAGTTGGGTTCTCTTTTTTGTCGTTTTCCGAC
>JAOTQK010000021.1:6422212-6436946 GCA_025642025.1 Rhododendron ferrugineum
GGGTCCCAGAGGCATTCCAAAGCAACAGTAACAACTATTGAATACCATAACTAAATAGTTCTGAGATACAAAAAAGCAGTAAACTAGTTTTAACATGCTGCAAGGTGATCAAGTGAATACAATATGACAAAACAATGACCTATGATCCCCACACCAGTTTTGCACGTACGGCCATGACTGGTGTACGGCTCAACATTACTGTCGTGCGCCACTTCTCATTGGGTACGGTTTTGAAACCTTGCCAGCATTAGGGCCAGGATTGGTATAGATTACCAGCCTTGACCCTGCCAGCCCCCCCTCAGGGGTTAGAACAGAAAAGTAACAAAAGGTGGTATACCTTTGTTTTTGAGTTTGGAAAGAGTTTGAGCTTGAGTTGGAGGCTTTGAAGGGTGTATGGTGGATGAGATGGATGTTATGGACTGTGAGCTATCCCACTCTTACTTGCTCTTTCAAAGAATGAAAGAAGAACAAGTAACAAGAGAGAGATGGAAGGCTTGGAAACTTTCATGGCTCTTAATGGAGTGTAACCCCTTGCAAATGAATGCAAGGGGGTATTTATGGAGGGAAGAAGGATTGAGATCAGTTGGGCATTAAGGGCTGTTTGGGTTGGCTTGGCCAAGGGGGAGTGTCTCATGCATTAAATGCATGGGACTTGGCTTGAAAGGTGTTGTAGGAGGGAAGGGGACTGTCCTGGACGACTATAATCATCAGGAGTCCTGTAGCCCACGTCAGGGTGGCACCAAAGTCTCGAGTAAGCGGTTGAATAAAGGTGATTTGACTAGAGTTGACTGGCGCACGCAGCTTGTTGTGTGGCGTGTGCCAGTGTAAATTGGGTAAATGGTTGATGACTGACACGTGGCTGTTTCCTAGCGCACGCCATTGCATCACCATACTGCAGTAGGGTTTTGCTGAGGCCATTTGGCTCTGGCTCGGAGGGTTTCAAAACGGCTTGAAAGAGTTTGGATGAGGTTCGGGACGCTCAAAGCTCAAACACACTAACAATCTCGGGATGTTCTTGACCTTAATCATCATTGGGGAATCAAAGACCATAGGTAAACTAATCTGGACAGTCCAGAATAGGGTGTCTACACTTACTCAAGTAATAAATGGCCTTCTCGATGCCCTTATCTCCTTCTTGAGCCAACAAACACCCCATGGACGAAGAGTTCACAGACAAATATAGTATCAAAGCCTTTCCGGGCACCGGCGGCATTCGGACCGGAGGATTTTGCAGGTAGTTCTGAATAGATGTGAAGGCCGCTTGACACTTGTCCGTCCATACAAACAGAGTGTCCTTCTTGAGTAGACGAAACATCGGCTCGCAAGTCAAATCAACTTGGCGATGAATCTGCTGATGAACTGAAGTTTCCCCAAAAAGCTCCGCACTCTCTTTTCCTACTCCGGTGGCTTCATCTCATGCACTGCCTTGATCTTGGATGGATCAACCTCAATTCCACGGGAAATAATCATGAAACCAAGCATCTTTCCCGCTGTGACCCCGAAGGTGCATTTCTGCGGATTGAGACGCATGCGAAACTTGCGGAGCCTCTCAAAGAACTTCCTAAGCACAGGAATATGGCCTTCTCGAGTTTTGGACTTGGCAATCATGTCATCCACATAAACCTCCACCTTTTTATGCATCATGTCATGCAAGATGGTTGTTGCAGCCCGCTGATAAGTAGGACCGACATTCTTCAAACCAAACGGCATGACCAAGTAGCGGTAAGTCCCCCACTCGGTGATGAAAGTGGTTTTCTCACGGTCCTCAAGTGCCATAAGAATCTGATTGTAGCCTGAGAAGCCATCCATGAATGAAAGCAAAGCATGCCCTGCAGTATTGTCCACAAGCACATCGATGTGTGGCAAGGGAAAATCGTCCTCGGGGCTTGCTTTGTTCAAGTCCCTGAAATCGACCCAGACTCGAATCTGTCCATTCTTTTTGGGAACGGGAACAATATTGGCTACCCACATGAGGTATTGAGAAACCATGAGAAATCCAGCGTCAATCTGCTTGGTGACTTCTTCCTTGATCTTCTGTACCCAATCCGGCCTCATCCGTGTGAGCTTCTGTTTCACAGGCTTAGCATTCGACAACAGGGGAATTCGATGCTCCACAATCTCGGGGTCAATGCCAGGCATGTCTTGATGAGACCATGCAAAGACATCACTGAATGCAGTGAGCAGCTCTTTGAAATCACAATGCTCCTCTGTCGAAAGCGTGGAGCCCACTTGAACCATCCGGGGATCGTTCTCATCTTTTAAGTTTATAAAAACTACTTCTTCTTTTAATGGCTAAGCATGCCTTTCATCTTCCCTCTCGATGAGGGCACAGATTTCCTTGGGAATGTCCCCATCAAAATCTATCCCTTCATCGTCGGGGTTGACACAGTTTATATAAAGATCATTGAAGTAGTCAGAAGATGATTCTTTCATTTCACAAAACCCGTCAGGGTTGCCAAGTACAAGAGAATCAAACTCGAAATAAAAGCTATGATATGGAGGGCCGAGAGGCACAAACTCCGACAGAGCTAGATTTAGACGACTCCACAGACTCTGTATCAGACTCAGAGGTGTCATCAATGCAAGTTAAGCGCGGTTTGAAAATGCAATTTTTAAGGCTACCCTTGGCTTCTGAAATAAGAGAGGTAGGATCCTCGAGGACGTCGGGTCCGAGCAAAAGCACTTCGGCCTCTTCAGCTTCCCTGGCCAAACCCACTTGGGAGAACTCAAAGAACAGTTGCTCCAAGCTCCCCTAATCAAACGATCCCAGTCAATCAGTCTTTAGCTTCGGCTGACTAAGCTTCCTTTTGAATTCCGCCCTTGCTGGCTCTTCTTCGCTGTCTAACCAGGTGCCATCAGCGAATACTTTGAAACCAGGTAGCAACTCCCCAGTCTCTGGATTGACAAACGGCTCAGGCTGTCCAGTGTAAATTGTACTCCCCACCTCACGGACGAAGTAGCTGTCAGGATCACCATAAAGGGTTCAAGGTTTTCCCATACATTTCCTTTTCTTGGCATTTTTGGCAGAGGCTGAATACCCCAAACCAGAGTGACCCTCACAAAAAGGAAAGATAGGGAACTCAGGGATCCCTTGTTGGTGAATCCCTAAACCAAGGCCAGGCAGATAGGACATTCTTCTCATAATGTCCAGCACGACAGAGCTTATGATGAAGTCCCCATCCATGTTGATGGCCAAAACGGAACCGGAAGTGTCAAAAGAAAAACCCCCGAGATCGACATCCTCTTCACCATGCGTAATTCCCAGAATAGGAGTTCCGTCTTCCTTGAGTGGACGAATTCCTGAGTCACCGCAGATAGTCAGAGTGCCAGTAGGAAGTCCCAGCATGACTTTTTGATGGAGGGTAGATGGCACAGCCATGATGTCCGGTCGATGGAGCCATGGCCTGCCGAGCAGCAGATTGAAAGTTGCAGGTATGTTGACAACATGGAACTCAACGTCCATTTCGAAACCCTCAGCATCGAGCTTGAGCATCAGAGTGCCCTCGACCACACGATGTGTGTTGTCGTATGCCTTAATAGCAAGATTCGAAGGTAAAAAGTCCTTTTTAGCCAGTCCCAGGTGATAAACCACCCTCATGGGGCAAACGTTGATTGCTGAGCCGTTATCAATGAGGACGGTCGGAACCCAGAGTCCTTGGCATTTGACGGTGATGTGCAAAGGGCGGTTGTGATCAACCCCTTCAACAGACAAGTCCTTATCAATGAAGACCACAGTATGCTTGGAAGTAGGAGGGAGGATGAGAGATACCATCGCCTCAGGAGTGACATTAGCTGGGATCTCTAAGCGAGAAAGAGCATGGCACAGTTTCTGGCGGTGCTCGTTGGAAGAACAAATCAGTCCCCAGATTGATATAGCAGCGGGAATCCGCTCTAGCTGTCTCTGAACCAAATCTGCACTTGTAGAACCAGTCGACACCTCAAGCGGTGCAGACCTTGGGAAATTTAAAGGTTCACTCCTTTGGTTAGCAGGATTGGACGAACTTCTAGCTTATAGATTAGCAGGCTGAAAAACTCGTCCACTCCTAGTAACGTTGTGAATGTTCCCCGAAGAAGGCACGACCTGAGGGTCTTCATTTACATCCCAGAGATTTGCAGGAACCTCTCCTAACTTATGAATTCCTTTGTCAGCGGCCGATGTAGCGATTACAGTCACTTCCATATCCAGTCCCAGATCCTCTGCCAAGTCCTTCATCAACAATGAGTCCTAGAAGTTCAGGTCCTTAACAGCAGCCACTTCAACGACGGGCTACGGGCTTGTAATAAAGGGAACATCCCAAAGGCCAACATCGGTTAAAGATTGATTGACGGCCCAGACTTCAGCCTCAAACTGAACATCGACTATCTTGTCAACTTCCCAAAGATCAGCAAGGGGAATGAGATCCAAGACCATAATGCTGCAATATTCCTATGGATAAGAAGCAAAAGGGCGTGGAGCTCCTTCATCAATTTAGTTGAGAGTAGGGTCATACTCAGCGTCAGCGACTGAGTTCACAAGCCCGTCGATAGCGGAAGGGAGAAAACACTCCCCCAAAACACGGGGCTCTTCTTGAACAAGATCGTCCTCAACAAAGTGAGTCATGTGTTTTGGAAAGGCGTAGTCCTGAAGGGAATTGGGATGAAATCCCGTGGGAACTTACCAAGCCGGCTGAGGATCCCAAAAGTATTCCTCGATGAAAATGGCAAGCTCGGGCTGCTGGAAGAGCATGTACAAAGAGAGACCATCCAAAGGATCAAGCATTGCCTGATCATGCTAAGCTAACCATTCCTCATCCCAAGCATGCTCGACTGGAACTTGCTTAGGCAGCGGGACATGGTCAGGATGCAAAGGGAAACCCTCCAGTTCAAGCTGGTAAAATTCTTGAATGATGGGAGTTGCGTAGTCATCGTTATCGGCTATTGCCCATCCCATACCTTGCATGTCCATTTCTGGCTCTGGCTCTGGCTGAACCGGCATCATAGTCCTGAACCGATTCCCTAAACTTTTGGAAGGGTTGGGGTCAGCCATGATGAAGATAGGATCACGATGGGTTAAGGTCAGACCAAGTTGGACAGGCTGTCTGGAGCCATCATGGAGATCGCTGATGATCTCGTGGAAGAAATCCAATCCCAATTGTAGGGTCTGAGGAGTTGGATTGGGACAAGTGGCCGGGCTCTCCAATGTACATGAGTTCAGCCTCAGGTTCCAAAGGTATGGATACGACCGGTTTGGGTTGGCTCATGGGGATTATATGGTCAGTGGGGTTGAATATAGTGGAGCTGGGATTGATATATGTAGAGGCAAGAGATACCTGGCTGATATGAGAGGTTGAGTTATGCTTTGGAAGGGAGTTGGAAATGACATTGGGTTTTTGAGATGGGGGTGGATGCATTGTAAGTGTGCCGTCATCGATGAGGTCTTGAACCGCATGTCGGAGGCGAAAGCAAGAGTCAGTGAGATGACCAACCCCTTGGTGGTAGGCACAGTAAAGGTTAGGTTTGAAATTGGGTGAAGGATTTTTGGGAAAGGGAGTTGGATCCAAGGGCTTCAGATGCCCTGACTTGATTAATTTCTCCATCACAGAGGAGAGCGGTGCCTCAAAAGCTGAGAAGCTATGGGGCTGATTACGGGGTCGGTTATTCTGCGGTGTTTGCACCTGATTGACATCGGCGATGTGGTTGGCTGTGTTGGAAGAGGAGGGATTAGTGCCGCTGGTTGCTGTATTAGAATAAGTTCCACCCCCAAAGAGAGCATTGGCGTTTCCAGAGTACGCACGAGGCTTTGATTTTGGAGGGTTAGGAGACTCACCTTTTGAAAGAATTCCACTTTGCAATGCATCCTCGATGGCCAGGCCAGAGTTGAAGAAGGTTTCAAAGTTGGCGGTTGCTTGAGCAAGTACCAGGTGTCTGGCATAATCTGGCAAAAGATTGCGAGAGATGCTGCGGAGTTGGTCTATCTCGTTGGGGCGCTCCGTCGTTAGAGCAACCTTGGCCCTCCACCTTTTAACAAAGTTCGCAAAGGACTCTTTGGCTTCCATCTTGGTGGAATCTAACTCCCGAGTTGTCATTTTTAGCTGGGAGTTGTAGTTGTACTGCGAAATAAACGCAGTCCCAATGTCTTCCCAAGTCCTTCTTTTGGCAATGTCGAGTGACAAAAACCAGTGGAAAGCAGGGCCGGAGAGAGTCTGGGGAAAGAGCTGCGACATAGCCTCAGGTTCGACTGACAAAAGCTTCATGGCTGCATGGTAACTGTAAATATGCGTCCTGGGGTCACCGCTGCCATCAAACTTGGCCAAGTCAGGCATTTTGAACTTGAAAGGGAGTTTGGCGTTAGGATACAAACATAGGCGGTCCAAGTCGATTCCCCCCACACTGATCTTCTAAGACTTTGAAACAGATTCCTCCAGTTTGGATATCTTTGTCATGAGAGTGGCCATTTTCGGACTCGAAACGGGCATAACAACTGCCGGATTTGGATTTGCAGTGGGTGCTCGGACTTCCCTTGGGTTGAGCTGAACGATGAGACGTCCCTCATGATTCAGATCCGGGACAAAGGTGGGTTGCTCTTGGTTGACCTCATCGTCCTCGCCCTCCTCTTCAAGTGGAGGTGGAATACGAGTGTTGAAAAGATCATTCAAGCGGGTAATGTTTGCGTCTGTCTGCGCGGCTCTCTGCTGCATGGCAGTGATGCTGTTCTGAAGGTTCATGAGCATATTTCTATGGTGATCGGTTGAGGTTGCGGCTGATCTGCCATGACAGGTGCTTCGGAGGTGCTTGATGTGGAAGAAACGGAGGGAGATGCTGGTTGGACTGCTTCCTGAAAGACTGATGATGTGCTTGACTGTAAAGCGGGCAACAGAGATTGCGGTGAGTCTTCCGTGGTGACTGACTGGGATTCCAACCTGACAAGCCTTTGAATCGGATTTCGATGCAGACGTTCCCAAGCGGGTTGGCCTTTCTGCTTCCATACTTTCCTCAGCGGTGCAATGGTTTAGAACTTACAGCAAAGTAAAAGAAGGCTCAATAGGGGTCCTGCAGAAACTTTAATCTAATCTAAATAAAGGACTAAAGTACAAATGCAGCCAACGTCGTTAGTGTCACCCTAGACTCTAGAACTAGGAATGAGTCTGCCTTAAGATGTTCAGATGTTGCCAGAATCCTCTGAATTTCTTTCGAAGGCGTGTCCTTACTTGAAACAAATGATGTCCAAAGGATATCAACAGAAACCTAAACATTTGGCTATTCCGCCATTGGAGTTTCAAACTTCGAAGTTGGAACAAATCGGTATGTATGTCATGATACTCTAAATGGCGTTAGAGGCACAGCGCTGTTAGCCGGGCGGTGTAAGTGACAAGGCACTTGTTACCTACTTGGTGTAAGTATCATGGCATTCTCTTTGTTGTTCCTCGTTTTCTATTTGAGACCTCATAGGTGTATAGACAAAGGTGTAGAAAGCTGTTGATTTCCTAAAGTCCCACTGTACTTAAGGACTTTGAAATTTTGAAAACACACAACAACAAGATGCATGATTCGTCTTCGGGCTAAAGCAGCGTCCAAATAAGCCTAAGATAGACTTGAAAGATAGAAAACCTAGAAGCCGCCAGTAAACATGCTCCTACGCAAGACGAAATGTATTTACAGTGCATGCGATAGGAAAAGTAGTAACACGTAGACAATTTATGGGGTTAGATGCAAATAGATCTTACCCTGTAGGTACATGTCCTAGTTTGGAAAGTGCTAATGTTTTGTATACGCAAAGGCCGGTTTTGGTTTGTAACAGGTTCCTCGGACTAAGGCCACAGATATACCTCCCGTTGCCCGCGTTAATCGCAGAGCAACAGTCGAACGGTAGCATGACCTATCATCGTCGAAGGTTGTTGGTCATTCGAGGTCCCCGGGCTCCGGTAAACCGTGCCGGATTGCCAAAACGATCCAACGAGGCTTATCCCACATCGATGCAAATGAAGAATGCTAGAAATTGATTAAGAAAAAGAAACACAAAATCTCAAAACCCCTTTTCAAATTTGGCTCACTTTATTTAGTCCATCTTTACAGGAAACTACACAAGTGAATAATCGAAAAACTCCCAGATCAGATTGGCCGGACACGAGGTCCTGTTAAATCACCATTCCAACCTTCGGCAGTGCGAAGCTTACCATTTTGACAAACTTTTAAGGGATTGTTCACAAGCGTATTAAACTCTAAGTGTGGATGCAAAATCGCCACTGTGGGCAGCATGCCCTTAGAAAAAGGATTCCGTTCCTTTCTCTCGGATCGAGGGAGCGCGAGCGTGGATGGCAAGCGCTCGGAAATATAGAGTCGCCACTCGGGTTTTGAAAGTCCGACACCCAAGGAACCGTATTCGAAGCACCTGCCGCGCTATTTGATAAGAAAAAGTGAAAGCACCAGTCTGTCATAACCATATCTGGGTTCGGGAGCCAGGTTACGAGAGGGGAAGGGTTTTAAGGCACCCCTCTCGCCCAATTCGAAGATCGGTCTCTACTTAGGCATTTTGAAAACATTGTGATTCTTCTTTTATTAATCGATTTTTAGCCAGTTAGGGCGGGAAAACAGTTAATCGGGGATTAAAACTGTAACATTTTGCAGGATGTGATAAAAAGCATGAATGGATAAAAAGGTAAACAATAAATGGGATAAAACCCAACACTCAACAGAAATATCAAAAATAGTGCCTTAGTATGGCTTTGGCATGCACAACAGCCAACTTGCATGCATGGATCTAGGTACATGCAAGTTGACCATCGCGCGACAGAGCCATACCAACGCGCGACGGTTGATACTCTATCACAGGTTGATTTTCATCCCCTTCTGGGCTATTGAAGGACCAGTGCACACCCAGGGGGCAAACCAAGCAGTTTATGTGTGCTGAAAGTAAAGAATATTTCAAACAGAATGAATAAATTTGATAAACAGCCCCTAAACAGGTGGGGGTATTTCAACAGAGGCCATGGGCCAAGCTGCCCATGCAAGGGCAGTCACTGGAAATCAACTGACCAGCGCGCGACACAGTGAGTCTCACGCGCGATGGTCATGACTGGACTTCTAGGAATTGTTTTGCATGCCTAGGCTCTGAAACAGACTCAAATGCAACCCAGGGGCATTCCAAAGTATGCAAGAAGGTATGCTGAGCTAAGCTATGAATTTCAAAATAGTGAGTTAATATTTTAAAACATGCTTTATAGTGATCTATAATATTAATAAAACAGGAATTAACTAGCAACCAAACGCCACGAGGAGCATCACGAACTGCCCATGACAGGCACGTGTGAGAGTGGCTCCAGCGCGCGCTAGTGTGCTAGCTACACAGTTCTTGTAACCCTGCTGACTTTAGGATCAGAACTGGTATTGATTACCAGTCCTGGCCCTGTCAACCCCCCTTAGAGATCAAAACAGTAAACAACAAGGAAATTTATACCTTTGCTTGAGTGTTTGGAAAAGGATTGGACTAGGTGGTAGAGCTTAGAAAATGAGTGTATGAAGGTGGAAAGCTTGAGAGAATATCAAGTGTATTAGCGTTTCCAAAGCCTTTTTTGCTTGATTTTTTGTAACCCTTTAACTTGAAAGACCAGGGGTATTTATAGGAGTTTTGGGAGGTTAAAGGTTGGTGGTAAACTAGGCTTAGCAAACAGCCAACAAGGCTGGTCAACCACACGTGGTGGAGAAGATGGCCAACAAGGTGAGAGAAGTGGTTGCATGGGGTGGTGCAACCCATGCAGCCTGCAACAGCTGTTTTGGTTGAAAACGGGGTTCTACAGCACAGTAGACCCCCTGATCATCACAAAATCTAGCTGGAAAAAGGTGAAAGGGACAGGTATTGACCAGCGCGCGATGGTCAACAGTCAATATTTTGACTTTGACCAACCCCTGGCAAACTGTCCAGCGCGCGACGGATCCATACCAGCGTACGCTGGTCAAACCTGGCTAGGGTTTTGACTTAGGGCTTTGGGGTTCAAAGGGGTTCAAAAGGTTTCGATTGTACCAAGCTCAGTCCTTTCCACTCTCAAGACTGTTTCAAATCTGAATCATCATCGGGGAAACAAGATACCGAAAAACAAAGTAAAACGATTGGGAGATCCAGGTTGGGGTGACTACAGGAATTGAACTAACCTAGCCATTTTGGTCTAAACGAGGGGTGTTAACTCCTTAGTAAGTCGTTTAGTCAAGCGGTCTTGGCAACCGACGTACCGAGGGCTCGTGGCCTCCTACGTGTTAGATACATTAGCAAAAATAGATTGGTTTAGTTTCATTTAATCACATCTTTTGATAATCGTAGTCATTAAAGCTAAATCTTCCGTGCGTGACCGTGCATGAGCACGCGGTCGTGACTCTCGCTCGAGTAATAATCGAGAACCGGTAGAGGCCTTTGTCAAAGGGAAGGATGATCCCTAGGCTTGCCTCTTTTAGTTAATTAATCTCATTTCTAGTCTTTTGCTTAAGTAATTTCACCGTTCAAAGGAAAACCAAGTTAGCCGTCTTAAATGCCGAAATCCACCATATAAAACCTACAATCCAATTAAGCAATATTCGATTCTCTGTGGATATGATCCCGGACTTCCGGAAAATATGCTATCGACGATCTAGCCCTACGCTTGGGGTTTTGAATCTTGTATCTAAGGCAAAGGTCTTTTTTCTCTTTAAGCAGGTTTTGTGGAGCAATTAGGATAAGGAAAAAGTCTACGTAGAAAAGAGATGATGAAGTTATGGAATGAGGTTTGGCATTACGATGGGTGACTCGGTTGGATTTGGGTTAGAAAATTTTGAGGACGGAATTTTTTTAAGGAGGGTAGGATGTAGAGACCTATATTTTAAGAAAATAATTTAAAGGTTTTATAAATGCTAGAATATCAAATAAAAGAGAAATTTGTGAGTTTATGTGAATTGGGGCTTGAATGATAGAATTGTTAGTAGAGGGGTGTATGTGCAATTTATGTTTGTGCTAGTATATATGTGTGTAGGGGTGTGTAAGGGATAAAATATCATCTACTCTCTCTCTCTACTCACTACTCTCCCGACTTCTTCTTCTTCTTCTCTCTCTCTCTCTCTCTCTCTCTGCTCTCTTTCTCCCTCTCACTCCTTCACCCAAACTTTACCAAAACAACTCAAAGCCCATACAAACCGACCTTCAATCCTTCTTCTATACGCGTTTTGGAGCATGGGTTGTGCCGGATTGAGCTCAATGGAGGCGTACTCCTCTCGGTGTTGACTTTGGAGTTAGGGCTTGATCAATTTCTTTGGGTTTCAATCTTTGACTTGAGGTAAGGATTTCTTACTCTCTCTCTATATATATATGAGTTGATTGTGTACCTTGATTCGTACCTTTGATTGTTATTGTTGTTGTTGTAGTGGTTGTTGTTGTAGTTGAACCCTTGAAAATTTGCAAAAAATCTGCTCGAACTGACCTGGTATCAATACCACTCTGGTTGGCATCGATACAGTTGCCTTTGGAATGTCTCTTAGCCCATCTGTATTGATACTACTTTGACTAGTATCGATACAGAGTGGCTTAAGGACAGTTTTTGCTACTTTGTTCCATACTCCATTGTTTTGACCCTCGATCACTTCTAACACCTCTAAAACACCTTTAAACCATCTCTAAGCTCGGTTGCTCGTCTTTTGATGACTCATTGATCGTTCCCATTCCCTCGTGAAATGTAATCTTAGTATCGTTATAGATGGATGATGTACCGTAAGGTTATTTAGGAGTACCGTAGGCTATGTGAGGTGTTGTGGTGGTGAGTATTATTGGTAGGCATGAGCCGGTCTAGTGATCCGAAGGGTAACCTAGAAGTTCTTGTCCTCATGACTCGTCTCGTTGACCTTTCCGCTCGTTCCATGTGGTCTAAGTATCGATACTAGTGTGTAGTGCATTGTAGAGTGGTTTATGAGTACGGTACATTATGTAGGGCATTGTGATGTAATTAAGGGAAGTGGGTGTATTCATCTATTAGTTGGTGTTATGATTGGTTGATTGTTGAAATGCTTTGAATTGTGAATGATGAATTGACATGAGATTATAACGAGATTTAATATTACGGGTATCACCACTAAATGGTGAGATGACCGGGCTGGACACACGGGTATCACCATTCGGTAGAACGGCCGAAATGGTGAGATGACCGGGCTGAAAATGAACAGACGGTTATGTGATGTGCGATTTCGCAAACCGGCGAATTATGATATATGGATTGATATTTGTTTATCGATGAAGGGACAAATGATTGAGTTTATCAAGATTTTGGAAAAGAACGGATTTTGGTTTTGGAAAAAGATTTTTATTAAAAATCCTCCAGCTATTCTTGAGCAAATCAACGATTTTTGATATTTGGGCACAAATCAACGGACTCCGACTATTCGATCTCGAATCAATGGAGCTTGACCAATATTGGTCTTGTATTTCTCTACGTTACATCGGTTTGAAAACGAAAGAGATTGATCCATGGGAAAAAGGATGTTGATGACTAATGATGAGAAAAGGAGAATGATTATGAGAATGGGAAAGATTGTGGAATCATATGTGATGTGACGAAACGGTAGAGAAACCAAATATTGATTATTTGTAATTGATGTGGGAATGTTAGTGGCACTGGTATAGCGAGTGAGATGATAGGTATTGCATATAGGATTGTCTAGAATCCTTTGGCCATAGTGAGCTGTTTCTTAATAGCCATATAAATCTTCGGCATATCTGTCTATACTCATTCACTCTTGGGGCATTCATCAAGGCATTTTCATATAGTTTGTGTAAAGATTTCTCTACTGGGTTAGTGTAGCTCAACCTATTATCATTTTCAGGTACATCTCAAGGTCACTGTCATGCATGGAGTGCTTAGAGTGCATGCTGATGTTATTGATTAAGGCTATTTTCGGAGAATACTTGATAATCTTTGTATAACAAACCGCATTGTATTGTTTTTATCTACTTTGGAACTCTGTAACTTATTGGGCTGATTTGTGGATTTGGGTATTGTATTGTATTTTGGGGTACTGTATGTACATTTATGAGGACTTTCATACATCAAATGTATTACATATTTATGTTGAAAATCGATGACGTGACAACTTGGTATCAGAGTATAGGTTTAGAATACCAAGAGACCGTGGGGAGACTTAGTCTCATGGGTTAAAAAAAATTTAAAAAATCAATGCATAGTTTTACAAAACATGTGTGTGCTTGCATGATGGAAGTGCATGTGTGCACCAATGTGACATTGCATTTATGTTTATGTGGATCGGTGGAATGTTGCCGACTCATGAGAGTTTTGGCTTCATTGTAGTGGTTGTGATTGTGATTGTGATTGTTGTTATTGTTATCATTACCGTTGGTTGTCTTGCTCTTGAATCTTATGTGGTAAGGTGTCCTTCATACGTGATGTTAAGTCTTAGTAATTGTACTTCATAAACTCGTCCTCCTTTCTCATATTGTCCTTCATAAACTTGAGCAGAAGAAGAAGAAAGTTGAGCAGCAGAAGAAGAAACAGAGAAGAAGAATTAGCCGTTTGGAATTTTCTCTCGTTACTTTCTTCTCCCCTAAAATGGAGTAGTTTTGTTAAAAAAACAAAAAGGACTGTTGTGAATCATTAAATCTCCTCATTAATGTGTCGTCAAACCCACAACAAAAGTGTAGAGACCCGTACATTTCTAATTATCGAGAATGATTTATAAATGCCGAATTGGGAGAAATATGAGTAATGGGGTGATTGTTTGAATTGTGGATTGAAGTGAAAGAATAGAGATTTGAGGGAGTGTGTGTGTGTTTGAAGATATGAGAGTATATATATGGGATGTGTGTATGAAGGAGATAAAAAATATCTCCTAACCTCTATCTCTCTCTCATCCATTCACTCTCTCTCTCTCTCTCCTCCTCTCACTCAAAACACCACTCAATCACTCAAGAACTCCAAGAATCAACCTCCCTCCGGCCTTTCATTCGCGTTCTTAAGCTCGAAAATCTTTGGGTCAAACTTGAATCGAGGTTTTGAAGTTCAAAGAGGCTAGGGCTCGTTCAAATCCCGTAGATCATGGTTATCGTCGCGAGGTAGGGATTTCTTTTCCTCTTTTATGTGTTTATATGTTGGTTTGGTGTAAGAATCGGGCTTTGATCGTCTCCCTTCGTTCATTTCGAAAGCTGTCGAAATCTGCAAAAAATCGCCAAAAATCGCGTAGGGATAGATCCCTAAACTTGGGGGGATCGATCCCCCTTTTCGTTTCTGGACCAGCAAGCCCAGGGATCGATCCCTGGTGATGGGGGGATCGATCCCTCCCCTCTCTGGAAATTCTGCTCGTCTTCTAGGTTTCAGCCCAAATTCAAACGGTCATAACTTCTTCGTCCAATGTCCGATTCATGCAAACTTTATATCAATTCGAAGGTCTTGAAGTTAGCTTTTCATTGCCACCAAAATCACCTTAAGACTTTGAGTACACAGAAAGTTATGACCATTAGAGTGGGAGTATGTCAGTCTGCTAACATCTGTTGGCTACTCCTAAGATTCTCGTTCTATCGTTTTGACTTCCTATGACTAGTGGATGTTATTCTTGACCCGTTGGCCTTCTGTTAGTGAGGAACGAATAGGGAATTACTTGGTTAAAACTTTGTTGAAATGCATCTTGCCGATTATTGGTTACTTGTGAATGTTTACGGCGTATTTGTGGCAATGTTAGCGTATCGTATGAAGTCTCGGGTGAGAATGTGATCATGTGAAATTCTTGGTTTGCATAA
>JAOTQK010000021.1:6477929-6497111 GCA_025642025.1 Rhododendron ferrugineum
TTAAAAAATAAGCAGTTTATTTCACATTTTCAAACTCAAAAATAATGTAAATGAAAAATAAAAAATTAATTTTTTTTACACCGTATTAAAGATCTCAATTAGATATATTAAATAAGATCCATAGTGATAGGAAAATTATTTGCGTAAGCACACATAATTTTTGAGCTTGAAATTACCTTCTTAAAAAATAAGGACTTATTTCCTTTTCCGGAACGGAGCCTGAGGGCTGGCGGACGGAAATCGTACCGGTAGCCGCGCCAGGCCGTCTCCGGCCACCGGACGGCCGATCCGAGCAGACCAAAAATTCTAAAAAAAAAAACCAAAGGGGCCCTCGCGGGAATTAACGGCATCCGAGGTGTGTAGGGTGCTTGATCCGAGCACCCCTTTTCCGTGTACATATGATCATATGTACACCGAAATTCTTGGGTTTTTTTTTAGAATTTTTGGTCGGCTCGGATCGGCCGTCCGGTGGCCGGAGACGGCCCGGCGCGGTTACCGGTACGATTTCCATCCGCCGGCCCTCACAGAACCTATATAAATTCTTCCAAACCTTCTTATTTTCCGGAACAACCCTTCTTATTCAACAAAAAATAAGCTACTTTTCTTGTTATGGAACACAGCCTTATTCTATGTCTCATTTTCACTATCTATTATTTTATTTGTTTTTTTTAATGTCTTTTATCTACATATTTTTTAGTATAGATTTTAAAAAATATGTAATATGAATCTTATTTGATAGATTTCGATCAATTTTATAATATAAATTTTTTAAAATTATGAATTTTTTTATAAATATAAGCAATTAAAAAAATAATACGCAATTCAAAAATGGACAATGAAATATGATAGGAGAGTATTATAAAATCAATGAACGGATCGGATCATTTGTGTAGAATCTAAAAGTGGGCTCTAAAAAAGATTGTCCACAAATCTGTGCAAAAGAATCTGTGTCATGAGTGTTTTTCGTTTTAGAATTTGATTTAAAAAAACTAAAACTAGCTAAAAATTGAGGCAATTTCATGTAGTAGCCCACAGGCTCCTCTGCACAGGACAAAATGTGTGGGATTTTACTTGAAAGTATGATTAGAGCATCTACAGTGGAATAATCAAAACTAGGGTCGGTCTAAAAAATTTTAGTGTCCAAGGCCTAATATAAAAAATTGTATTTTCAGATTTTTTTTTTTGTTTTTTTCAGAAAAGTTTTTTTTTTAACAAAAAACTGTTTCATCAAAAATTTTAAAAACTTTAAGTAAATAAAGCGTGTGTTTTTAAAAAATTGTTTTTGAAATTTCAAAACTGTTTACAAAACTTTTTTACACAAAACTGTTTTTTTGGTAAACTGTTTTTGAAATTTCAAAACTCTTTTTTACACAAAATCTATTTTTTAAAAACTGTATTTATAATTTTTAAAATTTCAAAACTGTTTGTGTAAATATAATTCTTTCAAAATTTCTCAAAATTGTATTTACAGTTTTTAAGTGAACAAAATGTGTTTTTTGAAAAACTAATTTTTTTTCGAAAAACTGTTTTTTTTTTTTGAATTTTTTTTATACAACTGTTTTTTACATAAACTGTTTTTTTCTTAAAAACAAATTTTTCAAAAAATATGCATGAAATTAAGGGAAAAAGTTTGGAGGGCCCATTTGTTTTGATTATGGACAAAAAATAACTAATGTGGGATTTGACATTGCTAACTTTATCAACTTCTAAATGAATAATAAAAATCTGATGTGGTATATTTTAATTATTTACATTTGCTTATTCCATTGTTGATACTCTTAGGGTATGTTTGGTTGGATGGAATTAAGGTTGGAATGTAATAGTCATTCCAATGACTTACTTATTCCAATGTTTGGTTCACCATTGAGTAATGGAATGATGATTCCAAATTGAATCACTATTCACCTTAGTAAAGGAATTGTCATTCCATCAAAAAAACTAAGGAATTGTTATTCCATTTCTTTGTCACACCAAAATTACTAGTGCCACTCCAATATTCACTATTGCCATACCAAAAATTACTATTGCCACTCTAAAAAATGCTATTGCCACTCCAAAAATTAATATTGTCACTCCAAAAATTACTATTGCCACACTATTCAATTGGAGATGAGAATGACTATTCCTAAGCACAACCAAACATGAGAATGAGAATGATTATTCCATTGTCAATTCCTCTAATTCTATTTCATTCTTAATTCCATCCAACCAAACGCACCCTAGATTGTTATGCTTGCTCTCTTATTTGGTGTCACAATTAAGCTTTCGGTGTACGAAGACAAATTTGGTGTGCGCTTAGAAGCGCCCCGTCGCCCATTCCAACTTGGGGCCGACCGGTTGTGGATTTGGGCCCCAGAAATGTCCATGACACAATGTAAAACTATCATCAATTGTACTAAAAGTGAATCCAAAAAAAAAAATATTCAATTGTACTAAAAGTGTGTACCATTATTGCAACTTCATTCAATCCCACAACTTTCACGTTGTTATACATTTTGGGTCTCTACGGTAACGAGAACGTTCATTTTATAGAACTCGTTAAATTGAACGACTTAGAACAAAAATTGTCTCGATAAAAGAGCTGTAGTTTCAACAACCGAAATATGATTTGAAACTCGGACCGTCCATTTTGGCTTTAACTAAGGTAATTGATTTTGTCATTCTCTTTTTTGTTAATGTCACTCTCTTTCTCTCACAAACAAATCATCTAATAAAGACACAAAGTGGAGTAACAATAACAAAAAGGGGAGTGGCAAAATCACTCGCCTTAATTAATCTATCTATTGCACTTTGTTTATGGGGCTAGTAATGCTCAATGAAGCTATTTTTATTTTTTTCTTAAAATACGGAAACAACTTATTTCCTATAAACCGATCGGTTTGATTACTGGAGTATTATGAACCTTAAAATGATCGGTTTGATTACTATTATGAACCCATAAATATTTTAATTGAATCGTACCGGACCATAAGCCAACCAGACGGGAGCTTTTAGTTCTTCCCCTTCATTCCCGGGGTCCGATTTGGTTAAGTTTTCCTTGATCAGTTTCGTCCATTTTTTTTATCCGGACTGTCGAAAAGTGTCATGAACAGTCCAGATTTGTTCGGCCGTCCAAAACACTTTTGGACGGCCTCAATTCAAAAACCGGATGAAACTGGTTGGTTGGGTGTGTTTTGGACGGCCTCAATTCAAAAACCGGATGAAAGTAAACTGGTTGGTTGGGTAGAAACTTGACACGATCCGACCCTTCATTTCCCATACCCGTAATTTCAGCTCCATATATAAAGGGCATTTTATCCCCTGATTCCCCTCCCTCCCTCCAATACCTGAACTACTCTTCCCCAAAGGCCAAACCCAACAGAATCCGTTACACTCACACAACACAAAATATCCCCACCCACTTTTAGAGAGAGAAAATCACTTCCTCGCGCCAGAGAGAGAGAGAGAGAGAGAGAGAGGGACCGGAGAATGAAGGCGCCGGAAACCGATAGAGAGAGAGAGAGGGACCGGAGAATGAAGGCGCCGGAAACCGATCGCCGCCGATCACGCACTCGACCGGCGGCCCAAGAACCGGCCCGGCCCAAAACCCCTCTCCGCAAGCTCATGCGGGTCGCCTCGGTGGCGTGCGGCATACAGTTCGGGTGGGCCCTACAGCTGTCTTTACTAACACCCTACGTCCAGGAGCTGGGCATCCCACACGCCTTCGCCAGCGTGATCTGGCTATGCGGCCCGCTCTCGGGCTTCTTCGTCCAGCCGCTGGTGGGCCACATGAGCGACCGGTGCACCAGCCGGTTCGGCCGCCGCAGGCCGTTCATAGTCGCGGGGGCAACCCTGATCGTGGTCTCCGTCCTCATCGTCGGCCACTCGGCCGACATCGGGTGGTTGTTCGGCGATAGGGGTGAGTCCAAGGTGGGAGCTATTGCTGCTTTCGTGGTAGGGTTTTGGTTGCTGGATGTTGCTAACAATACGACGCAGGGGCCTTGTAGAGCCCTGCTTGGCGATCTCACTGGTAAAACAAACATCAAACACCTCTGTTCGTATTTATATGTTTTTTTTTTTATTTGTGATAATTGAGGTGTCCGGATGAGCTTACGTGCACCTCTGGGAATCTTGAGGGATCAGTCCAACTAATTGAACTAGTTTATGCTTAGAAATGGTTGAATTAATGAGTTATTTGACCGAAATTAGGTCTAAGAGTGGGGGAACCTCGCCAGTGTTGTTTTAACAGGCTTCTATTTGGTAGTAGATCGGTTTGTATTGATGCTTTTACCCGCAAGTCCGAGAAGTTGTTCGCGGTTTGAGAGAACGAGAGGTCCTGATGTCTCAATTTTGAGTATGGGAACTGGAGCTTTTATTAGAGTTGCTCAAATTTTAGTTGCATAGGGTTTCATTTTTGTTTATCTAGGTTTTTTACGCAGCTCGAGTTTTCATAAGACTGATCAACTTTTGAGTTTGTATCAGCTTGCTTTGACTTGACCAAGGATAGAGGTTTCGACTATGATACACGGACACGGACACGGACACGGAAATTTTAAAAAAATGTGGACACGGATACGGTGGGGACACGCCACGTGTAAATAAATAAATAATTTTAGTTTGACACATAGAAATTTAAAAAAATTACAAATTGGCCCCAAAATTTTTAATTTTTTTTTACAGTTTGACCCCAATTTTTTTTAAATTACAGTTTGGCCCCCAAAATTTTAAAAAAAATTATAATTTGGCCCTTGCCATGTCCCCATCAGTGTCCCTCCCGTGTCCCCAGCCATGTCCCCGTAAAAAATTTAAATTAAATTATGGGACACACCACGTGGCGTGTCCCCGTGTCCCGACACTGCTATACTGCGATCTTTAGAGGTGTCGGTGCTTCATAGGGTTTCGATAAAGCGAAGTTGATCTGTTTAAACGCCCGATGTAAATACTTTGGTCTGAAGATGGATTGAGTTCGATTGGATTGTTTGACATTTTTAAAAGATTGGCTTGATATTTATAGCCTAATCCAAGTAACAGTTTTTTTTTGTAATTATTTTTTTTATCATAGAGTATGTAGATTGCAGTGAGCTATGAACCTATGCTTGTTCTAATTCATGAGAGAAGGTGTGGAGATATTCGCATGAGGAACTTACTATTTGGCTTGTAGAGCTTGATTGGTGTAAGAAGACATAGGGGTGAAATTTTGGCGGTCTTAGTGGTTTGGCTCCTTGCCAACTACCCTTGATGATTTGTTTGGGTTGTTTGTTCTATTTTCTTGTCTTGTAATATTTTATGATAATTAATGAAATATTAGTTTTTTGCCGTTTAGAAAAAATAAAAATTGCTTGTTCTAATTTATGAGAGATGGATTGTCTCCTTCTATTTGAACTTATGAATTTGCAATGTTGAACACATAATATGATATGTAGACTGTGATTATAGAAAATAAATTATATGTCAAATTAGAGTATCCCAGCACAGAAGACTAGGGTTTTGTATGGAAGAACCAATACAGGACAATCCAAGGTTAAGCTTGAACCTAGAGGTACATGGGTCCACATGCCATGCATGTAATTGCCTCAAGGCCTCAACATCCATCCACATGTGATGTCTGGTTAGGGGTGATATGTGGAGCAACACCATGCGTCACTTCTTGGTAGCTGTCCTTCGAGGTCGAGCCATGCCAACTGGGGGCTACCATATAAGGCGCATTGTCAAGTCAAAGCATGCAAAGACTAACTATTTACTGGGAGGCTCTCTTGTCATGCCGGCGTAGATGTGCTCAGAGCTCAGTGTCTTTAGGATACGATTGAATGTATTTCCATCTGCACACTTATTGTCTTCACCTGCGGCGACACAATCTTTTACCCTTTTGATGAAACCCTATGGTTGTCTATCTTATAGGGTTTTTTTTATAGTCATATACTCATATACATCCTAAGGCATTCTGATGGTGTGACAGCGGCCTAGATTGGAGCAGTAGTTATAGACCTTATGGAGTTGGTGTTTCTTTCATGTGACTTTTTTGGCTACTGTTCATCAAGGTGCTTATTGCCTTCTCAAGGGTGAAGGGGACACACATGCTTACTTCTATTCATGGAAGACAATTGATTTCAGATTAATAGAGAGGCAGAAAGCAATCTGGCATGCTTCTTCCACTACTACTTAATGTTGGATAATGTCATGATCAACTTGAGAATTTTGGCTCCACAAGACTTGTGGCATTAGTGGAGTGTTAGACAGGGTGGCAGCCAGCTTCATTATGATCAACTTGAGAATTTTGGCTCCCTTGACAATGTATGTTCATTGCCCAGAATGTATAGTAAACTGCTGGACTCTATGATTTAACCCCTCAATATATAGTGAGTTATTTTCTTTTTCCTCTTCAGCTTAGACACTGAATCATTGTCGACTGTAGGTAGAAAAGAAAAGTGATTCATTTTGCTAGACCCGATTGCTTAAACTTTCTCTCCTACTACTACTAGTGCCACCGTAGTGCTCATCCTGTCATCTGCAATGCTTCACTTTCTCTTTCGTATTTTCCTTACGGGAAATTTATATAAATGGTCCTCCTAATTTCATCTGAGTGTCATTTTCGTCCTTCAAGTATCAATTGCAACTCTTTTGACCTTCAAGTTTAGTTTTCGTATCAAATTGGTCCAATTGATAACTTCTGTCAATCAAACTAGACGAAAAAAATCAGATTGATGGCAGCTTGAACGTTGCAGTTCGTACCAAGTTGGTCCAATTAATGACGTCAGCCCTCAATTTGATTTTTTCCGTCTAGTTTGGCTAACAAATAAAAAATTGGACCAACTTGGTACGAAAATCAAATTTGAAGGTCAAAAGAGTTGCAATTGATACTTGGAGGACGAAAATGAGACTCGGGTGAAACTTGGAGGACCATTTCTATAAATTTCCCTTTCCTTACTTTCATAAAATTCTCCCTCAACCTATAGTGAAGTGGGCCTTCTAAAGAAGTCCTTTCTTTATTAATTGAGTTACGATGGTAAGATTGTGGACATAAAGAGGTCCTTTGCTCATTTTCCTTTTCATATGTGATAGATGAGGAGTCCATTGAGGAACAATAGAGAACATACAATTACCACAAAAGCAAAAAAAGGGCGAACAAGGGAAGGACTTGGAATTTTTAACTAACATACCTGTATGTACATATTACTAATTATGTATGTGTATGTGTTGTTATATTCTATGTTACGCGGATTCGCCACTTTGGGCAAAGTACCCGTGTCGACGACACGGTGCAGGTGCGGGTGCGGGATCCGTACGGGATTCATTGGAAAACAATCGGACACGTTCCAGAGAAGAAGAAGAAGAAGACGAGGGAGGAGAAGAAGAAGTAAGAGGCGTAGCTTACTAGCTTGTTTCGTCTTTGAAGATCGTTGTCGATGTGTGAAACAGTGAAAGCCCAGCTGTCGTTGGAGGAGCAGCAGATCTGACTCCGATCGTGTTGCGAACCGTTAACAAGCTCTCGGCTTCCAACGAAAGGCTAAGATCGGCGCTCAACGTCGTCGTTCCGACGCTCTCATCTAAGATCGCCATACTAGAAGAGAAGAGAAAGAAAATTACAGAGAAGAGAGAGCAGGGTAGGCGCCACTTCAGTTCTTAGTGGTGTGTGCGATTTTAGGGTTTGGGGAGTACACGTGTAATATATATGCCATTTAACTTTAATGTTTTCTTTTTTCCAAATTACAGTTTACCTCCTTTAAGTTACAATATATCACACATATATTACACATGTATATATATTTACAGTTACAGTTTCATAAAAATTGGTAAAATTATAATATATTCTTATGAGATAATTTCACATATATTTATATAAATAATTAAAAAAATAATTTTGACGAATCCCCGCACCCGTATCCAAATTCGGATACATATCCCTGAATCCTCTATTTTCAACTTTGAGATGTACGACCCTTAGATATGTATCCGCACCCAATTCCCGTACCCAAGTCTGAGCAACATAGGTTATATTATGCTATTAACGTGTGAAGTTAGGAATCGTTCAAGTGAATTAGTCCACTTGAGGGTTTTCAAAATGGATGGTTAGTGTTCTATTCTAGGTGATTCTCAGATCCCATGTGATGACCTATACACATCTTCACATTTTTGCAGCTGCGGGCCATCTATAGATTAGCATTTATTTGGTTACTTACTTAAGGGCCAGCCAGCTTAAGTTCTAACAAAAGATCAATGGGATGGACTTGACTTGATATGTACGGGGCCACTTTGGGCCTTTGGCTAGTAAGATGGTTCTAGATTTTGGCAAAACATGGATCCAGAAACTATTGGGACCCATAATAAGGCCTATTGGCCCTCACTGTACCTGTGTCTATCATGCCCAAAAGATGCCCCACAATATCTACACCAGAGATGAAAAATAATGTCAAACTAATCATTAGCATCCTAAACTTTTAAAGAATATATTCAATAAGCTGAAGATCAATAAAACATGGTATCCAGCATGGTCAATTTGGGATCCGCAGTTTGCTGTTTCTTGTTAGTGTGCTCTTTGCCATGCCCAAGCATGGTTACGAATTTTTGTTCTTTGCAAGGGCTTGTTCGTAACCGCGTTTCATTTAACCCGATTACTTGGTTGTGGTCTCTAATTGATGTTGGACAAGTTTTGCAGCAAGATCATGCCCCAGACAACTGTCTTCCGTTGTGCAAAACTAAAGCATGCCTTTCAGTGATGTAAAAGAAGACTAATACTATAAAGCCTCATTTTATCCTTCTCTTGGTGGAAACTGTAGGATGGTATTCATTGAGTATAGGAAAGGCTCTATTATCTAATGTTCCTCAGAAGATGAGAATGATGCACCTAGAATGGATCTCTTTTTTAGAGAATGTTAACTAGGTCATGCAGCTTTTGTGGTTTCCGTTTCGAGAAAAGCACCAGCCCTACTCTTTTGCGCAGCTTATGCACATGCTCTGTAGTCTGTATAATTACAGGTATACCAAAACTACCAAAAACTGGTGTTTTTAATCTTGTACCTTTCTTTCATTTAGGTGGCGATCACCGCAGGACTCGAGTGGCAAATGCTTATTTCTCATTATGTATGGCTGTTGGTAACATACTTGGCTTTGCTACTGGATCATACAGTGGGTGGTACAAGATTTTGCCATTCACAGTCACCTCTGCATGCAATGCCGACTGTGCCAATCTCAAGTCTGCTTTCTATCTTGACGTTGCTTTCATCGTAATAACTACGTGTTTCAGCATCACAGCTGGCGATGAGATGCCTGTGAACCATGGGACCTCCCACTTACATGAACACATGCCTGAACAGTCAAGCCAGGCTGAAGAAGCTTTCTTCTGGGAACTGTTTGGAATCTTTAAATATCTCTCGGGGCCTGTTTGGGTTATCCTTCTTGTTACTGGTTTGACTTGGATTGGCTGGTTTCCATTTATTTTATATGATACTGATTGGATGGGTCGAGAAATCTATGGTGGTGAGCCAAACAAAGGGGAGAATTACAATATGGGAGTCAGAATGGGGGCATTGGGTCTGATGTTGAATTCTGTGTTTCTCGGAATAACTTCATTGCTCATGGAGGTTCTCTGCCGGAAGTTAGGGGCTGGTGTTGTGTGGGGTATTTCAAATATCTTAATGTCTCTATGCTTTGTAGCGATGCTCGTAATTGCTTACATTGCGAGCCATGTGGACAAAGTAGGCGACGGTCTACCTCCAAATGGCGTTGTAGCTGCTGCACTTGTAGTTTTTACTATTCTTGGGATTCCTTTGGCAGTAAGTCGTTCTGTTCTCCTTGAGATGATTTTAGGTCATCTTTTAGTTTGCTCTATGGCTTTCAAGGAAACAAAGTATGAAAAGGAATTGCCGTTTCTCATGTTATCTGCAATGCAAACATTATAGCAGCTTGTGCATGCTGAGAACAAGATATGGTGCGATAACAAAATTATCACATGACCAACTATAAATTGTTTAAAACTAGGACGAAGAATAGTGTGTAATTTGTTAGTTTAATTCATGCCAACTATAAATTGTTGCTTGAATTTCCAACTTGATATTGACAAATATACGAGTCTAGATATCAACTTCAAACAATTGCAAGTTCTCAAATGGTTTCAGTTTCTAATACAAGACCGAAGTCATAATGGGGTTGGCAAACTGATTTTAAGCCAAACATTTCTTTTGATGGCATTGCCATATAATGCGATTTAACCATCTCATTTGTGTTATCTGAAAACTTCTTTGCAGATCACTTATAGTGTTCCATATGCCTTGATATCTTCACGTATCGAGTCCCTAGGACTTGGGCAAGGTGGGTTATCGTAGGATGTTTCCTTTAGTGTTTGCAGATATGGTGGTTAGAGAGTGTACGCTGATTGTTTAATCTTTTGCAGGCTTATCAATGGGTGTTCTGAATCTGGCAATTGTGATCCCACAGGTATAATTCCAACTAACATTTTAATATCGGGATTCAGGAATAATGCTCAGTTGTTCCTCTCTTTTTTATTTTTATGCACAACTAAATCCTCCAGAAGCTGATAATCTTAACTACTACCATTAGCCTAAGACTCTAGTAATATGTAACTCATTAATGATACAATATGAAGCATCGACACTCCTAAAGGCCAGCGTGGGGACACGGGGGGAAACAAGGACATGGGAGGGGCACAACAGGGGTTAAATATGCAATTTGTTACTCCCTCCATCCCATAATGTTTGTCCAGTCCGCAAAACGAGGACATAAAAATAATACAATTTTTGCAAGGAAATTTTGAATTTTTTTCAACAATTTACAAAGATATCGATGAGTTCTTTTAATTAATGAAAAAAGTTTGACTTTTTCCTCGAAAGAAATGCATTATTTTTGAGTCCTTGTTTTGCGGACCGGACAAACATTTTGGGATGGAGGTAGTATTATTATTTGATTGATTGATTATTATTATTTTTATTTATTATTATTTTTTTTTTTTGGGGGGGGGTGCAATATGATGTATATATTATATATTGATGCTTCATGTTTCTACATATAACTATCTTTCCATGTGCATAAATTAAGTAATTTTTATTTATTCCGGGCAGTGTCTCCATTTTTTAGAAATTCCTGTATCCGTGCTAAATGGATGATATTCAATATCAGGGTTGCAAATACAGCTATTTTGCTCCCTTACGTAACAGGATTTTAGACCTCTGTGTTACACATGCGGTCCCATATCAGCCGATAATTGGCCATAGCACTGATACCGCCGTTTAGAACCCTGTTCAATATGGTACTTATACTTCAGTGCCTCCCACGGAGATGTAATTTGAATTTTTCATGAGTCTAAAACACAGTACTTGAAGTCCCATTCACTTGAAACAAGTGTTTGTCTTTTATGGAGTTTTTCATTTATGATACTCCCTTTATTCCATTTTATTTGCTCTCTACGAGAAACCATGTGATTATGACCCCATAAAATAAACTACTTTCCGGAATAATTTTTAATCTATTTGCACCGTTCCAATGATCTCAATGAGTACTTTGGAAAGGTGCAAAAAATTTTGAAACTTATTTTCAAAAACACCTTATTTTTTCAGGTCAAAAATGGCATGATTGTTGGTAGGAAGTGAACAAAATGGGACGGAGGGGATATTAATAAAGGAAAGCACATCAAAAAGAACATCATGTAGCAAGGGCAATCAAAAACACAATAAGATTTAGAGAAAATCTCTCAAAGATCAAGTATTGATCAATACATATACAAAAAACTGGGTAGCCCTAACTCCTAAGGCTAATAACTCCTATTTACAGAATACAATAACATAAATGGGAATCAGCAGAATGAAAATGTGCTAATCTGTAACAAGTGGAAAATTACATATGTGGAGAATCTAAAGTACACCAAAATCTTGCCACTAGGGACTTGTAGAAACGTGCCAAAAAACGCTGAAAAAGAAGTTTTCAAAAAAAATTTATCCCCCAAACAAAGGTTCTTGGAAGTGGCAGAATTGCTTCTTCAGCGGGGTCAAACGATGGTATTTTTCCGATGCGGCAAAGCCATGTGTCTTGCTTGTTAGAGCATTTCCAATCGAACATGGGCTTTTGGAATGTTTTGCCAACTTCAGCCGGGCCTCTACTGCTGCTTCTTTGGGCCATAAGGGGAAAGCACCTTATACCAAAGTGAGGCACTCCCGGTCCAATCACTTGAAAAAAAAAAGTCATGCACCTTCAAAAGATTGTCTCCATTGTCGTCGTCATCCATCTCTCTCTCTCTTGCTCAAGTTCTTATTCTCTCCACCTTCATTGGTCCTATGTCTTCAATTGCTTACCATTTTCCAACATTGTTATCTTCTCCATCCGTCCGATATTGTTGACCCATCTTTCCATTTTGGGATATCCCAATTTGTTTGTCCCTTTTGTGTTTTGAAGCCAAAGTGTAGAACGCGTTTTCCACAACTGTGCCTTACTAATAACTATAATTGGATTCTGAAGTTAGAATAGAGAGGACATTGTAGGCCATTAGTTCCTCTCAATTTTTGTTTGAATGCTTTTGTAATTTGTATTCTTAAAAAGTTGGAATTCGCAGAAGGGACTGAGAACGGAATGGTCTACGGAGGGAATATAACTTGTCGTTTAGGTCCATTCCACATCTGGCTACCAAATGGTGCCTCTGTTTTGTCATTTTTTGTTAAATGTGTTAAATGAACATTATTATCTGACGTAAGGTAAAAGAACAAGAATTGCAATTCTATTCAGTACAACATTTATTCCGTCTATTGTTTAGGCAGATATGTGTATATATATATATGTGTGTATATATATATATATATTTTGAAGTGTAATTTAGAGTTATAAATTCGTAAGGGACTGCTAGCTAAGATACATTTGGGCCACATGCATTGGTTGTCACTTGTTATAGATATCCACTAAAAACTTTGAGTGTGTACTTATTTGTGGCTTCCCGTTGATTTTTCCTTTTTCCATTAGAGAAATACCTTAGGATATTACTTTACTATTGGCAGCTATCTTGGAATGCCTCTGCCTCTTCTTTGTTAAAAAACTATAAAGCCTCTTCTTGTGCAATTTTAGCATCTTCCTTCAAAACTTTGATCCATCTTATGCATTGAAGGACCTTTTTATCCCCTTCTTTATATCCCATAATTTTTAATGTACTTTCGTTTGGTGGTACTCTTGTATCTTGTACCTTTTTTGTCCATTTTCCTCTATATGTTCACTAACCTTTTTAAAAAGAGGTAATTTGGATCAATCTTATTCATTTAAGATTGGGGTGGGGAGTGCTCTATGCCATAACTAGGCTTTCTCTACACGAGTGGCTAGAAGTATCTTGACAGCCAATCTGTCAACTTTATCAACTGATATATTTTGTCTTCTTGTGGAATCGAGTCTCGCCAATCCTAGTTTCTCTAAATTTTGACGTTCATCCCATGCTTTTAAAGACTAGTAATTAGTTCTTTTCGTATTAATATCGTGGATGAATAAACAATTTTGAATGCATGTCATGGATTACCTTATGCGCCACTTAATGCACCATGGGTTAGTCATTGCAATATTCGTTGTTGTCAACTATGTATTCAGGGAAAACTTGTGAATCAAGAAATGAAGGTGTTTGGGCTTCGGCCTCTTCAGGTGGGCTTCGTCCCAAATGTGTGTCCTTGATTGGTTTCTTGCCAATCATAGGTTTGGGGCTCCGTTCCGGAACTCATTTTAAGTACTTATTTTTTAAGAAGGCAATTTCAAGCTAAAAAATCATGCGCTTACGCAAATAATTTTCCTATCACTATGGATCTTATTTAATAGATCTCATTGAGATCTTTAATACGGTGCAAAAAAAATTGAAAAATTATTTTTCATTTACATTATTTTGAGTTTAAAAATGTGAAATAAGTACTTATTTTTTAAGAAGGTGTTCTGGAACGGAGCCTGGGTCTCGGATTGGGCAGATGATTGTTCTTTGAACATGATGTTTGTTTCCTAGCTCCCATTAGTCTTGTAACAATTTCAAGATTAATGAATTTTTTTTTTTTGCTGTTCAAAAAAAAAAAAAGAATAATTGTAAATTGGTCTCTTTTCAACAACTGCCAAAAAGCACATTGAGCCAACCATAACATCATGCTTAGAACAACATATTTTTGTTATTTCACCATATTGTGGATTCACAAGAAGCATGCAATTCAGTTGACCCAAGTTGTACACGTCTAGTGTCTTCTTGATTATGAGAATTGTCACCATTTTTTTTCTTCACAATTTCAATATTTTAGCATTTGATTTTTTTGCTGCTTGGTGTCTAACCTTTTTACTAATTATGTTAAATAACTGCAATGTTTGCAAGGGTTTAAAAGCACATTGGGTAATAAAGATTTCTCGGAGGACAAGCCTTTAATAGGAGGGCAGTGTCAGGAACTTACTTCAGTAGAGTTAATGAAACACAACCTCAATAAAATTTCATTATCTTTGGAAGTTTTTCTTCGTGAATTCTTTTTTGAAAAATTAATTGTATGTGTTTTTGTAGAGCAAGGTGTAGATAGTCAAGATTTGTAATATTTGAAATAGCAAATTTTTAATCGCTTCTAGAGTTAATGAAAGATTGGGAGGAAAAAAAGAAAATGCTCCGACATTTATGTTTCATGTTAACTGTAAATGAAAGTTGCAAGGACATACTTGAAAGCGTGAAAAAAGGTTCAAGGCTAAAAATAATTTAGAGGGCCAAGTATGCTACTTCGTCGGGGTAAATGAGAACAGTTAACAAAAACTTTGGCTGAAAGTGACATATTTTGAAACGGCAGCTTCCTCCACCGGTCCTAATGTGTCTCCTCTGCTGTTTAATAGCATATTAACATGTAATTGAGTGTCATATGTTTAGCCATTTAGGAGGATGATGTTTTGCTGTCTTGGAACAGATTGTGGTGTCTCTTGGAAGTGGACCATGGGATCAGCTATTTGGTGGTGGTAACTCACCAGCTATAGCCGTGGCTGCACTTTCAGCCTTCGTCAGCGGGCTTATAGCCATTTTGGCTATCCCACGATCCAGATCTGATAAATCCAGAGGCCGCCATTGAGGTAATTTGTTGTATGAAGATTTTCCATTTTCACTTCTTTTTTGACAGAGTGATATACGGACAAGTATCAAAAAGTGCTGTAAATGGCTTTTGTTCTATTTATTTTGCAGTGCCAATTCATTATGTATTTTCCACTACTGGTTATTGATGTAGCAGTGGAAAAACTTGAATATCAATTAAGCTTTAGTCCATGTTGCAGAGAAAGGTTTGAGTTTAAGTATAGAGAAACAATGACAACATTGCTGCTTCTTGTGATGAACAATGACTGTTTAAAGGTCATGAAATGTGTTTGTTGCATCTATTGTTAGCTGCATACCAATTTTATCCATATCTCTACCCCGGCTTTTATTGCCCTCCGCCCGTGCCTTATATTTCTTTAAGCAAAATATGTCACTCCAATGGATGTTGCATCGAGGGTGACGAAATGTTGTACGGAAGAGAGAGTGCATTTAGTGGAGAATTTCTTTGTCGCGGAACAAAACCCTACTATAAAGTTTGCTTTATTATTGCTAATCACCATCTAGATGCCACTAGACAAAGCATCAGCTCTACATTCTTGATGGCGCAGCTAGATAAGTTGTTGGTAATCAGGATTTATTCCTAATGAATAATACCATTCCTCCTTTTAGTAATGTTGATTGCCCATTAGTGGGTTCAGTTGCGAGGTTATGGAATCTCATTCACTTTGTACCTAGTTTGATTTGTGGGTATTTTTAATTGTGCTTGGTGGGAAACAGTTATGTAAATTGTGCTGATTGAAACCTTGATGGAGACATGTCCTTATTTTCATTCTATTTGGATATTTTGGAAAGCTCTTCTGATTTTTGGGGTGCTACTCGTTAACGATTATTCTCTCTTTTTCTTTGCTTGCATTTGAATCTTAGCATAAATTCCATTGTCTATTGCACTTATCAGTATCTGTGAGAGTCTGGACTGCCTTGAATGTCCCCAAACAATGCTTCTATTAGTACCTGAGAATCATTTTAAAAGGGCTGCTTTTGTGGACGGTTCTTGTTCCGAGTACCGTAAAAACTTTTACACTGTATCTGATTAAAAATTACTCAATGGTCTTGGGACACTGTCACGTGGTGTCTAACACTTTTTCCACCAAACATTTCCGTGGGGTCCAGTACTAAGAGTATTGGGGCACCACGTGGCAGTGTCCCAAGACCACTGAATAATTACTTGTATCCGAGAGGAAAAAAGAACTTGTATTGCCAGATTAGGACATTAATATGCATAGTCATGTTGAGTTGGTGTGGTGTGATCATAGATGACATATTTGTTTGTTTTGCTTTTAAGAAACTTGGTTTAGAATATTAGAATTTTTGCATGGTGCGTAGGCATGCAATACATGCACGGACCGCGAATTCTCTCGTGCAAAATAAATTGCACTTGACCACTTGGAGGAGAAAAGGGGAAAACATCAAGCATTATTCTTTGTGGGAAGAAAAGGTGAAGGATAGAATTTGTGAATCTATTCTTGAAAGGTGCTTGAGTTTTGCTGTGAATCGTTAGTGTTTCAAACTTCAAAGTCTTGTGGTAGTACACCACCCTTAAGTCCCAGTTAATTAGGGTTGGATACATGAATTCATTTCATCCATTGGGCTCTGGCAAGGGCTCATTTCATCCATTGGGCTATGGCAAGGGCATCGTGTTATGTGAATATTCATATTCGGTTTTATGTCGTGAAGGATTTAGTGAAGTTTTTTTTACGTGCGGGATATCAGCTACCTAACGCTCAACCTTCCTCCTTTATCTGGGGTTGGGAACTGCTGTGTTGAAGATAAGACTCTAAGCAAGACACATGCGGAAATTGCTTGGCTAGTATTGAAAATTCTATTTTCATAAGAAAAAGAATTAGCATTATGAACTCCTAGGATTTATGGTGGTGTTTGGGAGACTTGAGAGTTGTTTCCAAAGCAGATTTCTGATGCATGGTGATAGGTAGAGAATTAAGAGTTTCAGCTTGATTCTAGTTGTACTCTACTCTTCATTGCTAAGAATCTAATGGCATCTGCCTTTGTTTTTGCCCCACTTCCTAGTTGGAACAGCAAATTGACAGAGGGGTATTCATGACTCTGTGTTTCCCCTTTCATCCATTCTCTGTTTTCGCATTCAATGAGCAGGACCAGGAATTGGAGTGATGATGCAACTACAGTATTTCGCAAATGGTGCACTATTTTTGTCTCTGTCTCTGCCTTCTGTTTTGCACCTCAGTCTGCTCTTCTTCTTTTTTTCCCAAGGGAAATGAATTTTTTACCATAAAGAAACAAAAAGACAACTTTGATTCTTGTATTTTCTGGTTCCGTCAATCCAGATAGAAACAAAGTGGTAGGGGAGATGTAACTCCCAAGTATCATTCATATTTGTCAACAAACTTGAACGAACAGTAAAACATTCACGAATTACTGCATGATTTTTTTCACAGTTGACAGTGGTTTTGTTCTCCCATCGATGCGTTATGGGTCGTCGAACTGTGCTCTACATGGTTCATCACGCTGCCTTTTGAAAATCAAGTTTGGTCTGATACTATTTGTAACGCCCTAAGTACACTAGTCTCGTAACTCGAACGACGAGACTATCGACATATTATGTAAATGTAATAGTATATATGTATATCATTCCAGACTTACTTTTCATTTCCAATGGATGTGAAGCTCATGCCAGAGGTGAGGGGGGTGGGGGCTTCTGTTGCTTTACAGATTGCAGAGAGAGGGCAGAAGGCAGAAGAAAGGCCCCCACATAGAGAGGAGGGCATTCTCATCACTGTCATTCTGTAGGGGGGAAAGAGGGGATGCCAAAAAATTTAAATGGCTGGAATTGGAGCACGTAAAAGGGGTCCTTTCCTGCTTCCTATCGTCCATCTGCTGGTTCACAACCTTACATCCATTTTCTGTCACTCACCCCATCAAACACTTGTGGTCCATGCATTACCCCCCACCCCCACAACAATATCCATGAAAAGATAAGGGCTCCCCTATGGGTACAACACTTGTACACTACCTTGTGTGGGACCATTTCGAGGTCCTGCACAAATAATTTAAGTTGTTCAATTTATTTAGATTTTTTTTTGAAGGATTTTCGTAAAAAACCAATTCAGCCAGATATCAGTAAGTATTTGATTCATACGTTATTTTTTTTGGTATAGACCAAAAAATAACAACATATGGATCAAGCATTTATTGATACCTGATGGAACTGTTTTTTTATAGGGACCCTTCAAAAAATATTCTGAACAAATTGGAAGGCTCGAAATATTTGTGTGGGACTTCAAAATGGGTTCCACACAAGGTGGTGTACAAGTGTTGTACACAAAGTGTTACCCATAGCAATTTCGAAAGGATAATCTTCTTTCTGAATTAAAAAATAAAAATAAAAATGATTTGGTAACAAGGTTAAAAAGGGCCAAAAATTGATTTGACACATTTTGGCCACTTAACATAACATCAGCACCTCTTCCAGTTGGACAAATGCAACGTATTTGAACGTGTGCATCTCTAGGAGGCAGTTCTCCGACGAACCATATCCTTTCTTGATGATGTAAGCCGTACGTAACATTTGCCAAAAAAAAAAAAAACATAAAGTTGATCGGACACTTTGAAACTACAGTATTTTATTGGAAATCTTTTGACTCATCGCAGAAGATAATGTCTGCTAACCCCCTACATTTGTATGAGAGAGAGAGAGAGAGAGAGAGAGAGAGAGGATTTGATAGCCAATGATGAATGGCATGGGGCAAATAGTGTACCCAAATGCGGATTTCGGAGTCTCAAATCTAGGAATGTACATTAAAGCCAAGGGCATTAGGGCGATTGAGGAAGATTTTTTTAAAGTAGGGACCAGTTGATGATTATTATTAGGTAACGAAGCCCACAACATAGACCCACCAAAAAAACAGACAAAGCAATATTGATTAGACTGATATTATATGAGGTTTAAGTATGGGTGTGCAAAAAATCCGTCAAACCGCGAATCCAGTTCAAACCAATTCAAACCGAAAGGTTTGGTTCGGATTTTTAGTAGTATGGTTTGGTCATGGTTTAAAAAAATTAGAAACCACGTTATATGGTTTGGTTTGTGGATTCACGTTCATGGTTATGGTTCCAAACCGATCCGAACCGTATAATACATATATATATATATACATATAATT
>JAOTQK010000021.1:6502395-6513602 GCA_025642025.1 Rhododendron ferrugineum
CCCCGGGAAAATCAAACCTGGAAGGTCCAGTAGTTTTGTCTTCTCCAGAAGATGCTCCATGTATAAAACAAGATCATGCATACACATGTGTCTACAATATACTGAACATATATTATATCTACCACAAATATACAGACAGAGGGAGAGAGAAGAAGTGGGAGATGGTGTGGGAGCTTAGTCACATAATCTTCAAAATGGCATTCGCTTTCATTCTCGATTCCCGCTCTGCATGTGTTCGCGCTCTCTCAATCTTCGCTCTCATGTACTTCAGTTGTTCAGGAGATTTTCGAAACGCGTTTTCACGCTTGCCCGCGCATTATGTGACTTAGGACAGGAGAGGAGGGTGAAAAGAAAGGTCCGCCCCCCACCAAACACGAAGCATGCATCACTAAACTAGTAGCCGCTTTTTGACAGCAATTCCCCCTTGCCATTTTGACACGTTTGTGGGAGGCAAAACGGTAGGCCCTAGTAACTTCAAGTATAAATACCCCATCCCCATACCTCCAATTCCCACATTAGAAAACAAAAAAAATTAACCCACACGAATATTTAAGCTGCTCATTCCAATCTTGCTACTTAAATTCCATTCCATCACACCATTCTCTAACAAGGAAAAAAGATACATATATATCCACTATGTGTAACCCAAAACCTTCCTCTCCCCCTTCATTTGCCTCTTCTAACAAAACCCATTTCAAAAATCCCAACAAGCCCATGGATCCTGATGTTGGCAATGATTTCGATGATCAACTCCATAGATGGCCAACTCCTTGTGAGGTAAAACAAAAAAAAAAAAAAAGAAAAAAGAAAAGAAAAACCCACTATCACGTTTCCCTACTCATTTCAAAAATAAAAAATAAAAAAATCACAAATAATTGCTTTTCTTGCATTTTCTTGATTGGTTTCTTTCTTTTTTTGACTTTTTTCAGGCAATGGAAGAAATCAAAGAAATAGGGAAAATCTCGGGTCCAACGGCAATAACAGGGCTACTGCTCTACTCCAGAGCCATGATCTCAATGCTATTCCTCGGCTATCTCGGCGAGCTGGAGCTTGCCGGCGGCTCCCTCTCCATCGGCTTCGCCAACATTACCGGCTACTCCGTCATCTCCGGCCTCGCCATGGGAATGGAACCCATCTGCGGCCAAGCCTACGGCGCGAAACAGAGGAAGCTCCTCGGCCTCACCCTGCAACGCACCGTCCTCCTCCTCCTCTCCACCTCCATCCCCATCTCCTTCATGTGGCTCAACATGAACCGGATCCTCCTCTGGTGCGGCCAGGACCAAGAAATCTCCTCCATGGCCCACACCTTCATCGTCTTCACCATCCCTGACCTCTTCTTCCTCTCCCTCCTCCACCCACTCCGAATCTACCTCCGGACTCAGAGCATTACCTTGCCAGTGACGTACTGTTCGTTAATCTCCGTCCTACTTCACGTCCCGTTGAACTTCCTCCTGGTGGTCTATTTCAAGATGGGTATTTCCGGAGTGGCGGTGGCCATGGTGTGGACAAACCTGAACTTGTTTATCTTGCTCTGGTGCTTCGTCTACTTCTCCGGCGTGTACAGGGACTCCTGGGTGGCCCCCAGCGCCGACTGCCTGCGCGGGTGGTCCTCCCTCCTCGCCCTGGCCGTCCCCACCTGCGTCTCGGTATGCCTCGAGTGGTGGTGGTACGAATTCATGATCATGCTCTGCGGCCTCTTGGCCAATCCCAAGGCGACGATCGCTTCCATGGGCATCTTAATCCAGACAACTTCGCTGGTATACGTGTTCCCGTCAGCCTTGTCGCTCGGGGTGTCCACTCGGGTCGGTAACGAGCTGGGCGCCAACCGCCCTGGGCGGGCCCGGGTGTCCACCATCGTGTCCATCTCCTGTGCGGCGATGCTGGGCATCGCCGCGATGGCGTTCACGACGCTGATGAGGCACCGGTGGGGGAGGTTTTTCACGAGCGACAGGGAGATATTGGAGCTGACGGCGGTGGCATTGCCGATAGCGGGGCTGTGCGAGCTGGGGAACTGCCCGCAGACGGCCGGGTGCGGCGTCCTGAGGGGCAGCGCGAGGCCGACGGTGGGCGCCAACATCAACCTCGGTTCTTTCTACTTGGTGGGTTTTCCGGTGGCCATTTTCATGGGGTTTGTGGCGAAAATGGGATTCGCCGGGCTCTGGATGGGATTGCTGGCGGCCCAAGCTTCATGTGCTCTGCTCATGCTCTGTGTTCTGGGGAGAACTGATTGGAAGGTTGAAGCAGAGAGAGCAAGAAACCTCACACAATCTTCTTCTTCTTCTTCTACTACTTCTCATGATTCTTTGCCGGTGTCGTTGCCTCCGGCAGCAGCGGCGGAGGGTGGCGGTAAGGAAGCAAAGAAAGTGGTGGTGGTGGCTAATTTGGAAGGGATTTTGTGCAGTAATAATGATGATGAGTTGGTGAAGACAGCTTCACTTGAAACTGACCCTCTGATTTCTACTACAACAAGTACCCACGTTCATTGATTCATTAGGAGATCGATTAAATTGCCACTTTAGTATTGTAGAGGAGATGGGTTTTTTCTTTTTTTTTTTAAAATTGATTTTTACACTCTCTTTGTCTAAGTGCACTTCATTTTTTTGTCTTTATTAATGTAGAATTACAAAATTATCCTTCATGCATTTTTTCCTTCACACATGAAAAGGGTAATCATGTAATTTTACATCATTACAAAACCAAAAAAGTAGTGCATTCAGATGAAAATAAGAGTGTTAAAATTAATTCGTTTTTTTTTTTCCTTCTAATTCCGGTCCCCTCTTGCTTTCGATTAACGTGTAATAAGAATTAAAGAATAGAATAGAAATGAACAATATTATATACACCACCAGTTTTTTATTTTTTTTAAAGTCGTTTTATTTAATCATCGGATTATGTGACATTATTAGGCTTGTTTTTACTTTTACGTTTTAATCCATTTAAAGTTTGTTAAGAGCATCTCCAACCGTGCCTTCACTTCTCCATCTTAAAGAATAAAGCGCTCCAGCCATGCTTCATTTTACTCCCTTTAAAATGAAAAGTCATTTTTTGTTCTTCATGCATGGAGAACCACTTCAAAAATGAAGAACATTCTTCAAATGTGATTTGCACTATTCATTTTTGTCTAAAATGTGTGTATCTTTTAATTCTTGATCGTAATTTTTATAAATTCGGTACCAATGAAAAGATATTGAGAATATATACCTACAAAATGAAACTAATATCCAATATATTCAAAATTATAGCAAAAAAAAGAGAGAGGATACTTTATAGAGATAAAAATGAAGAATTGGGTTGAAGTTAGAGGGAATTATGGTATTCTTCAAACACACTTTTTGAATAAATTAGTTATTTTGATTCTTCAAATTGAAGAATTATGTTGGAGATGCTCTAAATAGTTTGAAGGAAACATACAGCTAATTGTTTTGCAAGTTCTCAATGTCCAAAATATTTACTGTGGTATTAAAGTGGGTTTTGAGTAGCATTGCCGACAGTATTACAAACATATCTTTAAAATACACATGGAGATACAACTGTGTCTAGAATCGTCTAATACATGCGTCAAATGATTGTGGATTAATTATGCCTGGACTCCGTGTTAAAAAAAAAAAAATTACGCCTGGAGAGTTGTTTTAGAATAGTACACTTTTTGTTTCAGATCAAGTTTTAGAGATTAAATTTTTTAGTTTCATTTTTTTTTTTTGGCCTAAGTTTGGTTAATACAGTATAGATGTTGCTTCACTTATCGACAGGATAATCTTTAATAATCTCGGCTCTTAGCTCAATGGACATGGATAAAAATAACATAATGTAAAAAAGTCGAAATTCTGATACACATGTCAAAAAATTTAAAAGAATATACAAATCATATGTATGCTTTTTCAAAATTAAACCACGGGGCGGTCATTAACAAAATGGACTAGAAGTTCTTCCATGCTGTCAATGAGAGAGAGAGAGAGAGAGAGAGAGAGAGAGAGAGAGAGAGAGAGTTAAGCTGTCGGTTGTTTCAGGGGCGTGGGAGCTAGGAAGGATCCTTGCTTACCTTTATGTTGATCCCTTCCATTTAAAGCCACAACATGGACTACCTAAAAAGGAAAATTAGCATAATACTCTCCATCAAGCTCATCTCCCATAAAGGATAAAAAAAAAACCTCATCTCTCATAAACAATGAGTAATTGTTCATCAATGTCAGAGTACCAGGTGGCGTCACTCCCAATCAATTACGTAGCGGCAAATAATTCGATAGAAAACTTTATCGTTCACTTTTATTTGGTGGTTGACGCTGTGCGATGACGACATTTAATTTGAAGTATGTTAGACATACTCCCACTGTTCCTGTGATTCAGGCTCCGTTCCGCAACTCAAAATAAGAACTTATTTTTTAAGAAGACAATTTCAAGCTCAAAAATCATGTATTTACGCAAATAATTTTTCTATCACTATGGATCTTGTTTAATAGATCTCATTGAGATCTTTAATACGGTGCAAAAAAAATTAAAAAATTATTTTTTATTTACAATATTTTTGAGTTTGAAAATATGAAATAAACTGCTTATTTTTTAAGAAGGTTTCTGGAACGGAACCTCAATCTCACCCAATGACAGAGCCATCTCAACAAAGACTTCTTGCAGAAACTAGTGAGTGTACGTGAGGGAAAATGTTAAGGAAATAAAATCCCGCAATGCTTCGGAGTAAAATGGGTGACCACTAAATAATATTTGGGACCTCTCCACTTATTGCCAATTATTTTTGAGATGGATATAAAGTTTTTTAATTAAAAAACAGCCCACTGTCTATCTTTTCATAAACGATGATCACATATATTTTTTACTTTTATCATCACCAAACCGAACTCTCAAGCTACCCTACTCCTTTTTCAGCAGCCTTTTACTTTAGAAAACCATTCCATTCTTGCAAAATGCTACTTGAGTTTCCTTTTATGAAAAGTTAGCATCTGAGTAGTCCAATAATTTGTAAAATAAGTTGTGCGGGAACCAATAAAAGCAAATTGTGGAAGCATCTATTAATTATATGTCATTGTTTTCTTGGCTAAGTCATAAATTTTTGGCCAAAGATTTTTTTCTGAAATACAACATTGCCTAAGGGTCTGTTCGTTTTGGAATTGGCTGCTAATTTTGTCACTCTCTTTTTTGTTAACGGCACTCCCCTGCAAGTGTATTTTTGGTGCAAAAATACACTTGCAGTGGAGTGCCGTTAACAAAAAAGGGAGTGACAAAATCATTTTCCCTTGATTTTTGGATTTGGATTTATAAGTAATGATCAATGTTAGAGAGAAATAGAGTAATGATTGGAAATAAGAGTAATGATTAATAGAGAGAAATAGAGAGAAAAATGAGAGTAATTAATGATTGAAGATAATTAAGGATAAAGAGTGGAAAGAGAATCCAAAATCCAAAATCCAAATCCCAAATCCCACAACTGAACAAGGTCATGGTTATGTAATATATAAGGTAATGCCAACCAGCATAAACCTGAGTTATAACTTTTGAGCAATATGAGGTTAGACTAAGGGTTAAAAGGTTAGATAGTACGTGTTGTCTTTTGATTTGTTATACCTTCTCAATGTGCACAAGAGACACCACGATTGTGGCTTCGCATGACAAATGGTATGTAACTATCATTTTTTCTAAATTGACACAACTTAACGTAAAGGGAGAAAGCTATATATGGTACACTTGGGGAGAAATGCAAAGAGCCACCACAAAAAGCTCCGGTCTTAACGCCCCTACTATGTTGTGTAGCCTTTCCTCGGGTTCGTAGAGTTGGGTTTCCCGATTACACACAACGGAGGAGCCACATCACGCACATACTCTTCGCATAACAAATCCATTTTTAAGTTGACTTATATATTCGCTCGGGCAATAGTCGGAATGTGTACGAGATCCCTTAGCCCCAATATCTCAATAGCAGCTTTGTCTAAAGCTTCGAATGAGACTTCACAACCGAATTAATCACAGGAACAATCTGACTATAAAGTCATTCTAAACTTGATTGAAGAACCAGCGTTTATTGAAGAAGGTATAGAGTCGATTACAAAAAGTACTAGATTGAAAGGCTTGTTAGATTTGATCCGCTACAAGATACATATATAAAATTGTAGGACGAATGGAGTAATTATGACAGAGCCAGTGCGGTGAGAGAATGTTTAGAACAAAAGTACCACAAACTTCTTACTATCACCACATGAGAACTTTCGTGCAACAAAGTAGAACTTTCTACACGAAGTAACACTATCCATATTCTAAACTAACGTCCATGCAAGCCCTTCTAATAAAAACAAATACATTAACATATGAGAGAGAGAACCAAAGCTTTGATTTCCCTTGTAGTGTCATTCACCATGTCAAGGGTTCGAGCCATGGTACCCCACTCTCTCACACCCAAAAACCATGAGAGAGAGAGAGAGCAATGAATAAGAACAAGGCAGTAAAAGAATGATATAATTGGGTAGTGGAGAAGCATCTGTTGAAGAGGGCTTGGAGCATTGTAAGGGGGGGGCCTGGTTGTAACTGAAGAAAGTTAGAAAACAAATTCAGCTATTACTGCCTCTGTCTACTTCTCAGATGACAAAAATGGGATCAGTGCCTCTGCATAGCAGTTTTCAGCCCCACCTCTGCCTCCATTGGCCTGGTGGGTCTACAACTACAAACAATTCTGCCATAATCCAACACACACCCCACCAGAATTCTGCAACAGAATTCAAAACTGCAGTAATACATTTATGTGTATGTAATGTTCTTATACATGCACCACACGTGTGTGTGTATATATATACACGTGCTATGTTGCTATGTATATGTACAGATCAACCAAGACGCGTGGATGGATACGGCCACACACGAGTATCGAATGCTCATCGGATACGAACATGTATCCGATGCCCGAATAGGGTAGCGACGGACGCATGGTTTGGAAAATTTAGTGAGCCAACAGTTTTGTTTTTTGAACAACGAGCGAACAATTTTGTTGATGGCTAAAAAGAAGTTTTGTAAGATATGCCATTGGGTCAGTAAGAAATCATAGAAAATAGTACCAATACAATAATTATTTTTCTTTTCTATCAACCTATACTCTGACAGCAAAATAATATAAAGAGGGAGATAATTTGTTATTTTGAAGAATATACATATTGAATTGTCGGGTATTAGATTTTTTAAAAAGATATTGGCATGCGAGCCTATATAATCTTAAATATTTTTTTGAAAATAAAAGCTACTACTATCCTAACGCAAATTTGAAACGTAGGTAGAGCAGTCGTCTGAGCTCATATATCTCTCGGATGTCCATCCTTGCTAATATAGGAGTAACAGGGAAAGAACGCGACAAAGACAGCTTTGGATTCAAAAGGGACAAAAATGTAATATTGAAGAGATTTGACAAGGGTTGAATTGTAAGATTATAGGCTCTGTTTAGATGAATCTTCAAGAATTTTATTGAGTGGAAATAGGAATATAATTACTAGAAATGAAATTCCCAGAAATACAATACCTGAAGTAATTGCATTCAGTGTTTGGATTATTTCAGTAATCTTATGTAGGAATCAATTTTTGTGGATTTTTTTTTTATCAAAGTCAATATTTCCTTTTTTTATTGATTGAGCCAAGAATCTAAGGTTCCCATTGAGTAAGGAAGGGATCAGATGTTCACTCAATCTGGTAGTGTGATTCCTGGTCGGATGTGTCATTAGGAATCACAATTTTATTTCTGTGTCTCCCAAACATGAGAATCCTAAGAGTGTGACATCACATTCCTATTCCTTCCAAACGTTGAAATCATGGAAGTATGATGTTACATTCTCATTCTTTCTCAAGATTTCTGCCATTCAAACTAAGCTATAAGGTTGTTGAAATAACGTAGTAATATTATTCTCACTTGGGTTCTCTAAAAGTTTTGGCCCCATAAACTTCGAAGTGCACTTTCACTCAAAATAAAGAGTATTCGATATGATTTAATAAATCTCTTAACATAGCTATTTTCATGTCATTCTCATGTTACATAAAATGAGATTCATCACAGTCCTACTTAACAATTCAAATCGTTCAAAGTTAAAATAAAGATAGACCAAAATTTAAATTTTTTTTTGGATAAAACGACGAAAAAGATCCAAAAAGTAAGTCTTTTCCAAACAGACTAACTTTTGGAGTATCTTTCATCGTGCTGCATGAATTTGTTGCAACATTAGTACATATTTTTATACTTTTCAGATTTTTCTTATCGAGACGAACATTGCGATATAAAAAGTTTGACAAATGAACAAAAAAAATTGGGCCAAAAAGTCACCAGGCGAGAGGGGCCAATTTATTGTCTTCTCCGGAAAAAAGTGAATTTCTGCAATAGCTTTACATCAGCAGCTTAATTAAGAGCTGCAGAGTTCCGACTCTATCCCTATCTTCTGTCACAATTTTTTTTTTGTAGTTATGTGGCTGAGCCCACCATGCATGGCGCTCAGTGGACACCAACTTCCACTGGGATTTTAATTATTATTTTTTCCCTTTAAAGATGTTTTGATCAGCTTTCTGTTAAAGGTTAACAAAGGAAATAAAAGGACATGTAAAATGATCTTTATTTTATTTGAACAAAAATACATGATTTTTAAAATCTCTTTTACCAATCTCCAGCAACAGAGCTATATCGGCTGCTACGTACCGCTTCCGTTGAGTGGACATTCCTATTAGTACGAATTTTTAAAAGGATAACTGGCAAAAACATACTCTCTGTTATAAACCTTGTATATTGCGTGTTTGCGTTTTTAACTCTCCCCTCTATTTTCAATATCCTAAATTACTCAACGAAATGAAGTTTTTTGGAGTGTGAACCGATGAGGCAAATTAAGGGTGAAATTAAATAAAGCAATGCTACAAGTGATATATATGTTTTTAACTTTTTATATGTTGTGCTTGGCCAGCTTGGGAACTTAAGCCTTATTCGTTTTGGGGTCTCAAAACTGCCAGGCACGGTGTCCAATAAATTTTCTCTATTTATCTCTCTCCACTCATTACTCTCAAAACTCAAGCCGATCGAACATGATCTATATTTCTTGTTTTTCTCCTGAAAATTTCTCATTAAATTAATTCAACCCTTTCACCACAAAATGTAAAAAGGGCTAAGAAGTAAAATTGTAGTGGCATTGAAGACATCCGACAAAGTGCCAACAACTAGAGAGTATATATGGACCACAGGGGCGCTAACCGGTGATAGATATCGGGCAACCAATTACAAACAGAATTTGTACGAAGAAAGCTACGTACGTACTCCTATCTAGTTCATATCATATTATAGCAATTGATTGCCCTTCGTTTGTAAGTAGATGGTTATGGTATAAATTTCTTCCACCAGCGGTTGAAGTGTCGAGTTTTCCAGCACCGCTGTTGTAGGCCTTACCGTGCATTTATTGGTGATTCGAACCGTTCATCTTGAAAAGCCCACAGAACAGTACGTTCAAGTAAAAAAATCAGCTTAATAAGACATTATTGATTCAAAATTTGAATTTATGTTTATAAAATGAATGGTCATGGATAATTTAACTTGACAAAGTCAGACCGTCTATTTTATAAACTAAAGTTCAACTTTTGATATAACCATTGATGTCCCATCAAATTAATTTTTTGAGTGAATAGACTACTAAGTAGGCCCTCTAAGATGAACGATACAGATTATAATATTAAGCGCATGGTAGGGCCCACACCTGCGGTGGTGGAAAATACATCATTTTAGTCGTCGGTGGAAATAATTTAATCTCTAAAATTACATGCATCTCCAATGGCTGCACAAAAAATGTGAGCTAAAAATATGTACTGTACCAAGGATGGTAATGGGTTCCACTTTTTTTTTTTGGCCAATTGGTTTCACATTTTTATTGTAACTCTTTGCTAGTTTAGTGCATATATTGATGGTAATCCAATGAGTAATTTATTATTGTGTGCAATATTTGTTCCCTAAGTTAAACAAAATATTAATAGTAACAAATAGTGTTGTGAGATTGTAAAACTTGAGAACTCTAGGAGGTCCCATCTCATTAGTTATAGATAATTGATTTTCACAGTTTCATTTTTTTAACTATCAGGGGTGGCTCTACTTATAGCGTACAAGTTCAAGCGATTTAAAAAATGCACTGAATTTTTTTTATATAAATTAAATTTTTCTTGGTATTGTCGGCACTGAGTTACTCGTGCAAGATTAAAATATGAAAGGCTAATTAAATTTGGATACAAAATATTATAGCCCAACAAAACATAATAGACTCAGCCTAAATAAGTTTGCCTGTTTAAGAATCTAAAACTTATAGTGGTGTAAAAAACCAAAACCAAAAGTAATAGGTGGAGTACTATTCTTTTTTCACTTGAGTAACAAATATTCTTTTTTCCCCTTATTTTTACAACAAATACATCTAACTTCACTCCAATAATATAACGTAAGCATGGACCGCTTTACTAGTATTTGCGGGGGTTCAAGCTAACCCATTGGGATAGAAAAATACACTAAAATTTTGTATTTTTTAATAAAATATGATTTTCTTTATTATTGTTGCATTGGGTCATTCGTGCATTGCCAATATAAGTGAAAATCTACTTAAATCTGTGAGTAAATAGATAGTATATAACAAGAAAAAAAATTAATTAGGCTCAATTAATTTTTAATCAAATAAAAATCTGCATATAAGATAGAGTTTTGCATTGCAAAAAAATTCTGCACGATTTTGTCGCTGCTGAACCGAAATCCGGGAGCTGCCGCTGATAACTATACTCTTTTTTTGTCGTCTTGTGATATGAATTTACAAATTAAGACTTCATTTGTATACTCTTTTATACTTAGAAGGATAACTTTGTAAATTTACATCATAAAAAGCCGAAAAGGGAGCGTGATTATAAAAAATGAGAGTGCGAAAATCACTACCCTTGCAAGTATTGTGTGATTTTAGTAATAAGTTGACCCCACATAGCAAGGGCGGAAGCACTAATGGGCTGCCTTAGGCTGCAGCCCAGGTGGGCTCCAAAAAACACACACACAAAAAAAAAAAACTATATGTAAATTTTCGGTCAAAATGAGTTTAGCCCAACCCACTATCTTCCCATTCAGCCCAGCCCAACCCACCTTCCGCTTGAATCAGCGTGTAGATGTTATTTTTTTGATCATTTTATCCGGAAGAAGGATCATAATTAATTTTTGTCTCTCTGATAATCAAATATCT
>JAOTQK010000021.1:6513702-6529696 GCA_025642025.1 Rhododendron ferrugineum
TCTTATTTTTTTGATCATTTTATTCTAAAGGGTTATAATTAATTTTTGTCTCTAGGACTCGCATAATCAAGTATCTGTTTTACAGGTTCCCAAATAAAGAGCAAATACTTAATTATGCGAGTCCTAGAGACAAAAATTAATTATGACCTTTTAGAATAATATGATCAGAAAAATAAAATCTTCCTACCGGTTCAAATAGATTAAAAAGTGTAGCACTTAATTTTTTTGAGACGTTTTAATAATATAAGAGAAATCTGGAGAGACAAGTGAAATATATAATATAAAAGGGATTGCTTATGAACAGTCAACAGGTGGGTTTTCTCAGTTTTAGGTAGCTATAATAGCTAATATTCTCTTCTTGCTACTCTGCCGTACATGCATGCCTAATGGAACAACAACAAAAAAAGGAGAAAAAACTCTTTAATCGTTCTTCAAACTCTTTTGTACTTTTTTTTTGTTTAATTATTTTTGAGCATTTATATATTTATGTATGAGTTTACCTCTTTTTCGTTCATATATATAAATTTTGATTAGCCCAGGGCGGAATAGATTCCTGGTTCCGCCCTTGCCACATAGTGATAGTTTGTGAGCTGGCCAAACTATAAAATTTGATTTTTGCGATAATTGGTTTGATTGCGTTCCGATGGTACATAGTTCAATTTGGTACGTTTTGAAACCGTAGAAATGAATCTGATTTTTAATTTAACTTGAAGCTAGACTAGACTGGTTTGTGTCGCTTTTAATGAGCCATCGCTGGTGGACGATGGTATTGATCTCCGAAAATTAGCCGATTCCTATTTTAAATGAGTCCCATTAGTGGGCGGAACGATTAATCTCATAGTAACAATTAGTCGATGTGCGTGTAAACTGACCGAACCCTAAATTAACTTTTTATTTTTGAACATAGTTCTAAAAATTAACTTGAATCATCATTTATACATGAGCTTGTTAGTTTGGGGTAAAATCTCTGCGCACGGTCTCTAATAAAAACACTCTCTCTCTCTCTCTCTCTCTCTCTCTCTCTCTCTCTCGTCAAAGAGTATTGTCAAAAAGACGAACAATTATTGATGGTCCAAACTCACACGAATGCAACTCCACCTTGGCACCTCATAAATGACATCTTCCCCAATGAGTTCCTTCTACCAAAATATACAGAGGTTTTAAAAAAAAAAAATTGATTTCTACATTCCCCTTTTAGCCATTCACACTTTTTTTTTTGTCTTTATCTACTTAAATTTACTATTTTGCCTTTTTTTCAATACACTTCCTCACACATTCAGGGATAATATTATAAATTCATGTGGATGGTTAAAAGGGGAGTGTAGAAATTATTTTTCAAAAAAAAAAACAGAAAAAGAAAAAGATGACGTAATATCTGTAATAAATGAGACATATATGCTTTGAAGTCGTACTGTGTCCTTGTAACTTTGGCACTGATGTCCCTCAATTTGGACAAATGGGGCAACCCTGAACCCCCTGGGGCTAAAAGACAATTTCTATCCTTCCAAAATTACAGTAGCCTCTACAGTGTACTCTTTTCAATGAAGGGTCTAACACTAAAGTGTACTCTTCTCAACATAAAGTTAAAGAAAAGGGGTTCCCTACACTTTAGGGTACCCTAGTAATTTCAGAAGCTTCAATTACCACCTCTTCGGAATTATGTGCATCTGTACTCTCATTATGCTGCTTGTGCCTCATAATTGTAGGACTCCTTTCCCTTGTCTTTTTTGTACCAACTACGACCTATGAGACTGTCAACTTTTTGGGGGACCTTATTGGTCCCCTTTGGTTGCTTTTAATTTGGACCCTTAAATAAATCAACTTTTTTCAAGAATAAGGGTTTCGTTCAAAGTGGTGACCACACCTACTAGATGAATTGGAGATGGGGTTGCACCCGATCCAGTCGTTTATCTCGGGGCTTAATCCGAGTTCCTACAAATCTTAACTGTCAACTGAAACCTTGGCTGGTGAATTAGGTTCGGATGAAAATTTCAACCGTCCATTACCGAGATAAACAGCTGAATAGGCCGCAGAAAGGTGCACTACAGCACCCCAGGAGTCACTGCTACATGGACCCAGAAAAAGATACTCCTACTAATCATGCAAGAAAATCAACATAGGCGTAATGACACAAGACTAAAACATAAGACAATTTTTAGAGAGAGAATTCCGAGGATTCCTGATTAGACCTCATTTTGTGTCAATTTCGAAAACGAATCACGAATTATTTAGTATGCAAGAAGCGCCACATTTGCGTGTTGACGTAATTCGCAAAGCAAAAAAAGTTTTAAAAGCATTGGAACACCGCGCCACCCGCCGTTGTAACTTTTTTACATGTCATACGTTTTACTGTACTATAATATTTATGTATGCCTATTAGCAAGGCATGCCGACCATGCTACATTTCAAACCCCATGAAAGTGTACAAATGAAGATAAAAACATTGTGGTGTTTGCTTAGATTAATTCAATCATGGGATGTATTTTGTTGGATCTTTTTGGCCAGTCTAATTTGTACTAATATTTTGGTTTCTACTAGTTTTGTCGTGTGTTATTCCTTTACTGAGGTACTACGTTTTATGCTTAATTTTTTTTTCATCAATGAGTTTTCTTAATGAGCCTAGCCGGCTCATATTTTCTAAACCCATTGAGGAATATTTTGCTTTTCCTTGAGAGAACCTCAGAATGGCTCCGTGTAGCCCATTAGTAGAATTTTTTTGGGGTGTAAGAGTAAGAAATTTTTTAATAACTAACAACAAGGTAAAGAAAAAGAAACGCGGTGAAATACGAATAATACACCAGCAAATAATGACAAGACAAGACTATGTCAGAGATGTGCATGCAGAGCCTAGATAAACGGTCGTGACAGTGGTGTTCTACTAGCGACGAGCTTTTTCACACAGAAAAACCGACTGATAACCAATCAAATGGTGAACACCCCAGAGAACGCTGCATGAAACAATAACACATGCAAACCAGCGAGATCATAGAACCCAACTACAAGGCAGAAACCAATAAGGAAAAAGCTGGACAAAAAAAAAAACACAGCCGTGATTATTTTAAATGATAATATTAAGAAAACAAACAACTAAAAACTCATCTACCTACCTCCAACCCCAAACCGAACAGTCAAACGCCGAACCTCATCCATCAATACAAACGTCGATCCTCAATCACTCCCAAACAATACAAACGTTGCCCAGCGAGCATATTCCCGGCGATCTACCTACCTCCAACCCCAAACCGAACAGTCAAACGCCGAACCTCATCCATCAATACAAACGTCGATCCTCAATCACTCCCAAACAATACAAACGTTGCCCAGCGAGCATATTCCCGGCGATTAAACCGTTGTTCGGATAGCGCCTCAAATGGCGGCCGACACAGATCAGTCAGTCATCTAAAAGTGAAAAACCAAGTCACTCACAAACACAGCGCCTCCTCCCCTCCATGCAAAAGCGAACACACCCAGCGCAGTGTGTGTGCGCATTAGTAGAACTTCGGAATCGAATATATTCAACCCACATGTCAGTCACAAGAAAAATTCAAATATTTTATTTGACCAACGCCCGTTCGATTAACCGACACGTATCCTCATCTCTAATCACTTTCCTTAACTTGATCATCCACCAATAGCATCATTCTAATCTTCCACAAAAGAATGATTACTAAAACACACACATCTTAGTAAGTAGAATTGAAACCGCCCCATTGGAAGTGGTAGGGTTGATGCACCACAGAATTCAACAAAAAGAAACCCATAAAGTTAATAAAGTGGAAACAAGATAGGAAAAACAAACTTTGCACTTAGTTTTATATTGGCAAGATTCACATACCCAAAACTGCAAGTGGAACTTGTGCTTGTTTTTCCTTAATACCGGGGGTTTCATAAAAAGTCATTGCCATTCATCGAAAGACTCCCAAGTGCTACTTCTCCTAAAAAGCCAAAGCAAAAAGATGGAGCTGGCTTTGGCCTAATATAACAAGTGCTGAGGACCTACTGCTTTTCCATTCAAGGCAGCAAAGGTGAACTTGGTGACAAGCATAAAATTCAGCTGCCTTCATTGCCGAAAGGCACAAGTTTAATATATGGTAAAATCCTGAAAAGACAGTGTCCCAATGCACAAGGCTAAGTGTTTTCCAGTGGGATCCGCGTTGAGTACATCGCCACGGTCTTGAAAATCGATGAGATCCCTTGAACATATTATCCATCTCAATCATGTGGTTATCGGTATCGAATTAACTTGATTTGTTTTCGTGAATGTGGTATGTTCAACGGAATATGCAAAATGAATCATTTGTACCATAATAATGGACTGGAGGTGAACCCCCCCTAGGGGCACTACAACCCTAAGGGGTACCATAGGTCCCCGGATCGATGACTCCGAGTCTCCCATTCCCATTGCCTCACATTTTTGGCCTCACCTAGCAAACCCTACGCTATTGCATTCCTCAGCCTAAAATTGTTGTCTACCGATTATTGCATTGATGCTTCGCATTGAGGCCATGCCAAAAAGACATCCATCATTGACAATGCCTTCCACATTTTAATCGCTCCTAAACTCTAAACCATAGACTCTACACCGCTTGTACATTCCGGTACTGCACGACAGATACGGTTTTAAATTATGACGCCTAGTTTCCAAAACGACAAACAAAAGATTGAAAAATCATTCATTCAGTATGAAAAGAGAAAGGAAGTTAGTGGCACGGACATGGCTTTTACCATACCATTTCCACCAGTCCGGAGCATGCCGTGCTGACCTAGTAGCGTACCAAGGGGGGCGACGAGGCAAAGGAAAAGTCTGAAATTCAAAAAGTGGATGATTTTTTACCATTCAAAGATGCCCATCGTGTGGTATCCATAGGAACAAACAACAGATATTGAATGTGCCTTTTATGTCTTCTTTGCAAAGGGCAAAAGGGACACTTTCCAGTTCTTATCAAATGGTGCAAATGTGGACCATCACTGGAAGCACAGGACACGACACCTTTTGGTGACTTTTTGGCTCACCTAGTGGGGCATGCATGGTTACCACTTAAAAGGGTGCAACGGTTGTCTTTTGTAGGACCTGAGGAGATGTAAGCTTTTAGTTTCTCCAAATTGAGAACCGACCTCCAATTTGGAAAGTCTCAACAAGAAGAAAACTCAAACCAACCCATTGTTGGTCCCAGTTTGTGTTTTCTCTCTAACCCAATACATGTTTTTTCCTAATAGGTTTGCACACAAAGTCAATTCTTCAGAGCTACGACAAGAACTGGGTCATGATAAGATGATTAGCCACACCGCCCACCTTTCGGCACTGCTGTAAAGAGTGAAAGATGAGAGAGAGAGAGAGAGAGAGAGAGAGAGAGAGAGAGAGAGAGAGAGAGAGAGAGAGAGAAAACATCCTTTTGTTTATTAAGCACAGGTTGAGCCATACGATTTATACAAAACACGTGGAGGATTAGCTTAAAAAGGATCACTAATCTAAGTTTAAAACAATAACCGGATAGCTTTGCTCCAAAGTGGAAGGAAAGCAATTGAAAATTAGAAACTCCTCTAGCTTAGTGGGTTTTGACATTTTTGTTTCTGCACTAATAGTGTTTTGACTCATCGTTTGACTATCCGGATCAGTCCATAATCAACTTGCTTTCCTCATAATGGGAAAGTTAACAATGTGCGTGCATGAGTGGGAAAAGGAGTCCAACAAGCTATGAATACAATTGACGAATTTTTCCAGTAAAGATACAAAACTTATCTGGTATAAATTTTTCCTTCTTTCTGGGTGGGGAGGTTTGCAAATGTCAAACTTCACGACCAATAAGGAATTTGGATCAGCAAGATGATGATGCCGACCCACCAGGAATTGAGTCAAAAGACATTCGTAATACGCAAACAACAATACTCGTAACGACAACGACAAAAATTTAATTCTGGACCATCATTGCTCCTAGAACTTTGAATACCAAGAATGATCATCTATCTTAATCAAGCCCTCATTGGCGTTTAACGAAGGTTCTAAGTGACTGGTCTAAAGTTTCTATCTTAGAAGCCAAGAATAGCAGTATAAATGACTAATAAGATGCAGTGCTTGAGAGACGCAACAAATAGATCTCGACAAAATTATGGTCTCATTGTTTCCCCGTAGAAACAATTGAGGCATCCCTATCGATAAGTAATCACCACAAATGAAACTGGTGACCATATATAGTCAACAAGGTTTTCTAGAAAGATTGAATTGTGTACAACTCTTGCTAGGATTACAATGCATACAACCCCTGTCTACTAAGATGGGCTGAAAATGATAACATGCATAATGAATGGATGATGTCACGCATACAACACACATTGCATAACATAACTTGGACCCCATAACAAATATTAGGGCAGGGTACGGGGTCAAGTGGATGAAAAGCCAGAACGTACTTCCTTTGTCATGACTATCCTGTAAGCAACAAGATATATACGTAATCAAGTTTGTTGTATGCCAGTGTTTCCACCAATTCAAGGGAAAACTTGAAAGCACTGATCAATAAAACTCTAATTTGTCACATTTGATCAATGGTCCAATAAAATGATATTTTATTTTATTTTGAAAATGATAGAGTTAATAGATACAGTCACACAGTTCAAAGTTTGTTAATCATCTGGCCAAGGCTGGCTCAAATCGAGCCTTAATTGTTACGCAGAGGCAACTTGCTTTCCAGTTTCTTTGCCCATTTTCCAAATGCCCGGGCCTATACTAAGGTAACTCAACTTTGTTACCAAGGTGGAAAATATTGAATATCAGAAGGAATCATGCCTGTGCATTAATTAGTTAACATTCTTTATAAACTATGATCAGTTCCTTTCAAGCTCTGAAACCTGAAGAGTTCAACCCATTTTCCAAATGCCCGGGCCTATACTAAGGTAACTCAACTTTGTTACCAAGGTGGAAAATATTGAATATCAGAAGGAATCATGCCTGTGCATTAATTAGTTAACATTCTTTATAAACTATGATCAGTTCCTTTCAAGCTCTGAAACCCGAAGAGTTCAACCCCAAAATTAAGGAACTGAGCTGAAAAATGTTACCCCGATGCTCTACATAATTTCCTCCTGCTCTTGCGCATCATCAACTTCAGAAAGTCCTATTTTGTCCACATCAATGTCATGATCGAAGGAAACAACACCTGCACCAATAACAAGTTTAAATGTTGTTTGTGGGAGGAGGAGAAGGTGGAGTTAGATAGTACAACAAACTCCAGATGAAAGTTCCAAAGAAAACTTTCAAGATTGCTTGAACTACAAAATCTTCAATCATAGAGCTTGTGGGGCATTGACTGTATTGTGTTATGGCTCAAGCTAACAATGGGAACTCCATGAAACCGGTCGTTTGGCAACCATGCCCAGCCCAGTTTTTAAATAGAAAACAATTGCAGTTCCAAAAAGACAATATCTGAAAAACGATGAGTTGTCAAATTTTTCATACAAAATGATCGCGAGTTGATTGGTATTTGGGAGCCCCATTACCCAATTAACTGTTTCATAGTGAACAAGTAGGCCAGCAGTGAGTTCGACTTTGGGCCCCCAATGCGCTGACTGAACTCTCCCCAAAATTTCAACCATAGAGTGCACTTTACACGATTATGCAAGGTCCATAGCAAATTGCAAGACCTTCCATCGTAGGGAACAGTTTAGAAGACACAAAGGGAAAGGGCACAAGGCTCGGTTGAGTTCATCAATAGCAGTAAGACTGTAAGAAGTTAGGAAATGTAAACAAATAAAGGATGCCGGATTCAGGGTTCGCTCCCTTGATTCTATGTGTTACCAAGAAGATAAGGGCTAGAAAGTGCAAGAAAGCTTCTGTTTTTGGATTTCTACAATATCTTGCAAAATGGGATATGAGTTGGAACAGAAACATTCCTACTCAAAACAAACTAAGCCACGGCATTGTTTCCTAAGATACTCTGGCAGTAAGCTGGAAAAAACAAATGTCACACTATTACCCCATTGTGTTCGTGAAAACTTTTCTCACAAGCCTCAAAATGGCATTTGAAGCTTATGTTGCACATAGATATTAGGGTGTGATAAAATAGCTTAATTTCTTGCGTCAAGAACCATTTTCACTTGACAGATATAAAGCCCTTAAACACTGTTTTTTAACACTTGAAGTGGAGTGCAAGTGGCAAAGTTCAAGTTGAACTCCAAACAACATTGAGGGGCAGCACCGTAAGCAAGTTTCAAGGCTTAAGCACAATTCCAGGAAGTATGCAGCACCTGAGGAAACAACTGAGAGCCAAATCAGGCACTGAAGTTCATTAGCACCAAATCGGACGCTGGTGGTGCAGCGCCCAAAGTTAAATTATTTTTCTTTTTTGCCAATCGGTAGCATACTTTTATTCATCACTGCATCGAATTAACATCAAGGGATGCTTCCCTATAAACCCAGCACGGGAAATCCCTTTGCCAGGTTATAGAGTCACCCAGAGATAGGGCATACTTGGCTATAGCATTAGCCACCCTATTACAGTTACGAGAAATGAACTGAAAAGAACATGATGCTTCTCCATAAATTGCAAACTGAAAAGAACATGATGCTTCTCCATGAAGTGCCCAAAGTTTAGCTTTAGCACTAAAACATCATTCCCATATTTCAAAATTTTGGGTAAATGTGACTCCCTGATGCTTCTTCATGAATTGCATCCTGGACTCTTCCCATGAAAACGACAATAAAATCATGGCTTCTTAGGAAAAATCACTTCCTTAATGGGATCGCCAAGCCTTTTAGAAACACCCATACTTGTCCTTTTTACTTTATTATCCCTGTGAAGGCCTGCACAGCTGCACCCCTTCTGTCTATCAATATCAGTATTGATTGAGGAACGAAACCTTTTACATTCCCTTTCTGACGAAGAGGATGTTTTACCCCTCCCTTTTTCTTCTTAACCTAGCACTGATTTATTATATCGTCGATCTTCTTTACCTTACAAGTATGTCAACGCTTTGTTTGACTTCCTCAGCCTTCTTGGTCCTAGTGAAGGGAATCGGGATAGTAACAAGAACTCTCAAGCTGTGTATATGAGTATATCCATTGGTTTGAGCAGAAGCAAGGCACAAAGAGGACTAAGCATTTATGTCTCCCAAGGAAAAGAGACAAAGTGGAGCATTCTCTCATTCTCTGCATTTAAGCTATCATTGTTTGCTCTGAAGCTGGAAATTTTTCACCAAGAAACCACTCTATCATCAATGCTTTGTCCATCCAAATGAAATCGGAGCCAATTTTACAATAAATAATTTCAAAAGCGAAACCAAACCAAACCTATTCTTAATCTGTAAGAACTCTGATACAGGAATGTTGGCTGAGAAGCTAACCAGCCACAAGTTTCAATCTCAAGTTTGGCAAGCTTGTGAAGACCTTAAAATCATTTTAACATGGATTTTAAAAGCAATCCATGAACTAAATGTTGAGATAAATTGAGCAAGCAGTCCTTGGAGAGGTAAAGGTCAGATTTTGTAACGGGCAAATTTAACAACGTTTTAGTATACACCAAAAATTGGAGGGGCTAATGAGAATCTAAGTATCCATTTTGCAGCCATACACAAAGAAAGACCCATAAAGGAACAAAAACTAGTTGAATATGTAATGAAAAAATGTGGGCTTGAGCCTAAAGGCAGCCATTTAGGCACATAACATCAAAAGGTAAGCCTCTTTCCAGTAGGGCTGTAAACGAGCCAAGGTGACCAAGTTTTACAACGATTATGTTTGTTTATTAAATTTTTAGCAAAACTTGAGCTCGAACTCGAGCACAACGAAAATTTGATGAGCCAAGTTTGAATCGAGCTCGAGCTTGTTCACGAGCTTTAACGAGTAAAAAATATCACATATCGATATTGCTCACATGCAGGTCTACACAACAACATACAGGTCTATAGCTGGAAATAAAAAAAATGCATAAATAAGTTCAAACATAGGGAAAATCACAAAAAATATAAATACATAAGTGTATACTTCATGTAACAGTCAATACACATACAATTTCTACAATTTGATTATGAGTAAAAGTTTATGCATAGACAAGTTATATAAGTGTATCCATATTTAAGTTTACATAGAAATTATAATATTGTATTATTGTATATATATTCCCAGTTCACGAGCTGAATATGTCAAGTTCGGGCTCGGCTCATTTATTAACGAGCCTAAAATTAAGGCTTCGGTTCTGTTCATTTAATAGACAAATAAAACTCAAATGAGCATATACCGAGTTGAGCCTCGAACAATTCACAAATGGCTCGATTCATTTGTAGCCCTAGTCTCCCGTGTCGCCCCTCCCAATGTCGTCGAGTAACTAGGATCAATACTAGGGAATGTCATTTACCAAAAGAATATATAACTAAACAAATTAAGTACTTCCAAACTCAAACTTGTAGCTTTTAAGAACATAAAAGGTTTTCACAAAAAAATAACAGGTAAATTTCAAAAAGCTCCTAAAAAGGGCAAACCCAGTGCACAAGGCTCCCGCCATTGCGGAGTCTGGGGAAGGGTTAATGTACCTCCACGTTCGAAATATCTCTGCCCTCCTTTACTCTATTTCATAATATACAAATACCCCCTCCGGTATGATGTCGTAAAAAGCATAACAGAATTATCTAATTTTAAGCAGTTCAATCATTAAAATATTAAAATGTCAAAATTGCCCTGAATTGGAGTAGATTTGGACATGGGGGTTGGATTGGAGTTACTGTGGTTGTAGATTACAGAAGAGAGGGTTGTTGGAGTGGTGGTGGTTTAGAGAACATGGGTAAATACAAGTGGTGGCCCATTGTAGGATTCGAATCGGTTTCACGAGAAAGAGAGAGAGACCTTGCTTGGAGTGAATTGGAGTGGTGGTTGAATAATTGGGTCTATGATCCTGGCATGGCGACATTCTTGTGTCTCAAGCGGTACACCCTATAGCCAAAGGGCAGAATGCTAACATAGGATTTACTGTAAACGAAATTCAAATAGTGAACATGCGAAGAATATAGAACCCAAAATTTGCCCATCTAGTGGTTAGAGCAAGGACCGAGTCAAACTTCCTAGTTTTTGCCATCTATTCTTCGTCATACTGGATCTCAAAAGGTCCTGGCTCGGTTTCAATTTCAAAATTCTGAACCTCAGTTAAACCCACAGTCAATATTCAAATCAAGGAATATTACAATGACGGCCATATAGACAAGCAAGAATAATAGACAATACCTGCAAAATTTTGAAGCCCACGAGGCACTTATCAAGTTTAAAAAAATTTGTGACCAAGCCTCGCTCTCCATGTTAAACTAAAGAAGGAAACCGGCAATGTGGGTGTCTGAAAACCAATAAGTTGGTTTCAATGTTTCAGCGATTCTGCAGAAAGTTTACTTCCCAGGGTTCTCTCTTGTGTCCGTGTATTATTAGTGATCAAGAAATTTTAACTTTCATTCAACAATAATAACATGAATAACACACAAGATGCTTAGGCAAAAAAACTTGCGGCTATTCGTAAGCAATAAGCATGGGAACAGGAAAAAGAGTAGGTCAAGAAATCTCTACAGTAGATTGGGTCAATATGTGCTGTACCAATAAACGAAAAGCCAAGTTCTCTGCAACACACTCCATTGCTATGATAGAAGTTCTCTCTAATCTAATTATTCAAACAATAGCCAAGCCATTTCTCAACGATTCTTGTGGAATGTTACAGCTCCCATAAGAAAAAGTTAACCTGTAAAGGTCTATTTCAGTGTAGTCAGTAAAACTCACCAAAAAATACATGTTAAGCTTTGACAACATAAAGTGTACGAGCAGACTATGATCCTATCACAAGTCCACCAAACCTCCAAACCTAAAGAAAATAGAAAATTATTGAAATGCAGGTAACAAACATTTCATTTACATGCATACTTTTCACCAAATTAAACGCAGATGCTAAGACATTTCATTACCTCTTCCTTGAAAAACGGTTTACGTTGAACAAGCACCTTCCAATCTCCATGGTCGGTGATACAATAGGCCAGTCATACCAAACGAAATATATCAATTGGTTTGTCACTTTGCACGAGCTTGTGAACATCATATCCCATCCATGATGTATAGATCGATATCTCTCTCGTTACAAGGCAAACTCTCATAAAACACCTATTTGGCTTATTTCACTTTGATACCTAGGGGCCCTTCAAGACCCTGAGAGGAAAGCAACGACACTATGAGACAGCATGAGATGTAGAACATAATGACAGGAATACATTATCTTAGAGAAGTCCATAAGAATATTTGACCAACCTAATGATAATTGTGTGCCTTATAGATCGCTGATAGTCCTCCAATAAGAATGTTATCAGGAGCTGCCCATCCTCCATAGTATCCACAGAAATAGCATATATCCATGTTGTGCATTAGACAGTTCAATTACTTATTTCAAGGTCTAACCAGCACAAGTTGGTCACCAAGATAGATTATGCACCATACAGAAACTATTCCAAGGAGAACTCTTGCAAGAGACTTGTGTAATGGTTGAACATCTTCAAGTTAGATGAACACAAAATACTAAATAATGGTAGATTTCTCAGTAGGGGATTCGGGTGTTGAAAGACTTAACAAAGGTATTTTGAGCGCACGCTTGTTGCTTTAATATGGAAACTGCGGAGAGAAGCCATGAGCAAGTACAGGAATTTAGGCAATGTGGTACTTAGGGCTTCGCCCCTATATTTTCCAGACTTTTTGGTACGGTCTTTTGGGTTGTTTTCTCTTTAATTTTTAGTCCGCCCCAAAACCTTTGCTGGGTTTGCAAAATGAGAACTTAACAATAATTCAATTTTCACAAGGAAAATTCAAAAAAATTACAACATCTAATAGGTATTAATGAGTTCTATTGATTTATGTAAATTTTTTGGAATTTTTGGTTAAAAAATATGTTATTTTGAAGTAGTCCTTCTGCGGACTGGGTAGACAATTCGAGACGGAGCGAGTACTTAGATTTGCTTTACAACATATTGTTCACCACGATGAGAGGAATCGGAAAAGTAAAAAAAATAAAGACCCTTGTCGCCTCTCCTTAAACTAACCTTCCTCAATTTTCTAGTGAGCAATGTGTGCGAGTTCCACACATAGCGAAATTAGCTATGTGGTACTTAGGGCCTCTTTGGCCCTATATTTTCCTGACTTTTTGGCACGGTCTTTTATGTTGTTTTCTCTTAATTTTTCCTAATATTTGGATCAAATATTTACATCACATCGTTCGTCTCGATGTGAGAAATCAAAAAAGTACAGAAATAAGGATTCTTTCGCCTCTCCTTACACTAACCTTCCTCAATTTCCAGTGAGCAATGCATGCTAGTTCTAAACATAGCGGAATTAGGAATGGCAATAAGCAGTAATGATGTTTGAATTTTATAAACCGATCAGAAGGAACACAAAATCAGAGGTGTGTGGTATACCTGAAAATCGCCGCTGCAAATGCGAAGGTCGATTTTCGTCTTCTCTACCTCCGGTCGTGATAGCGCCGTAACATCTTCTTGAGTCTCGAATTTGTGTCTGAGAATTTTTCGCTCTAGGCTCGGTTTGGAACCCACGGAAAGGAATGGAAAAGAAAGGAAAATAAAAAGAAGAAAATGAAATGAAAATTGGAAGGAAAAATTATTATTTATTACGCTTGAAATTCTTATTTTCTTCGTTCTTTCTCTTCCAACCAAACGATCTCTTCCAACCAAACGATGGAAGGAAAAAAATTATAATTTTCCTTTCTTTTTCTTTTCTTTCCATATGTTTCTAACAGAGCTTAACTTAAATTTGGGGAAGGAAAAAGAAGAGGAGAGAAAATAATTAAGAACAAAAATGGAAGAAAATGAGGGGACAAATTTTACTATTCTTCTGCGCTCTGAACTTAACTTAAATTTGAAAGTTATGTCTTTATTTGAATTTTTTTTTTGCATTTGTTAGTTTTAAGTTAAACTTTTATGGGCTATTGATTTATTTCGACGAGAAGAATCGGAAAATTAAATTTTTTACTTTTACCTAAGTATTTTGAGAAATAACCAATTTTTAGCCCAAAAAAATCACTTTTTGGCCTAAAAAGTGGTTATTTCTCATAATACTTGGGTAAAAGTAAAAAAAACTTACTTTTTCGATTTCTCTCGTCGAGACGAATCAATAACCTACAAAAGTTTGGCGCAAAACTAATAAATGCAAAAAAAATCAAATAATGACAAAATTCTCAGATTTAAGTTAAGTTCATAAAAATGCAGACTCTATTTTTGCCATTTTCTCTCTTCTTTCCTCTCCAACCAAACAGGGGAATTTTAAACTTTCTTCCCCTCTTCCTTCCTTTCCACATTTTCCAAACAAAACCTAAGGGCCTGTTTTGAACTAACGGAAAATAAAGGAAAGGAAAGTGTGATGGGAAATTATTCTTTTGTTTTGTTATTTCCTCTCAAACCATAAAAGGGAAAATTATTTTTCCTTCAATACTTTTTCTTTTATAGGTTCCAAACAAACCCTAACTCGGCCTGTTTATAATGTAGATAAAAACATCAAACATATGGAGATATTAATGGCCGGTTAGGAATTTTGGAAAAAGAATGAAAAATGAAAGTATGGAGGAGGAAATTAAAATCTATTGTGCTTGATTGTTTGTTTTGTTATTTTCATTCCTGTTTCCTCTCAAACTAAACAAGAAAAATTTATATTTCCATTCTTTTTTTCTTTTCCTTAGATTCCAAACAAAACCTGAACTCGGTTTTTCTATTTCGTGATTGTCAACTGGTTGTTGTTTACATTTCCAGAAGTATTTTCGTTTCGATAATTTAGCTACCAATTAATGTTAAGTATTCTTGTTTCGATAATTTAGTTACCTATGTTCGTCCGCAAGCTCACTTTTTGTTATTGTCTTGAAAATTTTGATATTTTTGTGCTTGTTTGGTTGAGGAATTCCATACCGGTTTTGCAGTGATGTTGTCTGTTGTTGCTGCTGCTTTTTTTTTTTTTTTTTTAGGACAACCAAATGCAAATTATATTGATGAAAAAACACCGACACAAGTTACACGGCCCATAGGCCTAACAAAGAGAAGATACGAAAAACAAAAACAAACTAACAGTAGTGGAAACAAGACTCGCCGGAATTTCGGTCTTCAAAGCTGCTCATTTTGTCTGAACTTTGCCGCAGTTTCGTCAGAATGTCCATTGAACGGCTTGATGAGGAATCACCCACAACAGTATCGAGAAGGAGACTATTGAGGGGTAGTTTGCCCAAAAATCTATGGAGGAAACAAGAGGGAAAGCATTATCTCGATCAAAGAGGGAGAAAAGCTCTCAAACCCTCGTCCCTATGCATAAAACGGTCCGATCTACACTCGGGGAGTGTTTTTGAGCTCGCCGGAAAATTCGCCGGAGAACGCCGGAGGAGCGCCGGAAATCTCTAGAGGGAGAAGCTCTGGAGCTCCCCCTCGGGCGGTTAGTAACATGTGTGAAAGGTTAAATCCCACATCGGATAAACAGAAAAAGAGTTGGATCTTAATATACAATTGGATGACTCACCACTTATAAGGCTTAGCCTTTTAAGTGGATATGGGTCATTCAATGTATGTTGGGTCCATGCGATGTGGTGTGGATTCCGTGAATACTCCCCAACGGATTGGACCTTGGCGCACGCGGAAGACCTCAGGCGGATCAGACTCCCAACAAGTGGTATCAGAGCGATAGGTTAGAGCACAAAATTAGCACACGTCTTGATGGCTGGAAAAGGCACAGGTTTTGCGGTTGAGCTTTTCAACGGGCACAATGATTTTACTCTTTGGCAACAAATGGTGAAAAATATTTTGACAAGAGAGGATTTGGTGAAAGCTCTCAAGAAAAAATCGAAGAAGCCGGAAGGAGTGAAAGATGACAAGTGGGAGGAGATGAGAGAGTTAGCAAATGGTACAATTCAATTGTATCTTGGTAACAACACTCTCCGAGAAGTCATCAATGAAACGGATCCGGCAGAACTTTGGGCAAAGTTGGAGAGTAGGTACAAGTCCAAAT
>JAOTQK010000021.1:6546918-6567984 GCA_025642025.1 Rhododendron ferrugineum
GGCCTAGAAGTTTGTAAAATTCAGCATATTTTAAGAGTAATGCGCCCGAAATTCCTTGGAAAATCGGGGCGTTACAAGCTACTTGAGCTGAGCTGTGCACTGGGTTAGCTAACAGCCCCCCGCAAACTGATGTGGGCATGGGTGACAACATCAGTTTGTCCCTCAGAAGAAAGAAACGAGCACTAGTAAGAGGCTTTGTAAATATGTCAACTACTTGACAATGAGAGGAGACATGTCTGACTTGGAGCTGCTTGAGACTAATCTTTTCTCGAACAAAATGAAAATCAACTTCAACATGCTTTGTGCGAGCATGGAAGACTGGATTTGTGGCCAAGGCAATTGCAGAAACATTATCACATCAGATAATAGGAGGAGGCTCAAAACAAGAAACACACAAATCTTTGAAGAGCTGTTGCAACCACACAACCTCAGCTGCCACATTGGCCAGAGCTTTGTACTCAGCCTCCGTGGTGGAGCGAGCAACAGTGGCCTGTTTCTTTGCTGACCACAATATAAGATTAGGACCGAGATACACACTATATCCGCCAGTAGACCTTCTATCAATGGCATCACCAGCCCAATCAGCATCCGTAAAAGCAGTCAAAGTAAGAGAGCCTTTGGTAGAGTAAAGACCATAATGCAAAGTGCCCTTGATGTACCTTAGAATCCGTTTAACAGCAATGAGATGTTTGGCGAAGAAGAGTATTTGTATTACACGTGAACTCAAACTTTTTTTTAGCTTGATACAAAATGGCTAGAACCCAATCGCTATTTATACTACTCTATGGAAGGCTCTAGTACAAAGATATTTTCATACAAGATAAATTTTGAAGTAATTCTAAAATTACACATGTAACTAATTTCTCAAAAATAAAAATCTATATATTTCACAAGAATATTTTAGAGATAAATATTTTAGAGTTCCTAAAAACTAGATACGTATTTATATCTGCTTCAATACTATCTTTCATCTTTCGGTTTTGTCAATTGGACTTGTTTAGACTTAACTTTTTTATGCCAAAATACTAAATTTAGTTTATGATTCAACAACGTTAATCATAATTAATATGTCCACAATTTAGTTTGGGCAGATTGCCAAGTATAAGCAGCGTTATGAGTAGGAGGAAGAGGAAAATGAAGAAAATTGACTCTTTTTTTTTTTTTTTTGGTAAACAAATTGACTCCTTTCAAGTGCAAGTAGAATGGTTAGATTGTCTATTTAATCGTCTTTCGGATTACCGATGAACTCCACTATGTCATTTGTTTTCGTCTTTCTAAGTCCGATAACCTGATAGCACTCCAGAACCCAAGGGTTTTCCTATTTCATGATCGTCGATTCGATTGGTTGCTGATTGCATTTCCAGAAGTATTTTCGTTTCGATAATTTAGGACCAATGTTTTGTATTTTCATTTCGATAATTTAGGTACCTATGTTCGTACGCAAGTTCACTTTTTGTTACTGTCTTAAAAATTTTGATATTTTTTTTGTGTGCGCGCGCGCTTGAATTTGGTTGAGGAATACCATACCGGTTTGCAGTGATGTAGTCTGTTTTGCTTCTTGTCAAAAGGAACTCTTCTTTGCCTACCAAGTTGATTAGGAAATCTTAGCAAAATTTGATACTCCACTTTGCAATACAAAGCCAAATAATGAAATATTTTTTGCCGGTGTGCCCGAGATCCATTTAATCTTTGTATTTCTCAAAGATTAATGAAATCTTTAATTTTTTGCTGATAAAAAAAATATACAAAGCCACATAATGTTTGGGTCAATATAAAGAGTAGTCATTGTTCCTATGCAGTGTGACGTCATCGCTTTGCTAATCTTCATGGACACTTTTTTGCCACAATAATAGCATTAGGGTGGTAGTAGTAAGTTACAATAACATGCCAATTGTTTTGCATTGGTTTCATCAACTCGAACCCAAGACCTCTTCTATGAGAACTAAGTCCCCCTCCACGACCGCATGGGCTAGAGCCCTGGATCACTAATCTTTCATGGATTGGGTGTGTAATTCCCTTATTATTTCACAATAGACTGTACACATTTAGACCCATGAGTCCGAGTAATTATTCATTCAACGGTCTCGGGACACTGCCACCTAGTGTTCCAACACCTTTCTTCACCCAAAAGCCCAGATGGCCCAGATCTCTAGATAGATTGGTATAATGGATGAAAAATCATGTTCCCTTAACAATTTGCTTTAGATTAGTGAAAAGTAAAAACTCCTCTTAACATTGGAAAAAACTCTCCTTCACATCACGTAAATTGTGATTACTCCACACACCATGCCCACCACCCCTCCCCTTGTAAGAAAAACATGATTCCCTAAAGCCTTCTCCACACTAAAAAGCACAAAGAAAAACTTCCTCCTCACCCATATATACAAACCACAACTTGGTGTTAGTTCAAAAATTGCCTACATTAAAAACCATGCTTGTGGCAAAAACCCTATTTGGCATTATAATTCTAGTGCTACATGTTGTTGTGATAGTAGAAGCCAAATCAGTGTACCCAAGGGTGCACCAAAATGGCACAAGTGGCTCACCAATTTCACCGTGGCTCAGGAAGGTGGTGGTGGACCAGAGGGAGCACCCGGTGGTGGTGGACCAGAGGGAACCCGGGTGCTCGAAGAGGCCATGGATTTGTAAGGAGGGAGAAGATCCGCCTAGAGTGAGGAGAATGTGTTGCAAGAATCAATGCATTGAGGTCAGCTCTGACATAAATAACTGTGGGCTATGTGGGACTCGATGCCCGTTCGCTTGGCAATGTTGCCGCGGGTCCTGTATCAACACCAATGTCGACCCTTTTCATTGTGGAAAGTGCGAGCACAAATGCCCCTTTCCGGGATTTTGCTTCTATGGCATGTGTGGATACGCAGGGCCCGTGCCTCCTGTCCCATTTCCACCTCAACCGCCTCTTCCTCCTTTTCCACCGAAACCGCCTTTTCCTCCTAAACCTCCTTTTCCACCAAAACCGCCTCGTCCTCCTTTTCCTTTTCCTCCTAAACCACCTCGTCCTCCTTTTCCATTTCCACCTAAACCCCCTCGTCCTCCTTTTCCATTTCCGCCTAAACCCCCTCGTCCTCCTTTTCCATTTCCGCCTAAACCGCCTCGTCCTCCTTTTCCTTTTCCACCTAAACCGCCTCGTCCTCCTTTTCCTTTTCCTCCTAAACCGCCTCGTCCTCCTTTTCCTTTTCCGCCTAAACCACCTCGTCCTCCTTTTCCTTTTCCACCTAAACCACCTCACTTTCCTCCCGCTCAAACCGTGGAGGGAGGTCTGCCACACGGGTCAAGTTGAAGATAAAAGTTTTCCCCCTTTAAGCTTGTATGTTTACTTGTTGGAGTCATTTTCTTATTTAGATGGCATGGAATATGGTTATTATAATAATGTTATCGCGCTGGATTTTGTTAAATTTATCGCTTAAGCCAACAGGATGTCATCGACAGACGAAATAGCCATTATATTCGACCAATGATAATTATACTAAAAATGTTACTACCACTCAGAGTTAAGGTGATGTCTAAAAGAGTAGCTATATGTTCTGTTATTGAAGGTACATTATATGACAAAATAAAAGTGAGATTGAATTTTGTATGTAGATTTGTTTGTTTTTAGTAGTTTGGAGAGTGGATTTAGTGCTCTATTACACATGTTGAAGTATGTATTGAGGCGCGTACTAAAGATAATAAAAAATAAAAAATAAAAAAAGAAAGGAGCTAAGGACCTAAACACAACCAAACAGAGGCAAACTTGCTTTCCATATTGTTTCTCCCCAAGTAACTGGTGATACTCCCATGCACATTGGGAGGGTTCGATTCCCGTAAGCACTCATTCCCCTCCCCAAATCCCCTAGGATAGAGTAGTAGATTAGGATTAACAAATGACAAAAAAAAATAAAAAAGTAACTGGTGCTATGTGCTATATAAAAAGACTAGTGTTTGCCCGTGCCAACTGCACTGCGCACACCGGTAGTGCCATAGGCACAGACATTTTTGTAATATATTTTTGTTTTTTATGCCAACGCCAGAAGCCGAGCAGTTGGTAAAAAGAACCGATGACATTTTTGTAATATATTTGTAAGAGTGTGGATGTTTTCATAACAGAATTCGAGAGCACACATCAACCATTGGATCAAATGAATCTCAACCCATCTTTCAACTTGTGTTTGTTTGGTCCCCACACCCTTTTGTTTATTAGGTAGATGGGTGTCACATAGGACAAACAGTCTTCTGTTTTATTAGATAGATAACTCAACTTTGTAACCCAGGTGGAAACATGAATATCACAAGGAATCATGTCAGCGCGTTAACTAGTTAACATCGTTTATACACTATGATCAGTTCATTTCAAGCTCTGAAACATGATGAAGAGTTCAACCCAACATTAACTGGTGGGCAGAGCTGAAAAATGTTACCCAATGCTCTACATGATTTCCTCCTACTCATCTGCATCATCAGCTTCAGAAAGTTCTATTTCGTCCACATCGCTGTCATGATCAAAGGAAACACCTGCACCAATACCAAGTTAATTGGCATTTGTGGAAGGAGGAGAAAGTGGAGTTAGATAGTACAACAAACTCCAAATGAGAGTTTCAAAGAGAACTTCCAAGATTGTCTAGAATATGAAATCTCTATCATACTAACAAAGACTCTGGTTTCGTACTAATATTGTATAACTATGCATATGGAAGTAAAATATTTCAGCCTTACAGAAGTACAAGCTTGCCACCTCATAACAAAATACAAGCCTCCACATGCTTAGTTACTAAACAATAACAATGAGTCTCCAATCCACATCCTTGATTTACAACCAACAAAAGCCAAGTTCTAGGAAGGTTCATGCATTCACCTACATCAACGGGCACACATGTAAGTCTGACCATGGGACCTCACGAAACTTGTCAACAAAAGTCCAGATAATGCAGGGCATTGTTTTGCCTATGGCACATGAGAAGTTGACAAAGCCTTGTTTATCGAATAAGCTAATTTTCAAATCGATCAATTAGGTCAGCAATGAAATTCAACTTTGGGCTCAAATGGGCTGAGCAGAATACTACCCAAAATTCCAACCATGTAGTGCACAGTGTAGGAATATAGCAAGGTCTGTAGCAAAGGTGCTGATTATGAAGCATTAGAAAGACTTAAAACTTAAAGACCTTCCTTCAAAAAGTATAATGCTTGGTTGAGTTCATCAATTGCAGTACAAGAATTACATAAAAAAAATACCTCTAGAAATAAAGGAAGCCGGACTATTGGTTTGCTCCCTTGATTCCGATGTGTTATCAAGAAGATAAGGAAGTTCTAGAAACTGTAAGAAAGCTTCTGTTTGAGGGTTTCTACAATATCCTGCAAAATAGGAAAATGAGTTAGAAGATAAAATTTTCTACCCCTGAATAACAGCATTGTTTCATAAGCTACAATAATAGTAACTAGATATGAGTTCAAACAACTAATAACCGATAATGATAACCATGCACCTCAATTGCAGAAGCCCGACGACAAAACAATGCTGATAATGATAAGCGAAAATTTCGTTGGCTAGCCGCAAATGACATTTGGATCTTACTTTATGCATAGGTATAAGTGCTGTGATACTCGACAGGAATGCAGCACTCAAGCACTGCTATTTTACACTTGAAGTAGCACATATCAAGAGTTGCTTCGCACATTGAGTTCTAGAAAACATTCAACAACAGCCCTGAAGCAAGGTTCGAGGCTTAAGCACAAGTCCAGAAAACATTGAGGCAGCACCTGAAGAAACAACTGAGTGCTACATCAAGCACTGAAAATTCAGTAGCCCCAAATCTGATGCTGGTGGTGCAGTGCCTGAAGCTTAGCTAGAATGCTAAAACATGTTTTTCTATTTCTCTCTCCACTCCCATCCCCTCTATTTCTCAATGCAGGTTGAAAAATAGGGGGTGCCAACAGTCCTAAATACAATAGGATGTGGAATGAGATTATGGGTTTTCGGCAAACCACTGCTACATCCATTTCATTAGGAATTGATGATCTTTTAACAATAACGTCGAAAGGATGGCAGGCTATTGCCCCTCTTGACGATGAAGCTTATCCCCCATTGTCTCACTGGCCAACCTTGACACCTGTTATTTTTTGCAGCGCATTCCCCATGATTATGAAATTCGAAAACTTAAAACTTTTTGAGTCAAGTCGATGGAGTTTTGACTATCTATTGCCAAACTCGTATTACCATATGATCTACTTTTGAGATCGTAACCGTCTCCAGATTTTATCCGTCCATTATATGCCAAGGTAGCTGCTCCAGCTCTATCTCAAGAAGCCTCATTTTATATATGTATTTTGTTTGTCTTGACTCTTGAGATTCAGTAATCGAAATGAATGAATACAAAAACAAGGTGGTTTAGAATTACCACGATGGAAGACCAATCACGTTCAGTTAGAGAAGAATCACGTTCAGTTAGAGAAGAATTATGGTCCCAATTTTCCAACCAACCACAATAGTTCATTTGTTTGTCTACATTGACACTTCCATCGATTCAAAAGCTATTATGTATGCCCCCAAGTAAGTACAATTTTAAGGGGGCCTATTGACATGTAGCCCATCATCACTAAGACAAACGAAAGCATGACAAAAGCAACTCAGAGCATTACCCGTAGAAGAAACATTTGAAACTGAACCAGAGGGATTGTGGCACGGAACTGTCTGCACAAACTCAAAAGGTTTAGCCCCTCTTGTCTGTAGCCTATGGCTAACCCATTGGCGACATTCTTGCATGTCAAGCTGTAAACCCCTGCAACAAAAGGGAAAAGAGATAACATAGCAGTAACTGAAACAGAAAGTCAAACACTGACATGCCAAGAATATACATACCCAAAATTTGCTCTTCTAGTGGTTAGAGGAAGGATAGAGTTAAACTTCTTCGTTATTGCAAGCCATTCTTCATCATACTGGATCTCAAAAGGTCCTGGCTCGGATTCAATTTCAAAAATCTGAACCTCAGTTAAACCCACGACTGACATGAGATTCAGGGAATTACTACATAAAGGACATGTAGACAACAAGCAAGAATACCAGAGTCCAGACAATACCTGCAAAAATTTGCGTCCTGGGAGGCACTTATCAAGTGCAAGAAATTTTGTCACCGCGCCTCCCTCTCCATGTTGAACTAAAGCAGCAAATTTGCAGTGTAGATGTGCTGAAAACCAGTAAGGTGGTTTCAATTTTTCTAGCAATTCTGCAGCAGGTTTACTTCCCAGGGTTCTCTCCTGTATCTGAATAAGTATGCATTATTAGTGGTCAAGCAAATAGAAATCTTCCAGTCAACATTAACAGCATCAATATCATGCAAGATGCTTAGAAAAGAAAACTTCAGCTATTCATAGGCATGGGAACAAAAAAAGAGTAGGTCACGAGATCTCTACGGTAAATAGCGGCAATATGTAATTGTAACATAAATCAAAAGCCTAGCTCTCTGCACACACTCCAATGCTACTGTTAAACCATATGTTAAAGCATCCAACTCAATACCAATTGGCAATGAGTGGAGAGGCCGCCCAGGCTCATATAACAGTTATGGAGGGGATTATTAACCGATGTGGGACAAGCTATAACACTCCCCCGGACATGTGACCCCTGACTCGCACATGGTGAGGTAAACAAACAATTCAATACATAGGACAACCATCAACCATCAACGACAAACAAAGGGGGAATCAACCACCAATGACGTAGAGTCTTGTCCAAAAGCCTAGCTCTGATACCATGTTAAAGATCCAACCCAATACCAATTAGCAATGAGAGGAGAGGCCGCCCAGGCTCATATACAAGTTATGGAGGTGATTATTAACCGACTTGGGACAAGTTGTAACAGCATCCAACTCAAAATCAATTGGCAATGAGTGGAGAGGCGGCTAAGGCTCATATACTAAGTTTGAAGGAAATTAACCGATGAACACTCCCCACATGTGCGACCCCTAACTCACTCGTGGAGAAGTAAACAAACGATCCATAACACATGTATCACAACAAACAATGGTGCACTTATGGCACAAACAAGGGGGACCAAATTCTCTGAAACCCTAGCTCTTATACCATGTTGAAGCAACCCAAAACCAATTGGCAATGAGTAGAGAGCAGCCTAGGCTCACATACTAGTTTTGGAGGAAATAATTAACCAATGTGGGATGAACTCCAACAACTAGTATACAGGTTCTCTACTTTTTACTATTCAATTTACAACCAAACCATTTCTCAATGTTTCTTGTCTAAAGCAGTGTTCTAAATGGCGGCCGCCGCGGCACCTAGGCGCTCGACGCCATGATTTCACCCTCGGCGGCTTGTTTGGCAGATAGGGAGATTTGGCGGAACTTGGCAGCCGACTTGGCGGAGCTTGGCGGCTAAGGGAGATTTGGCGGAGCTAGGTGGCCGTCTTGGCGGGGCTTGGCAGAGCTTGATTGCCTTAAAAATATTTTAAAATATATATTTTGGAAAAAAAAACGCTGAATCACTCGGCGGCGGGTCGCCGCCCAACTAGCGCCATTTAGAACAGTGGTGTAAAGTTATAGCTCAGATAAAATAAACCAAAAAGGTCGACATTTGCCTAGTCAGGAAAAACTAAACAAAAATTGATAAGTTCAGCTCCGAACATAAAGTGCAGAAATGAGTCCTATCACAAGTCCACCAAACCTCCAAACTTACAGAAGTAGAAAAACATTCACATGCAGGGAACTAAAAGCAAAGCAAAAAAGTACAAAACAACCCGAACCTTCTTAGGGCAAATACTTGAAAAAATGTGGGGATGTTGCATTAACTTATACAAGCTTTCACCAGATTAATGCAGATGTTAGAACACTAGATTACCTCTTGGTTGAAAAACGGTTTATGTCGAACAAGCGTCTTCCAATCTCCATGGTCAGTGATACCAATAGGCCAGTCATGTGAAAGGAATATATCAATTGGTTCCTCAACTTGCCTGAGCTTGTGAACATCATACTCGCGTACGTGATATATAGACCGGATATCCTTCTCGTTATAAGGCACCCTCTCGTGATGTCCTGCTCATAAAACACATATTTTCTTATTTCTCTTTAGTACCTAGGGCCAATTTACACCAAATTACAACAAATCAATGCTCTCAAGTCTCAAATGCTCAAAGGAAAGCAACGACACAACATGTGATGTAGAACAGGACAGCATGACTACATAGCCTTATTGAAGTCCATAAAAGTTAACCAACCTAAATGATAATCGTGTGCTTTATAAATCCCAGATAGTCCTCCAATACGAATGTTGCCAAACTTGACCACTCCAGCGAAACCCAAGAAGTATATATCAGGCGCTGCCCATCCTCCATAGTATCTACAGAAACAACATACATCCATTTACTTATTTTAAGGTCTAACCAGCCCAAGTTGGCTATCAAGATTAGAATTATGTACCATACAGAAGCTATATATTTCCAATGAGAAAACAAAACAAAGAGGACATTGAAAAGGTGGAACATTTTCAAGTTAGAGAAACACAAAATGCTAAGGATGTAAAGTTTAGACAACAAGAAATACCCTTTTATTCAATAAAATACTAAGTAAAATGGTAATAGCACTCATAATTAACTGATAATAGCTGATGTACAAACTACCGCCAATGCAATCGACTAGTAATTTCAACAGTTAATGGCCAAAAAAGACTCTGGAAATTAAGTAGGCACATCAGTTCAAGTTCAGTAAAACATATTGTGCATGACAGAAGCAAGTCTAACAAAGAGCTCAATCTTCTAAAGACTTCCTCAAGCGACAATTATCCGGTTTTGGCCACAGCCCACGTATCATCTCATGCAAAGAAATCTACTAGGAAAAAATCAATGAACAAAAGTCTACGATCTACATACAGTTCCCACAGGTAATTCGATGCTTCGTGATTGCCGCCTATGAATATGGTCGGAAACGGAGCTACTTTTTCCCCTGAGTAGTACTTCCAGAAAGAGTTCATGCTACGAAATTTAGGCTTCACGTTTAAGCTTTCCAAATCCTTCTCATTCCTAACAGTCTGTTCTCCAAGGGGGAAAAAAACTCAAGTTTCAAACCAATAGGAAAAGGAATAAAAAAACAGAAAATAGACAAAAAGTCATTTGAGTTGCCAAAATCACATTAATTTGAATTACAGGCACAGCAAAATCAGCTATTGGAATGATCAAAATAGTATGCATGGGCGGCTCTACCATTGATTGAAGGGGTTCAAGCGAACCCCCTGGGTTTAGAAAATGTACTAAAATTTCATTATTTTTTATATGTAATCTGATTTTTCTTTACTAATGTCTGCACTGGATAATTAATACAAAGTCAAAATGAATAAAATTCACTTAAATTTAAGAGTAAGTAGATAGTATGTTCAACAAAATAAAATAAACCAGGCCCAATAAATTTTAACTAAAATAAAAGATTTTATTTTACATAGAGTTTTGTATCCCAAAATGAGCTATACGTTTTTGTCATCGCTGAACTAAAATCCTGGAGTTGAGCCGCCCCTGATAGTATGAATAGAATAGCAGGAACTAGGAACACAAAATTGGGGGTGGAGCAAATAAATAGTCGATATACTGCATTTTAACAGAGAAATCAACTGCAGAAATTGTTTTGATTGTGTGCGATATACCTGGAAGTCACCGCAGCAAATGAGGAGGTCGATTTTGGTCTTCTCTACTTCCTGCAAATGCAAAAGCGTCGCGTACACGTTGTCCAAATCTCCATGCATACACCCTTCCACTGCAATCTTCATATCTAACTCTACAAATTCAAAGACAAACGAGCAAAAACATCACTCGATGCTCTGAATTCTTTCGAGCAAAAATACAAATTCAGGGTTGTGTGATTTACTGGCACTGAAAACGGCTGAGGTATTGGCAAAACCCACTTGTAAAAGTAGGGTTACGGATGCTAAGTACTCGAATCAGAGAATAAGGAGAAGAGTGAGTCTAGCCTTGTTCGATATTCGGCGAGAGACGGTTGTGGCTGGACCAGTGCACTTTGCAGATGAAGGGTTTTAGCGGGTTGAAAGGAGGGTCTATAGTTTGGAAGAAGTTAATTTCTCGAGGGCTAAATCTGAAATATTTCTTTTTCTAGGGTCCCTTTCTTCATCGAGGGCTAAATAAAATCTGAATTGTTTTTTTATCCCGTGTCTATTGTTTTTTCCGTGATAGGTCCTTCGGCCAAATAAGCACTTTTTTTTTTTTATTCCAAAAAAAAAATCGTATTTATTAGTTTTTTATCGATTTTTTGAGAATTATTGTTTTGTCATGGCGGAAGGAATCTAAAAAGTAAAAATTATGATCAAAATCTAATTTTTTTTGAATAAAAACGAAAATAAACCAATAAGCCAATTTTTTCGTCTATATTCAAAAAAAAAAAAAGGATTTCGATCGTAATTCTTTATTTTTAGATTCCTCTTGTCATGACGAAACAATAATTCTCAAAACAATCGATGAAAAACTAACAAATAAGAACAAAAAATAGCCTCCTTGACTTATTTAGCCGAATGACTAATTTTAGTAGTAAAGTAGAGTAAAGCAAAACAAAAATTATTTTTTCACATGTGTTCATTTTTTTTTTTTGATACGCCACATGTGTTCATTTGATAAAGGAAATTTGTGAAAAAGTTAAAAAGCAATAGTTTTTCACAAATTTTCTTGCGTCTTTTTCACTACCTAGTTTAATTGTATTGGAAACTAACAAAAAACAAAATTCCTGCAAAATCTTGTGTCTTTTGCACGGAGGCGGGGAGCTGTTGTCCCTTTAAGGGGCAGCAACGTGCTGTCTTGGCTGAGCATGGCTCGCTCCGGTCTCGGTCCGATAATCGGAAACGTTCACTTCGTAGAGTTCATCGAGTGGAACATGTGTGCCAAACATCACCTTGATCGCAAATCATTAAGTGCCTGGTCGGAACATTTTTATCTTGAAAAGAATGGATCCGAAACGCTAGATTAAATCCACTTGAATCCATTATTAGCAAGTTATATGTGTTCCGATCAAATGCTAATTAGTAATATCCGATCAAGCTAATTTTTGATAAACTTGTTCAATTGACAAAGTGAACGTTTCCGATCATCAGAACGAGACCGGAGCCGGCCCCGCTTGACCGGGACAACCCCCGCCTCCCTTTTGCACGATGAAGAGCCAAGTCATATATTCTTGCAAAATCTTCTTACTTACTAAACACCCAAAAAAATGGGATCCGGAATCATGTAGGACAGTCCACCCTACAGGATTGTAGTGTAGTCAATTTGGCCGTTTATTTCGGCAACAGTAAGTCTATTGGTACAAAAATTCTGTACAGATTTTGTGTGGGGCCCACTATGGGTCCTACACAAATGATCCGAGCCGTTCATTAAATTTAAAACAGTTTTTCAAGGGCCCCCGCGAAAAATCAGTTCAATCTGATACTTATAGATACTCGATCCAATCATCTAACTTTTGATTTAGATTCTCGGATAACAAAACATTATATGATTGGATTGAATATCTATAAGTATCAGATTGAACTGATTTTTCATGGGGGCCCTTGAAAAACTATTTTACATTTAATGAACGGCTCAGATCATTTGTGTGGGAATCCGTAGTGGGCCCCACAAAAAAATCTGTACCAGTAGACTTACTGTTTCGGCAATGGATACGGAGCTGGCCCAAGGGTAAGCCCTGCAAGTCCGTGGACTTGGGCAACCCATGGGTTAGAGCAATCAAAAAAAATCCCATGTTAATGTATGGGAAAATGACGGTTAAAGACATGTTTGATAATTAATACCTACCAAGGACATTTTCAGCATTAACAAATGTTCTTAACTTGTTCTTAATGGGTATTAATTATCAAAACACATCATGGGCCGTCATTTTCCCTTAATGTATAGTAGTATTTAAATTTTGGCGAAGACATAGTAGAAAGGATGTAGTTGGTCAGTTTGTCAACAACATGCATTTAAAATCCTATATAGAAAGGTCATGGGTTTAGTACTTATTTCCACGAAAGTATATTTTTTTGTGTCCCTTTTTATATTGTCACTATAACTAGAATTATTGTGGCAACTCTATATTTTGTGACTAAAGCTAACAAGAGACACATTCGTGAAAATTGTCACTTCTTTTTAATGATATATTTGTGACAACAATTTTTTTTACTAATATACTTTAGTGACAATTTTTGCATGTCAATATAAAAACAAATTTATTCTTGTAGTGTTATTTGAAGAATTTACTTCCAAAAATGCATGAGAATGTGTTTTCTTTAAATTAGATCTTGCTAATCATAAAGCACTATAATCAAGGCTACATTTTAATTTTGATTTTTTTGATATAATTCAAACTAAAAGCACAATGTAACATTGATTTTGTTTTTTTTACTTGTATTTTTTTATTTTTTATAACTTAATAGTAACCGGATAATCAAGCTTGGGGCTGAGCTTGCGCAACCCAAACATCGAGACTGTCCCTAAATGATCGGTTCAAATCCGACCGTTCGTGCCGAAATAAACAATCGGATCGACCGTGTGACTATGCACGACAAGAAACCCCAATCTCAAAAAATGCAAGAAAGTCAAAAATCCATAAATTTTCCTTGCAACTGAACAGGCCAAAGAGCCAAGTGTCAACGTTTTCCCAAATTTACAAAAAAAATAAAAATAAAGGAAGAATGAAAAAAGAAAAGGTGGGATATAGTTTTGCAGCCTGGCCCATCCAGAAGCCCAGCCCCACCCTAATGTGCAGCTCAATCCGGCCAATTCCCCCATTTTGTTTCGAAGCCAACTCTTATTGTTGCAAGAGGCTCAGACCCATGGCTCAAGCCCAGATTCGAGCTTAGGCTCACAGCTCATACATGTACAAATTGGTTCTTTGGAAAATAGGACGGTCTGGACCCTAGAGCCCGATAGGCTAGCTGCTAGCAGCTAGCCCATCCCGTTGAGGAATGTTTTGAAACACATTACAACCTAATAAAATTCGTAAAGGCAAAGATTAAGAAAATGAGCACAGTGTAAGGATTGAGAGCGCGAGTGGAGGACATTTTCAAGATTATGTAACTAAGGTCAAAATACATGTAGCCTAGAAGCTCTAGGGATCCCCCCACCCCCCAAATCAACCAGCAAGCACAAAAAAATTTCCACTATCAGTCTATCACCAATGTTTACAAAGAGTTACAAAAATCTCACAAAAACCCTATCCAATAAACTATAACCAAAGTAAAATACAAGCTGCTGAAATTGAGGGACCGAAGCTGCACTTGGAGTAGTTCTTTCTGCCACCGAGCTACACACAGGAGCACTACGCTCTCTCCTTGGACCGTAGCACACACACAAAAACCCAAATGCTCTCACGTTTTTCTTTTTCTTCTCACAGGTTCTGGTATATATAAAACAGAATTGATAATCATACAACAATTGTGCACAGATTATAGTGTGAGGTCCACTATGGTCCCACACAAACGATCCAAACCTTTCATTAAATGTAAAATATTTTTTCAAGGATTATCCCAAAAAAATCAGCTCAATTCGATACTTATATATGCTCAATTCAATCATCTAACTTTTCATTATCCTGAAATTTGAATGGAAAATTAAATGATTGAATCGAACACTTATAAGTATTGATTGATCTGTTTTTTTGCGAGAGCCCTTAAAAAAATGTCTTACATTCAATGAACGACTCGGATCATTTGTGTGGATCCGTAGTGGGCCCCACACCGCAATCTGTGCACAGAGTCTATGCAAAATTGTTGTGTGAGTAGCAGCATTATTTTCAAGGGAAGCTAACAAAAGCATGTGACAAACATGTGCCAAAAAGTGCAAAAACTTCCACCAAAAAATATTAGCATACAAATAATTTTTTTGGGTCAAACACTATTAGGCCAATTTTCATGAACACAAACCCAACCGAAGCAGACATGAAATACGACAATTCTCAAAAAAAAATAAGGATGCAGACACGACCAGGGACACTAATATTTTTCTTTTACATATTTTTCTTGCTATGCATGTCCATATTATAAGATCTCTATATATTTCGGTTAGGTAAGTTTTCGAAGGCATTATCAACGGATGACTACTTACGCATCTATCTAATATTTACACGTTTTGCCCAATACACTTGCAATTGTCTATAGGAAAATGATTTCTACACTCCTTTTTTAGTCATTCATACTCTTTTTTTTTGTTTTTATCCATATAAATTTACGATATTGTCCTTGAATGTGTGAAGAAATATATTGAAAAAGGGCAAAATAGTAAATTCAAGTGGATAAAGACGAAAATGAGTGGATGACTAAAAGGGGAGTGTAGATCAAATCCCTTGTCTATATCCACTCTTGAAAAAACTTTTAAAATTTACCAAAGTCACCTTAATGTGTAATATTCATTCGTGTCTCCGGCGTGTTCTACTATAAAACATTAAAAACTATCAAACATACCTATTTCCATGTGTCGCTAGCATACCGGGTGTTCTCAACGTGTCCGATACAGAGACGTCTACTCCTAATTAACTGTGTTTGTGTTTCATAACAAGGAACCCTTGCAGGAGTTATCACGGGCTTTCCAACTTGTGTGTCGTCCATTTTATTTAACTCTCATGTTATAGTTGGTTTTGTAAGCAGATGAGTGAAATGTTCTAGTCATGGATGAATAGGGCGGACCTTACCAATCTATTCTATTATACTGTATAAAAAGAGAACACTAGTTTGGTGTCTCCCATTTTTGAAGTCTCGTCACAAAAGTAATTTTCATAATTGTGCCTCTCTAACAATTAGTTTTTATGACTATTTTTGACTTGCCACTGAATAATTATTAGGGGCAAAATAGAAATCAACTTAAATCACCTATCATAACCACCACCCGACTATTTTCACACATCCTAAAAATGTGCACACCACCTTCTAGTTTCTGTAATTCCCATCTATTTTATGGTACCTATAGTTAAAAAAAAAGGGCGTCTATTCGCAGCCCCGTATTTTCTCCCTTAACCCGTTAAAAATTTCCAACTATACTCGACAGTTAGTTACCGAAATTGAAATACATTTTCAGCATCCAATTACCGAAATATAATATTTTTTTAACAGCAGTTTACCGAAAATGTATGTTCGGCAGTTGTTTACCGAAGGTTGAACATTTCGACATGTAGTTACCGAAATATAATCTTGTTTTCAACAGCTATTTACCGAAAATGTTATATATGATTTTCAACAACTATTTACCGAAATATATATAGTGGGCTAAGGGAAAAAATACGGGGCTGTGAATAGTCTCCACAAAAAAAAAAACACACACACACACACATAGGTTAACCCCCAGAATGAGTAATTATGCTTTGGCCCTCATATTACCAGTTAGCTTGACTAACGCCAATTGTTCTTCACCTTAACTTACTTTTGTCGAAAAGTACTACGTATAATTTGTGATACAGAATATTTTGTGCAGCTCGATCCTCTTATTAAAATTTCTGTGGGACCGCGGGGCCAAGCAAGCCCATCGAATTTTTTTCCATATGATTTGCATAACTTTGATAGATATAACAAGTTATTAAATGTCAACCGTAACAAAAAAAAAATAAGAATACAAAATATATATCTTTCATAGTTTGGCCCCCTCCGACTTCGATTCCGACTCAACCACTGTTGCTTGCTGGTTTTTATATTGTATATTGTTATGGCCTTGCAGCCTTGCTTCTGTATACCCTTTGTAGAATATTGCATTTTTTTTTTGCTGTTTATAGTATACACCAAGTTATAATATAGTATATATGTTTCTTTTCTTCGGCTTGATGCCTCATTTTAGGTCCTTTAATTTAATCTTTGTAATTTGTTTTCAAAGATTAATTAATAAATTCCTTTTTTTTCGTTCAAAAAAAATAAAGTATGTTCTGAATCTAGACTTTCAATTAGGCTGCTAATTTTGTCACTCCCTTTTTTTGTTAACGGCACTCCCCTGCAAGTATATTTTTGGTGCAAAAATACACTTGCAGGGAAGTGCCGTTAACAAAAAAGAGAATGGCAAGATCATTTCCCTTCAATTAAGTTTGCAACTAAAAAAATGTCTCAAGAAAAGAGCTTTTATGGTTTAAAAAATGTCGCAAGAAAAGAGCTTTTATGGTTTAATTAAAGCGGTGAGATTCTGTGTGGTTTCAGCTGTACCAGACCTACCATATCCACCAAAACAAAGGGATCGAGTTGTGCTTCTTTATCATTGGAGTAGTTATTAATAATGATGCCCACAAGAAAGTTAATTTGCCTGTATTTATTGTTTTGCCACCTTTAATCATGAAAATGTGTTGATGTCTGCGTTCCTCATCTTTACCGGCAGGTGAATTTCAAATTAATGCTATTGTTTTTTTCTATCGGATTTACGGATCAGCGAGCGCGTACCTCGATTTATTTCGGAGCTTTGAAATTAACGGCCGGACGAACCCAAAACCCTCCTCTAGCCCAAGGTTTTGAATGTTTGGCGTTTATGAAATTCAAACATGCGATCTCATGAAGGATAAACACTTATTTGCCCACTTGACCAAATTTTTTGGGGTTAATTCAAAGGGAAATGCTATTGCACTTGGTCAAATCAAACAATATCAATTTCCTTGACATGAGATTCGCATGTTCATTTAAAAGTCACGAATGGAAATTTTAAAAGGAGTTTCTTTCAAAGATTGAAAACTCATCGCATAAATTATCCAATCAGTTAATCAAATTTGGTAATTTATTTCAGTTTTGACTATTTATCATTTTTGGTAAATACGCCATGTTTTACAATTTTTGAGTTTCTTCCATTGCTATTGTATGCCATGTCTTTTTATCCTGAGCTTTTTTTTTTTATAGAAAATATGCAAAAAAAAAAAGAAGAAGAAGAAGAAGAAGAAGAAGAAGAGAGAGAGAGAGAGAGAGAGAGAGAGAGAGAGAGAGAGTATGTATTTGATTTTGTTTTAGAGATATGGTTTAGAGAGAGAAACTGAAAAATAAAAATAAAAATTGGGGATAGTATTTGAATTTATTGAAATATTTGTTGAAATATAGGAGATGATAAATTTTTCCATTGTTTTGAGAGATCGAAATCTGGTACTTATTGGGGATAGTATGGACCGGAATTTATTGAAATATATGTTGAAAGTTGTCAATAGCGACAATATATGTTTGTTAATTAGTTTTGTTCTACATTAGGAGCTAGCCCTGCATCACTATGGTCCATTTTAATTAATCCTCATCTACATTAGGATTTAGTCGTGTGCACTATTCAATTTTTTTCCCACTCAATTATGTATGTATAAAGAAGATTTTAGGAGAGGTCCAAATTAGTATTTTGTCCCGTGCATCGAATGGGTCATCGGCTAGTTCAATATGAAATTAAGCTTAGTAAAACATGCATGTGGCCGGTGTTGTTTCAGATGTTATTGGAGCAAAAATAATATTTTTATCCCGTGCATGGAATAATGGTAATTGGCTAGTTCAACGTGAAAGACTTGTAAAAAAAATGTGCTATTGTTCTCGGTTGTTATTGGAGCATCATGCATGCCATGACGATCGAGTTGAAATGCAAGAGATGTGGACTGTGATGCGATGCTATATTAAATTGGAACGTATCACATGAAAGTCAAGATATCTGGAGGAAAGTTCAATATTTCATTTCAAATAATAAATAGCAAAGTCAAAGATGAAAAAAAATTAAAAGGAGTTTCTTCTAAATTGATCAGTAGTGGTCATTTATGAATTTTGATATCTTTATCGTCAAATTCATTTACAAATCATTTTAAAGATTGAAAACTCATCACATAAATTATCCAATCAGTTAAACAAATTTGTTAATTTATTTTAGTTTTGACGATTTATCATTTTTGGTAAATACATCATGTTTTACAATTTTTGTGTTTCTTACATGTTATATATAGCATGTATGCCATTGACGTCTTTATATCCTCAGTTTTTTTTTTTTATAGAATATGCAAACAAAAAAACAAAGCGTATGTATTTGATTTTGTTTTAGAGATATGGTTTTAGAGAGAGAAATTGAAAAATAAAAATAAAAATTGGGTATAGTATTGAAATATATGTTGAAATACAGGAGATGAAAAATTATTCCAATGTTTTGAGAGATTGAAATCTAGTACTTATTGGGGATATTATTGGAATTTACTGAAATATATATGTTGACATTCATGGACTAACTATGGAATACTAAATATTAGTACTATGATTTAGTCATGTGCACTATTAAAATTTTTCCCACTCAATTATGTACAAAGAAGATTTTAGGAGAGGTCCAAATAAGTATTTTGTCCCGTGCATAGAATGGGTCATCGGCTAAGATGATCGGCTAGTTCAATATGAAAGCTTAGTAAATAAGCTGGTATTGTTTCAGATGTTATTGGAGCAAAAATAATATTTTTATCCCCTACATGGAATAATATATGGTAATCGGCTAGTTCAACATGAAAGCCTAGTAAAAAAAAACGTGCTATTGCCCTCCATTAATTGTTATTATAGCATATATCATGCCATGACGAGTTGAAATGCAAGGGACGTGGACTGTGATGCGATGCTTTAATGCCTCAAATGAAAGTCAAGATATCTGGGAGAGAGTTCAATATTTTATTTCAAATAATAAATACCAAAAATCATGAAATCGTTAAGACAATAGAATATTCCTAAATATTTTTCTAATTTAAAAAGACCGAGATACTATATTTATTTATTGTATTTCTGAACACTATATACTGGTAAAAATTTTGTTACACATTTTAAAGTGTGCATCATATAGTAGATTGGTTAGCTGATAGAGTCTCTTTAAATTATTTTCATATTCGTTATGCAAAGTAGTACTTACTTTTCTTTTCCAAATTCAGTAAATCATTATTTTCTTTTGCCAAATTCAGTAAATCATGATATAAGGTGACAACCACCTAGATATTTAATTCAAAGCGACATTAGAAGTACATAACCGCGGCAACCGCGACAAATTTAGAGATTATGTTTAGTAACGGGGCATATATCACAACGATTTTCACCACACCAATAATTTTTCTATACTAAATATGGCAAGAAGCAATGTCATGCAAAATATTCAAACCAAACCTTTATCAAATGGAGCATAAATTAACATAATCAAATTGAGTCTTGTGTTCTAATCAATTGAGGTCAGCAAATTAGTCAATTGCTTTCCAATTTAGATTTACATACTTGTCAATTTAATCGCTTAAATCACAAGTTAAATTTATATAGTATTAGAAAAGTAAAAAAAGCTACAGACACAAATATCTGTGCACAAATTCAAACACATCCTCGTAACGTCTGGTGAATGGCTCCATATTTATCACGTGAGCCCCACTGCTTCAAACGATTAAAGACACATTTTGTGTCTGAACCTGTATACGGACATCTGTATCCGTAGCATTAAGGGTCATCATTTAGCCTGAAGGCCCGCGGCCCGCTCGGCCCATCGGGCCTTTTACTCGGCTTGTAGTTTGAAATGGGCGGGCTTGGGCCTAGGATTTTTTACTCGGCCAGCCCCGTGAGCCCTCCCGGCAGCCCGCCCGTGGTACCCGCCCAATAGCCCGCCCACTGGCCCGCCCATTAGCCCAAAATCCCACAAAATTCTTTCTTTTTTCCCTTGCCTAAGGAAATTTAAGCCCGCCCATTAACCCATCAGCCCGTCAATTGGGCTAGCCCGTGGGTTGGGCCTGAGTTTCAATTTATGGTAGATAGCCCGGCCTGTCCAGCCCGCAAAAAGAAAAAGCCCGATCGACCCGACCCGATAATGACCCTTACGTAGCATTTTGAATGGAAAAACAAAAAACTACTCCGTAGTAATGACCGAGCATCAATCGATTACTACCAATCATAAAAAACTTCTCTTCCGACATTGATTTCTAACGGCGAACGAAAGAAACGCGTACTCGCCGGGTATGAAACCTCGCCACGTTCGACCCGGTCTATGGCCCACCCCGCGTACTTTTAGTTACACCCAACTCCAGCTGCCTTTGCCGGAGCGTACAGCGCACCACCATACCCCATCTCTCTGTTCATCATCACTCTTCTCAAGATCCAAGCAAATCTCTCTCTCTCTCTCTCTCTCTCTC
>JAOTQK010000021.1:6737307-6754966 GCA_025642025.1 Rhododendron ferrugineum
GACCTTTTTCATCATCGGGGAATCAAAGACCGTAAATAAACTATTCTGGAAAGTCCAAAATAGGGTGTCTACAGTAACCGAACCAAAATTAACGGTTTTTATTTTTTTGGAACCATAACCTGACCACAGAACCGCAAAACCGGACCAAATAGGACGGTCCGGTCTGGATTGGACCGGTTTTACGGTTCGGACGGTTTTCTTGAACACCCCTAATTTTTACGTTTTTAGTCACAGTTCTATATATGATTAAAAGATTAAGGACTTTTAGTTACACCTTGATAAACCACGGTTTTAAATGCGAGATTAAAAGTGAAAGACCACACCAGATGACCGAGATCTTTGTACCTCTCACTTTCCTCTACGGGATCTACAACTACGGCTACGAGAAGCCCTCCGCCATCCAGCAGCCCTCTGCCATTGCCTAGGCTCAATCCGGCACTAGCAAGACCTCTGACAAGGTCGTCCACACCTAGTCTAGGGAGTACACTCCGGCTAGCGCGCTCTCTCTCTCTCTCTCTCTCTCTCTCTCTCTCTCTCTCCCCGTTGGAAAAATCGGTTCTTGTCCTGGATTTAGGCAAAGAAATGGGTAAAACCCAAAATGAGGAAGGATTTGGGTAAAGGATTGGAGAGAGATTTTTGTGATTTTTGCCCAAATTCCTACGATTAAGTAGGATAACCCATTTTTATTTATTTGCAAGTCTCGGTAGGAAAATGTGGGCCTCTCCTTGATGGTGCATTTTCAGATTGGGCTGAAGTTTTTGAAAATATCTGCCAATTACCTGGACTAGGCCGTTATTTATCCAACAATTAATTTAGACCTACATGCTGGTGACAGCATGTCAACATGGGAAGTGATACAATACACCCCTATTAATTAGATTTCTATGGTATTCATCGCTATAAATCGCCTTAAATGCATAATGTTTGCATTAAAATTCGTAAATTTTGTACAAAATCTCGCGATATTTACGTAGAGCTTCATAACATTTGCATAAAAATTTCTAACAAGACTAGACCTCATGACATACAAGTTATACAACTGCTATGAATTCATGAAAGCTGATGTTGTCAATTTAGGACCAAACTGTTTATGCAAATGAATTCAAAATTGGTCTTATTAACTCCCGAGAAAATGTTATGAATTTCTATACAAAAGGTGTGGAATAAGGTATGGGCTCTTCCAATCCCCAATAAACTGAAGCATTTTGTGTGGAAATGTGTTCATGGAGTTCTTCCAATTAGGGAGAACTTGTTTCGGAGAAGAGTTACGGAGGAATTGTTATGCGTTAACTGTGAGGGTGATTGCGAAACTTTTCCCCATATTTTTGCTGAATGCCGGTTTGCTCAGATTATGTGGCGAACATTGCCAATTGGTTGTGTTCCAGTAATGCCAGATCAGGAATCAATTTTGGTGTGGTTTGATAAACTGATCGAAAGATGGAAAAGTGGAAAGGTGAGGAAAACTGGAAGCAGATGATTACTTTGGCGATTTTTATTTTATGGAGAATTTGGAAGTGTCATAACGAAAAGATGCATAAGGGGCAGATGTATGAACCTCAATCTGCCATTTATAGGGCTGTGCAAGATGCGGCGGAGTATTGTCAGGCAACTAAATCAGGGGAATAGGTGGATAATCGACATCAAGCTACGAGTTCGGAGCGAAGTAGAGGTTATTGGGAACGGCCAGATCATGGGTGTGTCAAGATAAATGTGGATGGAGCATGGCTAAGGAATTCGTTAGAAGAAGGTCAGCTGGTGCAGGAATCGTGGTGCGCACTGCATCTAGCAGATTTGTAGATGCTCGAGCAGTTAATTAATTTGGGGATGATGGGCTCTGTTTTGTGCAGGAGGCCGGGGCTTGGCGAGCGGCTATGGAATTTGCGCACGCCTTGGGCATAGGTACTATCATGGTTGAGGAGATTCGCAACAGGTTGTTCAGATCTTGAACAAGGATATACTATGCCCGACTGACGTGGAAGTGATAATTGAAGATATCCGCGGATTGGCGAGATGGTTTGTGAGTTGCTTGTTCCGGTTTGTGAGAAGATCAGCTAATGTGGTGGCTGATACATTGGCAAGTCATGGTGTGTGAGGTTTTGGTTTCAAGACTTGGGAAACTAGACCTCCTTCATAGTTATTGCGCTCTTTAGGGTGAGATGATCATCTTTTTTGATGTTTTGGTTAATTTGATATCAATATATGGCTGTTATAATTTTGAAAAAAAAAAAAAAAGTACTCTGCTCAAAGCACTGTTGTTTTGATTGTTTAGAGAATGAGTTCAGAAATCTGTTTGATTTAAGATGGACTACTTTTAATAGACATGTATCCATTGTCTAATCCAAGTTGTATCATTTTTCTAAGATCTCTCTATGTGCATTCAAACTCTTTTCCTAGGCTGCAGAATAGGCTAAAATATAAAGATATGTAATTATTACATCTATGACCCCTGCATTTAAACTGAAATTGTATAGTTTTTTCTACGATCGGTAGTGTTCGGGTTAACTTACACGCAACTCGACTAATTCTCTCTCCTTTCGTTCAAAGCATACCACCATTCACGTCGAGACTGGATGGTCAAAATAGAATTGGATAAAAAGCCCAATTCTATTTTGGACTTTGGCATCTTCATTTTCAATGGCGATAATCGACCCTTACACTTTTAGTCAATTAGCAATGTGGTCCTTCCATATTCATGCGCAACGCAACATTTTAATCCTCATTAGCACCCTTGAACTTTCAACAAAAGCATACCTTGGTCTGTTGCTCTTTCCTCCAATTCTATTTTAGGCCTTGTACTTTTGCTGAAATTCCTCTATAGTCCCTCCATTCTTAATTAGCTAATAGGAGTATAATGTAGTACATGTGCTAGTTGTTGTCAGCTCCAATTGGAACCTTGGTGCACGAGTTTTCGCTTATGCACAACCTTTTCCATTTTTCCAGGGAAATAGTGTGTCTAGCCATCGACACATCAATGCTCATTGGTGCTATGTGGACAACCATAAGTTGCCTAATGTTTGTAATTATTATATTTGTACACTTAGAAGTTATGGGATTATGTTAGTTATTCCATGCTTCCGCAGACTTTGATTTTATTGTTTAAAATGAGGATGATGTTAAAAATTCATAAACTAGAATATGAGCATGCCTTCGGCGACTTAACACCTGCTTGGCCGGTCACGACTTCCGAGATCAGTTTTAGGTCGTGACAGCATCACCCCATGGGTGGACCCCAACAGAGCCATTTCTTCGAAGAACATAATTGAATCACCAGAGAACTATTTCATGGTGTAAGCCAATGTTAAATTAAGTTAGTAGGAAGCTGGGAGGAAATTTATTTTAATTTTTAAATAAAAAAGGAAGCTGAGTGGAACTACATCTTCTGATATTATTTTAATCTCATTCAGCGTGAAGAAAAAAGAAAAACTCAAACCATAGGAGCTATCCAAGATTCAAACCTTGAACAAAGACTAAGATAAATATATCAGTACCAGAAATTTAGAAACGAAAAAATAATGACATTTCAGGCTCCGTTCCGTTAAGGAAAATAAGTGTTTATTTTTTTGAATTAAAGGTGATGTATTATGAAAGAATGATCTGTCTCGTAAAGCGAAAAATAAATACTTAAAAAATAAGAACCTTAGTAGAAACTAAACAAAATCATTCAAGCAAACGGGTGTGGGCTTTGTCCCATTGGCTTTCCTGTGTTTGGTTTCTTGCCAAACTTGGGGATTGAGGATTGGGTCTCGGATGGACATAGGATTTCTCTTAGCGTTGTAGATTCTTTGGGTCTCGGGCTAGGATTTTGATGTCATCATTCCTTATTCCTATTAATCTTTGTAATATTTTTAGAGATTAATGAAAAAATTTCCCTTTCAAAAGAAAATCATTCAAGCAAACAAGTCTCCATCATTGATCCAATGGACAAGATTTTCTCTGAAAGTCAGTGGCATATACGTGTGATATATCATAGATATATTATCCTATTAGTTCCATTCATAAGCACCACCCTATCAGGTTAAATCCTTAGCTCATAAGCTTTAGCAAAAGGGTTGACTAAGCTACAATTTGGTCTTTATATATGAATTATGCTCTGCCTTCTACTGTTCTACATGTTACAGTATAAAAACATTCATCTCTATTTTAGTTTCTGAATCCGTAATTTGTGGTTAATGAATCAGCATCATTACTCACCAGTGCCACCATCCATGGAGAAGATCAAAACCAAAGGCAAGCTCAAACTCTTTCTCTGTTGCTCCGACATAGAGCTGAAAGGGAAGAAGAAGAAGAAGAAGAAGAACAATACAGAGGAATCGTCTCCCGATAACGAGCATGAGGAAATTTTCACAGCAGTTTTTGGGGAAAAAAGTAAACGCTCGTTTGCCTGTATCTGCTGCTCGTCGGTTGAAGCGGGGTCAACGAAATCCTCCCCACCATCTCCACGCAATGGTCCTTTCGATTTTGCCCTTCATTTTTTTCGCCTTTTTTTTTGTGTGTGTGCGCGCGCTTGTTTTCGTACTTGAATGAGATGTTAACAATTTTTTTGCCTTTGCAGATTTAACTCCGAAGAAGGGCGACTTGGTCACGGGGTGATGGTGCCAGCAAGGTTGCTAGGAAGCAGGAATCAATCATGTTTCTTGTGATATAAATTATCTGTCTATCAATCATCCAAAATAGCGGATCAAAAAAAAAAAATTCATCCAAAATATATGTTTCTTTGGAATAAGTTGTTGGATAAGTATATGTTGTGGTTGGAGGATTAATCATTTGGTTTTGGTGTTATTGTTGTCTGTCTGTTTGTTGCTGCGTTCTTAATTATAAACTTATAAGTCTGAAATTTATTTCGATATTTTTTATTTTTTCGTTTAGCTTTTCATCGTAATTTTTGGGGTTAATCGTTCGTCTCGACAAGACAAATTGGAAAAATATAAAGATATGTTGAAAAAATTCAAATAAGACGGCATTTAGACAAATAAGATAGATATTTGATTCTTTTTTCATCTTTAGTGAACTTTTTTTTTTCTTTCTGTCATATGTTGTACTTTTTACACTCCTCTCGTCAAGACGGATGATTAATCCAAAAAATATGACACGAATCTAACAAAAATTCAAAAAATACGAACAAATTAAACACACCAAACGGAAAAAAAAAAAAAAAAAAGTTTACAAGAATGGAATGCATTCAGAAAGAACTGGGTTTTAGCATGATGTTGCAAAGGTTCATGTATAAATCATACGTGGGCCATTAGACCATAACTGGGCTGTGGTTTCAGAAGTAAAAGCTAAAGGTATGGTTCTTGAAATTGTTTGATTCTGGCCCGTCAAACCAAACAATTTTCTTGAGAATCGCCGAATTTTGTGGCCCACTATTTTTGTTTCCCAACTCGTTTTTTTTTTGTCACTCGATAGATGTCTAGCCTACTCTTAAGGAGATGGAGAAGGAGTACTGCTAAGCGCCATACAAGTGAAACCCAAAGGGCATCAACGACCACACTAAGGACTCGCGTTCTTGGCGAGAATCGAACTTTCACCTTCCATATGAAAGAGGAGGAAGTGTCGTTGGGCTGCCCGTTGGCTCCCAACCCGCTTTTAAGTAAGGGAAAAATGCATGTGGGTCTTCTTTTTTCAATTTTTTCCAGTAGTATTTTTACCAACTATTTTTGGATACTCGAAATTTTAGACAGGATTGTGAAGCTAATTATCCAGAATCATTTATACCCAATGTAATTTCATTTTAGATCAATTCAGTAAAATCTAATGGAGTCAACATTACTTTTTCTTGAGCCAAGAATTTTTTGGATTATTGTTGAGATCATAATTCTTGCTTGAACTTGTCAGGAGAAACTATATTATTGTTTTAGTCTCTTCTTAACGTAAGAATTATGAAAACATGACATTACGTTTTCATTCCTCCTTAAAATTACTGTCAAGCGCGTCCAACTCTTACATTTCTTCCAGTCTTGGTCCCCGGGGATGAGAGCTCATCTTCAAACATTGTCTCTCCATATTTCTCCTTACTCTTATCTTGTGGGCTTGTTTAGAATCCATAACCATGATCCGAGTCGTTTATTTCGTAGAAAAAGACAAAGAACAACATTTCTCAATAAATTATTTTTTTTGAAGACCCATAAACAGGTGAACAAGTTGCATTTTTATAATGTACATTGAATGGCAAAATATAATTTAAAATTACACTTTATAGAACAAAATGTAACTTGTTCACATTTTTTTCGGTATCGGATCATACTGATTTCTCACAACCATATTTTAAAATTTAACAACTGATCAGATCCTTCATGTTGGACCCGTGGTGGGCCCCAAACGATGATGTACGCACCATGATTGGTACCAATAGTGGCGCTCTAATATAAGTCAGCTAATATTGTAAAGTCTAATTCTAAAACTACAAACCATCACAAACAAATGCACCAACACTCACATGAGCCCACACACTAGTGGTAAGTGTGTGGGCTTCTTAGTGTGTGTGGAGTCCACACACATACGTGAATGTGTTGTGTATCTATTTGTGTAATGTGTTTGTGGTTGTAGAATAATTGTTTGGGAAAATACATAATAAAGAAGGACAATTTTGTACCGGAATTATCCCTTTTAGGGTTTAGGATTTGGCTCATTGCTATTCCATACCAAAATTCTCTAATGTGATTCTCTTGTGTGATGCTTTCATGAGATTCTCATGTGAGAAGAAAAGAGCCCAACATAATCTTATTTCAGGGATTTAAACGGTTTATTTTGAAGATACGATTCCTAAACAATATATTATGAAAATTGCATTAAAAGCAGTCATATGTATCTCATCGAACATTTTTATCATAAAAAACGTAAAAGTAGAATGTTTCTTTCTCACGTAGCAAATACTCCCGCCGTTCTAAATGGTCGTCCACCATGAGGTGCAATTTCTTAACCAAAATATAAGGTACTATTGTGCATAATTTTTTAAAATTTCTTGCCACCAAATTAAAGATCTCAATGAGACCTTTATTATGGTGTGACGAAATTAAAAAAATTGTTTTGGTGACAAAATTAAAAAAATGTGCAGGAAAATACCTTATATTTTTTGTTCGAAAATTGATGGACTTACCATTTAGGAACGAAGGAAGTAACGATTGGATGAAGAGAGAAATTTGGATAATAATTGGAAATACAGGTAATAAGTGGAGAGAGATATACAGAAAAATAAGAATAATGATTAGAAATAGGGATAATGAGTGGGGAGAGAAATGAGAGTAATAATTGAAGTAGGGACAATGAGTATTTTTTGAGTTGAATTTTTTTTTTCAAAAAGCAAACCAAACAAAGCATAAAATTTTTGAATAAAGACAAAACTAAACTAATTTTTTGTCTTTATTGAAAAAAAATCTATTTCGATCGTAATTTTTTGCTTTTTATATTTCTCTCATCATAACGAAACAATCATCCACAAAAAATTGAGAAAAAACCAACAAATGCGAATTTTTTTTGAATAAGGAACTTAAAGGTTAGGCTAAATAACCTTTAAGTTTTTTTCACACACAAAAGAGTAATGCTAGGAAGACAATTCAAAACATCGATTTATTCTCAATTGCGAGATGCAAATTGGCTCACATGTACCGAACGATTTCAAGCATTGAAGTTGTGTACTAAAGTTGTGTTAGTAGACTTTTTTTCAGTGGTCTTCGCACACCGTCACGCGGTATCCCAATCCTTCTATTTTTGTTATTATTATTTTTTGGGGGGAGGGGGCAACCCCAATCCCTCTATTCAGGGGTATATATTTTTGTGTGATTCAATACTAATATGAACACCACAAAAAATGTATGATGAACAAGGGTATTGAAACTACTGCTAGTCCAGTTGATTGTCTCATTTTCTCCCTCAATGGAGGCCTCGGTTCAAATAGAATTAGGTATAATTAAATCCGGACGACGGAAGAAGTAATATCCGTGTGGAATAATATAATATCCCCCACGAGGGTCCCCCGTTTTCCTAGGAGATAGTAGCAAAAAGAAGAGCCAGCAAAAGAGGAGAATTTCTTTTTGTTTTTTGGTTCCTTTTTTATGGGTACACGCAACTAGAGCCGAACCGAACTTGCACGTACGTTGTTGGAGAGCGGAGGGAGACGTTTGGGGATTTGGAACCAACCGAGTACCGACACCAGTTCACACACCACACATGCGTGGAACGGAACGGAGAGGAAGCTACCGGCAAATCAGCATTCAAAAAGTCACACACGGCGCACGCCACCATGAGCGTCTTAACCAATTGCTGCATTTGTTCCAACTACAGTACTTCAACCCAACCTGCACCCCCACTTGGCACTTGCACCTCAACTTCCATCCCTCCAATTATAAAACACCACCAACGTCCGCCCATTCGCCTCTCGCTTCTCCGTTCCTCCTCCTCCTCCTCCTCCACTCCCTCTGGTAAACTTTCTTATACATCACCACTCCTCTCTCTCTCTCTCTCTCTCTCTCTCTCTCTCTCTCTCTCTCTCTCTATACACACACACACACTCACACATGATGCGTGTGCGTTCCGTTGGCTTGATTTACGCGTCTTAAATCAGGTTGATTTCAAATCATGTAATCGTGGATCTTGAAGTCTTTCAACGCGTAATAATATATTGCGTACGTTCTGGATTTGAAATGTGTTGGTTGTATTTGGTGCTTTTCGTTCTTTTACTATTGTTCGATTTGGTTATTTTGCACTCTGGACGGATCTGAGCTCTTTGGCATCATGATGATAAACAGGAGGATTTTACGTTTTTACTGTGGTGATATGATTTTGTGAATGCGTATGTATCTGATTGTATAGTATATATGGGAGTATTAATGTGGAGTTTTTTTCCTGGAGAATTCTTCCAAGTACAGGAAAAGGTGTTGAATATGCAGCCTCACTATATTATTTGAGTTTATTTGAAGAGTCTGTAGTGAGGATTGATATTCTCGGGGCACTTTCGATTACCGGATGATTTTTTTAGTAGGTTTGGAAAAAGATCTGATTAATGATGGGGATAAAAGGGACATATGGGTCCCTTGGATAGTAGATGGGGTCGTATGTACTACGGGATTAGTTTTTATTGGATTTGGGTGGGATGAAGAATGGGATCAGGAGTGAAGAAACTTTTTCGACCATTAGATGAAACGTGGGACTACACTACCTAATCCTATTGAAACATGTTGGGCCACTTGTTTCCTTGTACCATGGATGCAGGATTACAATCCCGGCATCAAACATGCCCTAAGGGCCTATTTGATTGTCTGGACTAGATCAGGATTGTGATTACATAGCATGGGAGGTCAATTCTGGTGTTTGAATGCAGCTGTTGGCGGAGGGATTACATATTAGTTGGAAAACCAATCCTAAACAAACATGGAATTTATTATATTTCAGGTATGTGAAATTGCAAGTCCCTCACTTTAGTCCAGTGGTATCACTCCTCGTATGAGATTATATAGACCCTAGATATTAGTCTGGTCAATCAAACACGGCATTAGAAAAAGATGGAAAATTAGTGTTCCGATTGCTTATGCTAGCCAAAATTATTCGATACTTGAATGAGGTACCCTCAGACAAGATACTTTGATTGACGACTAGACATGGAATTGGATCCAGAGCGATGTTGCAATACCGTCCTCTTGGTTAGTGTGCTTAATATATTTCCCAAATACCAATAAGAAGTTAGGTCTTATTTGACAATTCGATAGATATTTGTCGTATGATTCCAACAAATTTCTCCTTTGTATTATTTTAATTTCTCCTTTTGGGATGATTCCTGGGAATTGGGGTATTCAAGACGAGGTACGTATGTATAACACATAATTCAAAAGTTCACAAATAATGCTATGTAGTTTGTTTTGCTCAGTGCATCAGATAACATAGCTATTTCGTTGCCTCTTTGATTCTCCTACTAAAACACAATTGCACACATTTAACCGATTTTTGCTTTGGCAAAATTGAGTGCTGGTAAGAGTCTTGTATGGCATGTAGTTATTTCCTTTCGCTATTCTAATTTGAAATTACTATATTGAATGCGATTTTGCAAGGTTCTATTTTGGCTGAATTTCTTTTAATCCATCAGTTCTTCTATATTAACTTGTAGGTATGGATTCCAATGTGGGCCAGAGCTTGTACCCTCTGCACCGATGTAAAACAATTCACCTGGTCTGTGCTATTTTTTATCCTTTTGCCTTATGATTTGAATGGTAGAAAAAGGAAGGTCCAATGATGTATAGGATCTGAAGTTCTGAACTACCACATACTTCATCTAGATGCACTTTCTTGGTTTTTCATTTGCACTGCCCATGGCATTTTGGTACTAAAGTTCAGTGACATAGGTGAGGCATGCCCAAGGTATTCACAATGTAGAAGGAGAAAAGGACCATGAAGCATACTTATCAGAAGAACTCTTTGATGCACATGTCACCCCTCTTGGCTGGAAACAGGTAATAGTTGTTAATATATGGTTTTGATGTCAATTTGTTAATCCTAGCATCCTTTGCATAAGTTTTGTTAATAGTACACTTAATCTTTTAGCAGTCCTGAAAAACTCTCTCAAGTGAGGTATCATGTTCCGGTATAGTTTTGCAGAAAGTGTTTGCTATAAGTTTTTTTCGTATGATCTAGTAGAAAATATTTAGTCAGGGAACTGTATTGAATTTTCTTAGAAACTTATTCGATATTGTCTTGTGTGGTACTCTCTTGAATCAAATAATTCATATTTTAGCTGTAAAGAATGCTTCATCTGGACTCTGTGGTTGTAACAGGTAGCTAACCTTAAGAACCATGTTGAGGCATGTGGCCTTTCCAAGAAGATCGAATTAGTCATCGTTTCCCCTTTGCTAAGGTATCAGTTACTCATGATTTTTCTCCATGCTTAAGCTTGTACCTCATCAGTTGTCCACTGTTTTGAGTTCTCTACAGTTGTTATCTATGAACTGACAAGCATGTGAATTCTCTATGGGTATGTACGCGCACATGTGCAACTAAGGATAAAAAGTAGGGCAGGAGAAGAAAAAATGATTTCTAAATATTATAATTCTCATCGTTGACTGAATCACATCGCACATATGAATTGTGGCCTCTGAAACTGCCTCCTCCTGCCCATGGTTACTGATATCTTGTTAAGATACTTGAATTCTTATGAAGCTGATTTTCAGGTATTTTATAACACTTTATTGTGTTGATGTTTAAGTGTTCTGAATATTGAAAGTGCACTTACATCTAACTGCTGCTGCTTGGGAAAGATATTTTTGGTCGACAACACTACTTAATGTTTACTGCGCACGTCATTTTGTGTTCATATGGCGTGCACTTTTCTTCCTCAATTAATCTGTATCCTCTGAAAAGTGGCAAGGTCTAGATGGAGAATTTTTTCCGTTATAAAGAAAAGGCCAACTATATATGGGGTATGGGAATACAGAATAAAATACAAAATGCCTTGAATGGTGTCCAATTCAATCTGTAAATCTCAAACGGCTGAAATGTTCATAGACTGATCATCATACAAATGGGTGAAGTATTGTAACATAGGCTCTGGTTACCACTGGCTGCATTGTAGGACCATGCAAACGGCAGTCGGAGTATTTGGGGGTGAAGCTTATGTGGATGGGATTGATGCACCTCCTTTGATGGTTGCAAATACTGGGAAGAGTAGCCATCCTGCAATCTCAAGTCTAAATTGCTCACCTTTCATTGCGGTGGAGCTTTGTCGAGAACATTTGGTATGTGACAGCACCTGTCTGTTTTCTTGTCGCTCTCTTTTTGTTTCTTTAGTATGTGGGAGCGATAAAATGCACAATCCCATGCATAGAACTCGTGTAAGTGTAGTTATAAAACTATGAAACCTCTCCCATGAGGAATTCTGTGAAACTTCTCATATTGGTAGATCTACGACTGATAGTCAGGCCCTTTGAGTTAGGGACTTCAGGTTGTTCTTGTTTAAAAGATGTCCTTGCTAAAATCATCCAATTTTCTAATTCAAGTGGTTATTGGAAGTAGTTTTTCTTCAGTTTTCAATGATTTGAGGATGATTTTGGGTTGTGATATTTTCTCTCTTTACTCCTTGCCAATGCTTGAGGGTAGAACCCATCAAAGCATGTGTTTTTGCTTATAATTTCGGACGACATTCTCCTGTATTCTTGTCTTCAATAAAGTGCTTGCTTATCAGGTGCTCTATTCTTATGGCTTTGTAGCTTCTCAAGGACGTTTCATGTTTTAACTTGAATTTTGAGTGCAATATTGAGGCCATAGGAATTTTAAAGTGGGTTGATTTGCCTCATCTGATTGCATGTTTTACAGCAAAAGATTTGTTGATTTGACTTATGGATGGTCTCTGCTGTTGACAGATATGTGTGCACGACCTTAGGTGCCAGTTATTTGTTGTCTCTCAGTTGCTCAATTCTTATAACTGCATTGGCTTTGGAAGACATGTTTGGCATTTAAGTTTTCATGCTCATGGTACATCCAATGTAGAGATTAAACACCTATTGAGAGTTATATGACTTGACTATTGAGAGTTATATGACTTGAGGGCCTTGCAATGACATGGGAAAGACCAAGGGCAAATTTACATTTCCAGTAAAGAAAAAGACTCATTTTGGTTTAATGGATGATTAGACCCTTAGTTTGAGATGTTCAGCGAAAGTTATCTGGGATGCCTACTTTGATTTTTGGTTTTTTCATTTATTAACTTTGTACATTGTATAGCTTGCCCAGATAGAAGATACCTTGGCTTTTGAGGGGTGGGAACTGAAACTTCAAATACTATGATAGTTTTCTATTATATCTTGTTTGGGCTATTTCATTTCAGAACGCGGTATGCTTTGTGCGATAAATATGAGATTATATGGTGCACTGAAAAAAAAAAGGTTTATATGATGCAAGTGGTGTTAAACACTTTCTCCTCTCTCTTAAATGCTGCATTCTATACCTTTTCTTGCAAATAGTACAATGCCTCAAGTGGACTTCGTAAATATTAGGTTCTCTATTTCAACTTGTTCCTCCTTTGAACTACTGTGTTAATATTAGATAGTCGCAATTGAACCCCATCTGAAAACATTTTCTGCAGTGCTTTCTGTTACTTAGCTTGAATGCTGTTGTAAAGAAGGCCATCCGTTGATTAGGTTTATCGTTAGTAAAATATTTTCATTGGTTTTGGCAGCTTTTGTTGCTGGTGCATAGCTTGATATATATCATGCAGGGTTATTGTTATGGGCCTTATGGTAGACATTAACTCATCCCCAATATAGGATTCCTTCCTGTAGTACCTTTCCACTTTCTCCATCCTCTTTGTCTTCACTAAATGACATTTAGATCCCTGGATAACATGCAGGGTGTTCATCCATGTGATAGGAGGAGAAGTATTAGCGAATACAAGCCTATTTTTCCAGCTATTGATTTTTCCCTGGTAAGTGTTTTTTTCATGATTCTCACTTTCCAGTCGTCGTCAGTCTGAAGGAAAATACTTTGACCATGGATACTGGATAGCCTATTAATGGGTGATGTTTGCATTTTTCTTCAGATAGAAAGTGATGCCGACATTCTGTGGAAGCCCGACACAAGAGAGAAGGATGAAGATCTTGCTCGGAGGGGAATGAAGTTTCTGGACTGGTGATTCCTTGTCTTTTTTTGGGTAAATAGTGATTCCTTGTCTCAGTTGCCTGAATGTCTTGGTGCGAAATTTGATGTTGCTATGGAAAGAATTCTAGCTGTAAAATATGGATTGTGCTATCTCCCCTTCATGAAAAATCATACAGATAAGCTCTTGTGCAAAAGATTCTTTTGTTCTCCCTTCGGATATCTCTGTTTTCCTAGGGCGATCACACCCAGATTCACAATTGATTCTTGCGAGTCGGGGGTATTGTAGGATGCAATAGCAAACTAGCCTAAGAGTGGTTATCCCATTGTCGGCTGTATAATTATCCTTCCGACTTTCACAACCATAAGCAGTTTAATTTTTAGGGACATTATCAACCTTTGCTAATAAATACTCAATTTTTTTCTTTTTCTTCTTTGTTTTAAGTGACACCCTTATCTAATAAGCACATAGGTGCCGTTGAACGCAGAAGACATCTAGTTGTTTAATATTATTTTAATTTGTTGGGACATCAAATGGCCTGTTAGTCTTCTTGTGTGACAGAGTATGCTTTCTTTTCATGACCATTGCATCTTCCCTCAATCCTACTACTGTTGAATATTTGAACACTGGATACTAACACGTAAGGCATGATTAACAGTGCGAGCCCTCTTCCTTTCCGCTCCCTTTTAAAGCATTATTTGAATTTTCATGATATAAGTGGCAGTCGTGTCCATCTGTTCTGTGTTCTACCAATAAATGTGACAGCTACTTGCTGACTTTTCCTTTCTCATCCTATTTTCATTTGTACAGGTTGTGGACGCGGCCAGAGAAGGAGATTGCAGTTGTTACCCACAGTGGATTCTTGATTCATGCCCTAAGTGCATTTGGAAATGATTGTCATCCATCTATCAAGAGTGAAATACGCAAACCGTAAGTGTATTTTGGCTTCTCACGTTTTACTTGTTAGAGAGCAGCATATGTACTATCTATCTGATCCATATATACCCAACCGGAAGCAACCAGCTGCCAAATTCTTTACCCCCGTAACTTGGGAAGCTTTGGATTCATTTCACCATTTGGCCTGGCCACAAGCTTTAATCAACAGTCAACAGCAGCTGGCGGGAGGGAAACCCTTATTCTCCTATTCGTCCTTCTCAACACCAAAAGTGCGTAGTCGTAGATAAAGTGGTAGAAGGCAGACTTCTAGAAGTATTCAGTCATCTAAGAGCTAAAATGTAAAAGACGCGCACGCACAGCGTACATAGACACACAGAAATATGCACTCCCAGAATTAGATGAGGATCCATTCTTCTGTGTAATTTCATGTCTACTTCTCAACACCAAAAGTGTTTAGTCTTAGATAAAGTAGTAGAATTCTAGAAGTATTCAGTCATCTAAGAGCTAAAATGTAAAAGACACGCACAAGTAGCATACATAGACACACAGAAATATGCACTCCCAGAATTAGATGAGGGTCCCTTTTTTTTTTAACAGCATTAGATGAGGGTCCTTGCTGCTGTGTAATTTCATGTCTTCTGAAATTATACACAGGATTCTGCTCCCACTCCCAGTACTTACTTTCATATCATTATTTTCTTTTCCCACGGAGAATATCACCCAGTTGCCACAAAAAGTGTCTACGTGCAGCTAGTTCATCTTCTGAGAATTTATTCAAGACTGTTATGTTATTTCTTATTGGTTGCCACTAGCTACAGAAGTTTCTTTATATAGCATCTTTTAAGAGGTGCTCAAGAACTCTTCTGTTATTTCACGAAAATCATGTAATGGTTCCAGTGAGGTGCTTTGGTCATGTACTACATCCCTTTTTATCTCTTTTCTAGTGTCCATTTAGTAAATGAACCCAAAGTTGGCTCTTCGCCTGCCATAATATCATAACCTCAGGATAGTTGTAGCATGTATCTATCGTTGGAGGGATAATGAGGCCAGGGAAAAAGTTGACCAAGTAATGAGACATGCATTCCTTGGCTTGACCTTTATAGACGCAATTTAAGTTCAATTCAAGTATTCAACAGTCTTTACAAGAGGTTAGCCTGTTCGAAACCACATTTCAGGAGATGTGGATTTGGTAGGTGCATTGAGTTCAGTTACCCGTCTACTACTATCGGTAGTGGGGAAATTCTGAAAAAAGTCGTCGTAATTGGGAAGTTGGACACACCCTAAACCTCATCCTTTTTCCTTATAAAAAAGCACACACAAGCTGAAAAGAAGTTTTGTTTTTCGTTTGTCTTGTAATTTTCCCCTGAATCAGATGAAGCTCCTTCATTGAGTGATATTTTGATGATGGGCGATGTAAAATGTAAGTTTGCATACAGAATAGTAATGAACTGATCCGACACCTATCTCACATTCGCACACTGGCACATTGATGACTACCAGCAGCGGCGGTGCTCCAGGATTTCAGTCAATGGTGAGTCTAGTGAGACATATACTAAAAGATGACTTTACATCCAAATATACTAAAGTAACAAAACTATACGATTGCCAGCGATGACTTCATTTGCTTGGCCTAGTGGGTTCATTTGCATCGTAAGAATATTATACATATAATTGTTAAAATCTTTCAGTGCATTCCTTGGACCCCACTGCTAAAGATTGGAACCGCCCCTGAATGCCTGCGTCGCGTTATCATTCTTTTGCAACTGACCTAATGTTCTCCATTGTCATTATGTGTTATTTTTGCTGACCTATTGTTGTAATTTGTTATGTATATTCAGCTTTAACAACTGTGAGCTTCGTTCAGTGGTCATTGTCGACAGAGGGTAAGCCAGTCATTCTTTTAACTCAGAATTTTGCCCTCATGCTTTATGCTTAACTAATGTATTGATTCCGTAATCTGCAGTATGATAGGATCTGATTCCTCAACCACTAACTATCCTGGAAAAATTCCTAGTGGGCCCGATCTACCCAGTGATTTCGCAAAGGAGAAGCATCCAGGCATTTGAACGTCTGCATAATCACTGCGACGTCACGTGCGAAACTCTATAATTGTTTTCGTTTTCGCTGATTCGATTCTTCACAAGTGATTTGGTGTGGTAGTAGCCTTACATTTCAAATCCTAGTTTTCCAGTGAATATGTTGCCCATATTCCCTCTTGCTATGGAAAGGAGGGGTTAGATCTGAGGCAAGGCTGGAAAGAAATGCTGTTTCCTGTTTCTTTTCTGATGACTTGGCAACTTGCAAGACATTTAGGTTGTTAAGTTCCTAGGAACAGGTTCAAAAAGTTCTTGTTTTGGACCAATACTTCTGCAGGAGTTGTTATTCCTCGATCTCAATTTGTCATTTACAAATTTCTGGCTAATTGTCCGTTTATTTTCGCAATTCCCTAGTTATATCTGTACTCTTTTTTGGTTTTATTTATGAAGAAGTACAACATTATCCTTTCACTTGTGCCAGTGTTCTAAAAGTCGACCGCCCTAGGCCGACTAGTCCCTAGGTCCTTTCTCAACTCTCTCAAATAGAAGATCTTGATGCAGATCGACCTTGAGTATGTGTTCTCTATGCAAGTTGAACCCTCAGAAGGTACTCCCTCCGTCTCAATCTAAATATTTCATACAGTTTTCGTGCATTTTCAAATCCCCAAATAATATATTTTTACATTATTTTTTAAATTTTCTTACACCAAATTAAAGTACTCAATGTGCACTTTAATTTGGTGTAAGAAAATACAAAAAAATAATACTCCCCAATTTTGAAAATGCATGAAAAACTGTAAGGGACATTTAAAGGGAAAAATTCAAAATATCCCCCAACTTTTACATCAAAATTCAATTAGACTCCCAACCTTTTAAAAATTTCAATTTTACTCCCAATGTTATCTTTCGTTAATCAAAACGCCCCTTTCCGTCCGAATGACTAACGGATTTCGTTAAAAACTCCGTTAAATGTCGTCCCGATTGAATTTTGATGATCCGAGCCGCTCAATGTGTTCAAAACGTGATTTTAAGGTACCCGCGAGAAATCAACAAAAAAAATGACCGGGAATAAAAAACTATTCAGATGAAGTACTTTTCGGTCATTTTTTTTGCTGATTTCTCGCGGGTACCCTTAAAATCACGTTCTAATCAC
>JAOTQK010000021.1:6767456-6818587 GCA_025642025.1 Rhododendron ferrugineum
GAAATATATACAAAATGTATTAAAGTGATTAAACAAAGAACAATTTAAGAAGCCAATTACAGGAAAAAATACAAAATCTGGAAAGAAAAAAAAAAAGAGTATTCAATTCAGTGGGGTCGCGTGCCCCCGCTCGTCCTCAAGTGGCTCCGCCACTGTGTGTGTGTGAGAGAGAGAGAGAGAGAGAGAGCAAATAGATGTATGGGTTGAAATTGATTTTGAGTTTGGAGAGGAGAGAGAAACAGATAGATCAAAGATTCAAAAGAATCAAAACAGGGATGGAACTCAATTGGGTCGTAAGAGTATTAGCAGTGAATAATGTAAAATGACTTACGGGAAAATCCATTCTAAGTCAAAAACATTTACGGGGAAAAATAATTTACCTGTGATTTAGGCATCCAAACGCTGGAAAATGAGTAAAATATTTTACAGTCAAACAAACGGAGCCTATAGTTTGCGAAGATTTTGCAACTTTGCAAAATCTTAGAGAGAGAAGCTGGGTATTTCCTATATGGTGACATCATTGATTGCTGTGAGGAAAACAAACGGAAGTTAGGGGAGGGGGGAATCCAGAGAATAGTCAAAAAATAAGGAAGGACATTGCATTTTCAGAAACCCGAGGAGAGGTCCTGAATTTGTAAGAAACCTTAGGGGAGGTGACTGAAATTGACTATTTCCATTTTGAAAATCGCGTGACATATAGTTAAACGAAATTTATCCAGATATTATTGGTCAGAACTCATGAAAAAATTATTCAATTCTCCTGGGATATCGCCACGTGGTACCTCAGGTTTCTCTTCAATCACATATTTTTGTGAAACCCAAAATTAAGTGTAAGGACCTCACAACGATTTGTAGTGGAGAGAGATTTGGGACATCGCCACATGGTGCCCTAAGGCACTGAATAGTCTCTCCAAGTCATGACTCAGCATCAAACTGTAACGTCAACTTATCAACTACTCCCCACTAACCTGTATGGCTGTATGGCTTCTTTACCAAACCTGATCCGTTCTAGTTTCTACCCCATTTTCAAAACGGCCCCACCACGTATACCCTCGAGTATCACGTGGCACCAACTGCACAGCACGCGTAGCGTACATCCTCGAGCATCATGTGACATTTTCACGTGATATTCGTAACAAATTATGTAGCGATGAATGGGTAAATAGATCAAACTCACACTTTTTATTAAGCTATTGAAATTATCATGTACGTGATATCTCTCATATGTCACATAGTCGCTTAACTAGTCATTCGATAAAAGAAGTCTAGATTATCTTTTAGCAAGTCAGCTTGATTGGACATAGATATGCGATTAGACAAGGTGGTTCCTCCCAGGCGTGATCTCGATTTTCGGGGGTAGATTTACTATTTGGGAGGTAAAAGTCCATGTGACTAGTCTCATTGGCACGTCGTTTAGTGGTCCCCCTTCCTAGCTACTTTTGATTGCTTTCCGTGTGGGTGTTGATCCCCTGCAACCAGCCCTTGGTAAATTATCTCATTCCGTTTCTATGTGGGGATACCTCCTATGTTATCAGGAAAAAAAATAAGCAGTCCACTTTTCAAACAAATGTATCTTCGATCAATTATCCAACAAAATCTAATTTTCAGCGTGAAAAACCACATGATGATCCACATTCAACAAGTCTGAATTCTCTCGTGACAAAGAATATGCTTGACACTTATTTAACAAATCAACGACCTAAGTCACGCTCTCAATTAAAAATGATCTAAGATGACGTCGTTTTGGGTCTACAAGGAGGGAAAAAAAGAAAAAAAAATCCTGCAGTTTACTATGATATTGATTTTAATTTTGAAGATATTGATTAACATGGCATAGAATTTATCTTGGGAAGAATTTGTTTTTGTTTGGTAAGCAAATTTTATTAAAAAGCGCAAAAAGTTACAAGAGATCGCAGGGGCATTCCCGAAACAATAACAACAAATCCTACAAACAGGCTAACAAAACTAAGCAACGTTTAAAGAATTGTTAAGAGCAAAAATTCTAGAGTCCAACAACCAAGTGTCACAAATCTGACGATTCGTTTTGTTTTACTATGATTGCGTATATTTTTCTAAAAGCTTGCAGTTTACTTTAGTTATTTTCTATTATCATGCAGTTTTACATTACTTGGTCTTGACAGGATCCTTAACGATAAATAGTTGTACAAAACTAATCCTATTTTGGGTGACTTGTTGGTTTTGAATGTGTATTCCCAAAATAGGTTTCAACTGAGTTTATGAAATTAAGAAAGAGATAACCCTATTTACGAAGAAAACATCGTTTTAATCGTTTATTTATTTATTAAGGGATCGATCTGAGCCGTTGATTTGTTACATGGGCTGCGTGTCGAGCACATCACATGAGAGGGGATCACGTGAGGAGTCTCGCATGAAAGAATCATACTCAACATTGAACGGTTTAGATCATATATTTTAGTCGGGTAAGACCTTGAAATTCACACGCGTTCTGTAGTGCATAGCTGAACTACACCCATGTAATGCGCCATCCGAGCCGTCTATTTTGCAATCAATAATCCAGATTTTATCTTAATAATGGACGGCTCAGCCGAGATGAAATATGGACCATTGATTGTCGAGATGGACAACTCGAATGGCGGTAATGCAGCTGTGCATCACAGGAAACCAAGTCCACCACATAGACTGCAGAGCATGCGGCCATCGGGTAACACCAACTCCGTTCCCATTCCGTACCCAGAAAAGGGGGGGGAAAAAAAGGATTGTAATTTTGGCACTCCAAAACTGAACTGTGTTGATATACAAAACAACGTCGTTTTGAAGCCCCTCCATCAATTTTTGGAATATCAATTTCCAAAAAAAAAAGAAAAGAAAATTGATTTCTACACTTTCTAGAGTAATTTATGCACCCATTTTTTCGTCTTCTAGTGGATAATTTACTGAATAGTCTCTAAGATTTGTAAAAAGTATATGCATGTAGGGACTGTTTCGTAAATTCATCCACTAAAAGACGAAATGTGTAAAAATTAATTTCCAAAAGAAAAACAAACAAATGCTCTAATTTTCCCTCTTTTTTGTCAACGGATTCGGACCGACAAAAAATTGGCCACCGGACAACTTTTGTTTCTTTATTTGTCGTTGCCTACCAATCAAGCTTTCGCTTTTCTCTGCTATGAAGCTGGAGTTCAAAATTGCTCCTCTCTCTCTCTCTCTCTCTCATCCGAAGCAGCAACAGCTTGCTGGTTTTAGAATAGGGAAAGCTCTCGAAATCTTCGATTGTATTCGGGCGAATGAAAAGAATTAAAAACTGAAGCAGACATAGATACAGACCTATACATACTCCTACATACACAGAGAGAGAGAGAGAGAGAGAGAGAGAGAGAGGATGGTGGTGAGGAAGGTTGGGAAGTACGAAGTGGGGAGGACGATCGGGGAAGGTACGTTTGCAAAGGTGAAGTTCGCTCAGAACACGGAGACTGGGGAGAGTGTGGCCATGAAAGTTCTCGATCGCAGCACCATCGTTAAGCACAAGATGGTCGACCAGGTTTCTCCTCTCTCTCTCTTTTAAATTTACCCGTCATCTATTAATTGTCTATTAGGCGAAAGTTTGAAATTGCTTATTTGGATTATACTATATACTTTCCGCGATTGATTAAACAAATTGGCTGTTTTTATTTTTTGGAGCGTGCTAATTGAGTAAGGCCCAGCTGATCTAATTTCTTCAAACGCTTGATAATCAAGATACACATATGCGCGCGCGCACACACAAGGAAATATATACAACGCATACGTATGCTGTGCTAATAAGCTTCTCTTGTCGCAGGAGTAAATATTTTGTGTCTTAAGAAGTTTGAAGAGGTAGATTGTTTGAGTGGCTTAGCCACAATTTACGAGCTGTGGGGGCACAATGAAAACACAACCTCTAGAAAAAAAAAATGGTATAGTAAGTGAAAAATGTGACAATATGGACTTTCTTCATTTTAAACGCTAGCATAAGTAACATATTCATGGACTGGCAACGAAGTTACTCATAACCGTTTCCATGAAATATACTAACAGAACTACCATAGTCATCAACTAACATAAACCTTGAAAGTGCTGTAGTGTTTCTAGAAAGGCAAAGGGAGAGAAAATAAAAATCTGCAGTGAGGGCACAAGCTGAATCTGCCACTGCCTAGATTGCTAGGGTTTGATGGAACTTGGAGCCTGCACCAGAGTATCGGCAGGATATACTAAAGCTTGCATCATCTTCTTGTGCTTTCTCTAAGATTGACGATGAGGTGCCATTAATGTCGCTTGCAGTGATTGAATGTAAAAATCAGTGTTTGTAATTCACATCGTGTTTTAAGTTTTTGAGAAGCGATTTCGACGTTGCAAATAAAGATGCTGGCAAGCTTGGGATTCAACAGTATATGGTACAAAAACCAAATTCCAAGCATAATGGAGTGTTGACCTTTATATGTAGAGCATTCGATGCACTAGTAGAGATAGCAATAGCGACAACAACAATACTAGTTGGAGTAAAAGCAGTGTGGTAAAGTGGTGGTGGCAGTAGTGGTATTAGTGGTGGTTGCGGTAGTAGTAGTAGAAGTAGTAAATAATGTGTAGAAAATTTTCATGCAGGCTAATTATTCTTGATAACAGATTGATATATTAAGGACTTGATTTCAATGGTTTCTATAAACCGCGGTTCTTCCTTCACCTTTTTAAGGTGAACCTATTGTAATTTGGGAATTTATTTAATTTAGTTAGTGAAAAGTTAAAAATAACTGAAGTATTTGCGACTTGCAATTTCAAGTTTAGGATCGCAACTTGTGAGTTCATGTTTAGGCTCTCTTCTCTTCCACTATAAAGGCATGTGCAGTGGGGGTTTTCTCCTTAAAGATTTTCCCCTCTCTCCCCCTCTCATTTCTCATTTATGAAGTGCCTACGTGGGGACCTGTATGCCAATTTTCAGTTTCCATACGATAGTGAGCCCTTGATGATTGTCTTCTCTCTTTTTTCCTTTTCCAACTTGCAGATAAAAAGGGAGATATCTATAATGAAGCTTGTCAGACATCCAAATGTTGTTCGTCTGCATGAGGTATGGGCTTAATATCTAAAGACTAAAGCTTTTTAGAAATGGAAAATTAAGTTTCAGAAGCCACTTTCTGGCTCCACGAGATTGGGTAGCATCTATCTTTAATGACATGTTCTCCTACTAATGTAGAACATTGTTCGTCTAGGTTCTGGCGAGTCGCACAAAGATCTACATAATCTTGGAATTTATAACAGGTGGCGAACTGTTTGATAAAATAGTAAGTTTCTAATTCGACGCAGCAAGGTAGACCAGATCACCAGATATTTTCATTTTCTGTTTTCGAGCATACAACAAAATGGTAACATTCGTAGGTTCACCGTGGACGACTCAGTGAAGCTGAAGCCAGGAAATATTTCCAACAACTTATTGACGGTGTGGACTATTGCCACAGCAAGGGAGTCTACCACAGAGATTTGAAGGTGTTCCTTGTCTTCCATTTGGAATGCTATTGTGCTATACGACTGTTTCCTTAACTTCTTAACATGGTTTTCTTTTGTACAGCCGGAAAATCTTTTGCTAGATTCTCAGGGAAATCTAAAAATTTCAGATTTTGGACTTAGTGCGTTGCCTGGAGATGTAAGATACTTGATAATGTCTCATGGATTCTCTATTTTAATTCAAGTGGCAGTATATAAATGTTGTTACTTGGTGGTCATTGTGCTTAGGGAGTCAGCCTCCTTCGAACGACTTGTGGCACTCCTAATTATGTTGCGCCTGAGGTGATTGCAATTTGCAAGTACTTATTTGTCTAATTGTGTTATTTACATGGGAGATGTTTGATGTCTACTCATTTATGATTTGGCTGCTGTTTTGATTTACTATTTCTGCTTTAGGTACTGAGTCACAAGGGTTATGATGGTGCCGTGGCTGATGTTTGGTCTTGTGGGGTCATCCTGTATGTTCTGATAGCTGGATATCTCCCATTTGATGAACTTGATCTCACTACGTTGTATAGTAAGGCATGTACTTAATTTTCTGGGAAAAGAGTTTCCCATTGGCTTTTAAGGGTGTATTCTGTCTATTTACTTGATCTTCTTAATGAGAGGAAGGTTCGAATAAAGCCATTGTCAATGTTAGTAGCCTTTTGAAATGCTGTTCAGGTTTGTCATGGATCTGCTTTGTGCCTCCTCTAGTTGGCAGTATTAGTGTGTGCTTAAGTCATATGATATTCTGTCTTACCATCTAAACCCTTGTCCTCTGTGGCTTTCTGTATTTTTTTTCATTTGGCGTCCTTAATGTGACTAAATCACCCCTACTTGCTGGTGTGATAATTGTCCTACCTTGCGTATGTCTATATCTTCTAAAAAAGGCTTTCCCTTGCTTATGTCTATATCTTTTAAAAAAGGCTTTCCTTTGCGTATGTCTATATCTTCTAAAAAAGGCTTTCCCTTGCTTATGTCTATATCTTTTAAAAAAGGCTTTCCTTTGCGTATGTCTATATCTTCTAAAAAAGGCTTTCCCTTGTTTTGTTCTCAATTGGCATTGCTTCTAACTTATACAATTGCTTTCCTTTTTTACGCAACCTTTTCTTTTTATACATCTCATCCATCTCAAAATTCTCTTCAACTGTGCTAATTTTTTTGGCATTTATTTTTTAGTACCCAACATTTTCAATCATACTCAAGTAGGAAATGAGAATGTCGGTGCTACAACATTGGGATTTACCTACAAAAAAAGAAAGCCAAAGTTGGAACAAGGTTGGGTGTCCTGTTCACTCTGTATTTTGACCTGAAACTGTTTTGTTCAGGTAGGAAATGCAGAATATTCTTGTCCGTCATGGTTTCCAGTAGGAGCAAAATCTTTAATACAACGAATTTTGGATCCAAATCCTGAAACTGTAAGTACATCTGTTTGACAAACATCTGTCAATGGATTTCATTTTGCGCACTGTTCTCGCTGCTCTTTTGAGTATTACAGCTGACTTGCTATCGTGTTTTGCTATTGTACTCTATATAGCTGAGGCACTACGCTGAGCACCTCTATTCTGAAAGGCCTTGAAGCAAACATATCACGTGTTGAAAATGCTTCTTATATATACCATTTTACTCCCATGACATAGATGTATCACATTTCTCAAAGAAGCTTCCATGACCTAGATGTATCACATTTCCCTAAGAAGTGATTCGATTGATGGGATTTGGTATGATATTTATAAGCTCGATGGTGTAGAGATTTGCGTATCCTGTTAAGGAAAACAGATGAGGTGAATGCAAAATAGCTTCAAAGAGTTCCCAAAAATTGTTTTACCTCATTCGGGCTCGCAAATGACCTTTGATCCTCAAAGAACTTATTATTGGGCTACAACATCCAAGATATGGGGAATAACAGGTCAACCCTAGTACTTATTACCCACAAGTGGCATAGAGTAATAAGCAGTCCCTTATTTGGCTTGGGACTAACAAGAATGGTGGGACAAGAAACATCCATCTCTTATATTTGATACCCGTGTAACGGCAGAATGCTGTTGAAGTAAATAACTCCTACAAATTAGGAGGTGTTGAAAACAAACAAATTGTTGAATTATCATCACTTCTATGTTGTACCAATAGATTCGAATTTTGATGTTAAGAAAAGATCTATTGCACGAAGGTTGGGGTGAGATTTCTTGTAAAAAATTAAGCCATTCATATTAGAAGCTAGAATGTTTCTGCAAGCTGGAAAAAAATTGCTTACAAGTACGAAAAAGATTTTGTTTTAGCTTTCGGTCTTGCCTTCAGTTCAAACTTCCATATCGTAGGCTTTCATCGCGATCCCTATGGCGAATCTTAATTGTTAGTCTACATATCAAGAAAATTGCTGCTTTATATGACTATAGGTATCAATACTGAACTTCATGATTGGTAGTTGACAATAATTCCCTTGTAAATCCGCCGCTTTAGTCCACTTAGCCATCTCTCCCAATTGACAAAAGCATTGGATAGACTGGGTATTCGCGTTATCAATATCTCAAATCAATGATGGGTTCTGGAATCCTGGTACAATATTTGATTTAAGTATCTTGTCGATGCCAAATAGGTTGCAGCGTTGACCCATTGGCCATCTTACTGTCCCTCATTCGATGGCTTGATGAAGCTACCAATGATGCTTAAGCGCTGTCCTGTTGATTTCACTGTATTATTTCGCCATGAATGTGTTATCTGTTGGCACTCATTCATGCTCGTCATCAAATTGCTAACATGAACATATTTATGGCAGAAGTTTGGACTTGGGATTATACTTATCTTCTTTTGGAAGCTGTGATCCTGGGTTATCCTTGCCATGGATAACCTCATTGATGTTCCTTCCTTCACCTTCGTTCCATGTTTCTTAAACTTCAATCATCTCATATATAGTTGCTTTGAATGTGGTTTTCAATGAAAGCTTTTACTCTCTCCTTCTGCAGCGTATTCGAATTGAAGATATTAGGAATGATGAATGGTTTAAAAGGGGTTATGTTCCTGCCAAACTTATTGAATACGAAGATGTTAACCTGGATGATGTTGATGCTGTTTTTGATGATCCCGAGGTCCGTATCACTTGTTCGTTTCTGCTTCTTTTTCATCTCAATTGCAAGAGCTAGGAAATGAAAGGTTTCCACAGTTTGGGACTTAACACATAATTGGTGGCAGAAGTAATTTGCATTTTGCTCCTAGAAAAGAGTACTCTTGGTTGCTTTTGCTCTGAATCAACAAATTGCCTGATTAGGGTGTTGATTTTTCTCCGCCCAAGGCTTCTCTTCAGAGATTGTAGATCGCCCCAGCTATCTACTTCAATACTTCTGATCAATGCTCGAAACATGGATTGCAGGATAGAATTCTTTTACTATTAACAGCTTTAATGACCACCCGGCACCCACAACCCTTCACATCACTAAGTTAGAGCTTTGGCAATACAGATGGAGTTCTTATATTTAGATAATTAGATGTGCATGTGCCTTCAGAGAAATAACCTGTTTGCATACATAGTGTTGCAGCTCTTTTGAGTATTCTACAGAAATGTTTACATCATCACTTTCGATCTTTCTCGCCTTAAGGTTGGTTGTTTAGGTTTGCATACTATAGATGAAAAATTCGATGAGGTTTGTGAGTTTGTGCCAACTGCTACTAGATGGAGGAAGTTTCACTCATTTCTTCTGCTATAACCTTTTGGGTATTTGGACGTTCCTTCTGAAAATTGGTGTTCCAGCTGATTATTAAGGGAGGGTCTCTATCATTGAAAACTAGTAGGATCAATGTTAGGTTTCTGCTAGTAGTTTCTTGGTATTTGTTAGTGGTTCGCCTCACATTTACCACACCTTAATGTCCTTTTGTAGGAAGACCGGGTCGATGAGCAGTACACAAATGCAGATTTGGGTCCTCTGACTCTGAATGCATTTGACCTAATTATCCTTTCTCAAGGCTTAAATCTTTCATCACTGTTTGACCGTCGGCAGGTAGGAGTTTGTTACTTTTAGTGAAGCAATCTCACCCTTAACTTCTATTCATGTCCAAAGTTGTTTGTTGTTTTCCGCATTGTATTGCTTGCTGCTGTCAGCTGCTGATATGTTTTCAAACTTGCCAACTCTTGGTAATGAGCATGTTGATGTCTCACCTCACTTGTATCACATTTTTTTCCCAGAAAGTTAAATTCATTAAAAGCACAACGAATTACAGGTTTTTAGGGGCATAACCCATCAAAACAAAACACAACTGTCCTCAGCGACAATAGACACCTGACACCAAAAAATTACAAGCAATCACATTCCCACCCAGGGCCTAAGAGCAGAATAAAAAACCTTCAGAGGAAACAAAAACAGGAGATAAGAACATATGAATTAGAAATAACAAAAACAGAGGACTTAGGCCATGCAACAGCTCACTACATCTCTAAGCACCAGTGTAAGCAAAAATTTTAGAAGAGGCATGCCATTCAAGCAGAGCAACCGAGTACCATCAGACTTCTGCACATTCCTCCAAGTGCTCATACAGGCCGTAATGTCTGTTTCTACCTTTGCAACAACCCCTTGCACATCATTAGCCATATGTTTAAAATTTCTAAAATGTTGATTCTCTCCTTGAGTGGTATAGAGTGGCTGCAAAAAGAGACCTTCAACACTATGTCTTGTAAGCTTTTACCACCTCTGTGCAGTCTAACCCAGTCAAGCAAACTAGCCATTGTTGAGAAGAAAAGAGACAAGCAAAGAAGAGATGAGCATGAGTTCCTGTACTGGAGTTAAACAGCAGACGTGCTATCTGCAATCACACCCATCTTTATAATCTGTCCTTCCATGAACGATTAACCGTTGTATCAAAGACTATCTTGGAACATGGTGAGGAAACCATACGACAGAGTTCTAAGGTATCTCAGAACCTCTATTTCGTAACCCTTCCCAAGCTGATTTATTGGAGAATTGGCCAGTGCTCGACTTAGTCCAAACAACATAGCCTTCACTGTTGTCAGTAGGCAGAAGAGAATCAGGGGTATTCGTGATGATTTTTCCAGTAACATTGCACACTCTTGAGCCCAAAGTTCATTTCATATGACTTATATTGTATCTTCTATTTCTCGTGATATGATTTGATCACCCTTGGTTTATAAGTTTCTTCCCCTTCCTGACAGGACTCTGTGAACCATCAAACCCGCTTTGTTTCACAGAAACCGGCTAAAATGGTTTTGTCAAGTATGGAAGTTGTTGCACAATCAATGGGTTTCAAGACACATATCCGTAACTATAAGGTAAGATAGACCACTTTTGAGGTTTCTACTGTCATCTCAATTCATAGTTTGGCAAAAGTTTGACCAAATTTATGCTAATTGCCTCCTATTTTCAGATGAGGGTGGAAGGCCTTTCAGCAAATAAGACTTCACACTTTTCAGTCATTCTGGAAGTAAGTTGGCTACCCTCAACCTCTAGAATGGTTTTTTTGAAGCATTTACAGTTTACTAATTTGTGCCTTAATTACAAACCAGGTATTTCAAGTTGCTCCTACATTCGTCATGGTTGACATTCAAAAAGCAGCTGGAGATGCTAGTGAATACCTTAAGGTCAGTTGCTCATTTTTTGTAGCTCCTTGATGCGTTTCAATGCCAAAACAGGACGTTTCATACAGAAATTGTTTTCATATTTTTGTAGGTTGACCTTCTTGCTTGACATCATTGCTGTGATATATTCCGCCCTTTCTTCATGATTTGTTCTTCTTCTTCTTCTTCTTCTTCTGTTTTTTGGTTAAGGAAATATATGGTTACTTTGCTTTTCAAGACTCATATAATTGAGTTTCACTTTTTCCATGTTTCAGTTTTACAAGAACTTTTGTGACAATCTCGAGGACATTATTTGGAAGCCGTCTAATGAATTGGGCAAACCAAGGATTAGCAAGAGTAGGAGCAAAAGGCGTTAATTCAGTTCTCCGCATCACTAACAGGTAAGGCAACTTTCTGTTCTTACACAGGACGATCCATCTCGTTTCGATACTGCTCTCAATTGGGGTTACCTTACCCAATTGGCCGCAATCTCCACCCTCTTGACAAACAAAACAAGAAACAGTTCCCACTTTTTGTATGAATACGAGTGTTGTAAAAATCCCTTTTAAGCGGAGTTTTCACAAGTTTTACCGTTGTAATGTTATTTTGTAGTTTGAAATGTATGAGAGGACAAGATAAAAAAAAAAAAAAATGTATGAGAGGACAATATTGTCATTTGCTTTTATTTATTTATAATTTTGTTTCTTCATCATCCTTATTCTCTCCTTGCTTTTCTTCTGGTGGGTCCAAGTTATGGGGCATTTTACAATGAAAGAATGAAGCTTTGGGATGAAATTTTAAGGATGTTCCATTGGCATGCTAGTAAGCTCTGATACCGAATGCCTCATCGTATATTTTGAACGACTACACCTGCTTCATTGCACCAAGCTTGTGCACGAGAAAGGCACTCCCGATCGCCTTTTTAATGTCCTTCTCGTGAAGGAACCAAGCACACAAGCATGCACAAAAGAGGAGGGCTTGCGCGTAGTTTTACCCGCGGCAAAAAATGCCTCTCATGTGATAATGGACAAGTTGCTCAATCACGTACATGGCGGACGCCCAACCGAACTAAAAAGTTGGTAGAGTTTACCCTACATAACTTGAATAGTGGAGGAGCTAGGATTTGGAAGCGGGAGTGGAACGTTCAACGGGAATCTATTTATGTTGGGCGAAAAAATGTGAATAAAAAAGTTTAAGTGTAAAGTCACATAATTAATTGGACTTTGTGGTTATCTTTTTTTTTTTGGTGAAAAGAATAAGGGATTGGTCCAATCGTCTTATGGTACTCAAATGAAAGCCATTGAGATATGATTTTTCTGATATGAACTGGTCATTCTTTAAATTGTAAATTTTTACATTATGTTTTTAAAAATACTAAGTTTTCCGTTATACAGTAAAATACCTAATCATATCACGTTAGTGTAGAAAGAAAAAAAAATTATGCGTTCGAAAGGGGTTTGGCACCTATGCCACGCCCGGAGCCACTGCTTGTAGGAACGGTTAGAATTTTTTGCGTTGGAGCGGGAAAAAGTATTGAATACCCATAGGCATTGTCACGTGATATCCTAACTCATCTCTCCACTACAAAGTATGTGAAACCCACGTAAATTTGTGGTGGGGAGAGAGTTAAGGCACCAATTAACAATACTTTGGGGACTGAATAATCATTCTTGAATCAACTGAGGCTGACTCAGTTGGCTATGACTCTTGCATCTTACTAGGAGGTCAGGAGTTTGAGTCTCCTCACTTGTGTGTGGGTATTCTTTCCTTGGAGGGCTTTTCTTTCTTTGTTTCTACTCTATGATGGGCTTATTTTTTGTATTGGTTCAGTTGTTGAGCTTGGTTGTCTGGTGGGCTCTCACAATTGATGTGGTGGTGTCCCGGGATCGTACTCCGTACTTCATATCTGATGTAAAAATGATCTATTCTATCGATTGACAAAAAAAAAAAAAAAGAATAATCATTCTGGGAGCGGGGGTAAAAATTCATTGCAATTTTTCTTTATGTCATCATGCGGCTGATTCATGCACATGTTGTAATTCACCGCTTTTCTCTCTGGATTCCACGGCATCTAATTTTCGCATAGGTCAAATATTTTGTACCGAAAAACCCTCTGTACCTCTCTCCCGGTACATCTTTTGCCTTATGATCGTATAAAAGTTCGGAATAAAGGTACATACATTTTCTGATACAAGGTGATCTCTGGTGGGATTTACGTGATCAAACTAAACCCTCAATTGAGGATCAAAAGAAAAAAAAAAGAAGTAAATCCTCAATAAGGGGTATCTTGAAAGAACCAAAATTAGGCAGCGCAGTTCATTAGCCATCTGTCTTATATGCTAATCCCCACGTCTAAATGGAGTATCTACTAATACTCCAGTCGAAACCCCACACGTTTCCATCTTTCTTTCTTTATACTATATAATATAATAATACAAAATACTTGCTACAAGTACACGTTTTGAGCCCTCGTTTGCCAACAGCTGTTTCCAATGGTCCTCCGTAGACATTTTGAACTAAGCATCCGCCCTCGGTTGGTATTCGTATCAACTGAGTACAAATTCGAAGTCATTACATAATTAACTTTTCTATTAGCAAATTTACCTTCTTTTTTTTTTCTTGAAATTCTGGGTATCCGGGTTACGTTATGCGTACATCAATCAACTTTTGTGAAAATAAATACACCTTCCATTACCAAGAGATCCAATTAAAGCCAGAACAAAACTTCACATGAGTTAGTCGTACAAGAGTTCACTAATTCAGGTTTGCTACATCCACAAACACTTGTATTAATAATTGTACAAATTCTCTCGTATGAGATTTGTGAATCCCATCACCCATATGTAGGTCACACATACCTCATGTGAAAGAGTTTGTACAATTGTTAATACAAAAGTTGGTCTATGTATCTTTTCTCAGTAATTAATAACACCTAGAAAGTTTGAATCGCACATCTACGAAGTTTCGGATTGGATAACCTACCTATGAAAATGAGATAAGAATGACAAAAGGTTGACCTCGTCGTGAGCTTTGAAACTCGAACCATAGGGCAAACGGGACTACTCTTAGGCCCTGTTCCGGAACGCGAAATAAGTACTTATTTTTAAAAAAGGCAATTTCAAGCTAAAAAACGATAGACTTATTGAAATCTAAAAATATGCAATATGGATCTCATTGAGATCTTTAATACGGTGCAAAAAAAATTGAAAAGTTATTTTTCATTTAAATTATTTTTGAGTTTGAAAATGTGAAATAAGTACTTATTTTTTAAGAATGTGCATGTTCTGGAACGGAATCACCAAGCTAGCTATCCTTTTGTCTCCCGATGAAAAAAGGCCCTGTTTCATTAGGGTTCTTATTTTTGAAGTACTTATTTCCCAGTTTACGAGACAAGTCATTCTCTCATAATACATCACATTTAATTCAATAAATAAATACTTATTGATAGAATAAGTAATCATTTTAGTTAGTAGAACACACCCTCATTTTTCAGGATATTTCGATTGCATTAATGTAGTGTATAATCGGTTTTGCTAACCTCCGCCCACTAGGAGAAGGATAATATGCTAATAATTTCAAATAAGTTCGGATATCAATGCATATATATCTCACGGATATTAATACACTTTCACAAATATCAATACATATTTTTCGAATATTAATTCATATTTTATTTATTACTCCGTATTCTACATCCTTTGAGCGGATGTTAGAATAATTCAATAATCATAAAATCTTAAATAAAAGGAATGAAAGCCCCACAATCCTCCTCGATCCCCCTGTCACACAAAAAGAAAGAAAATGACTCATAAAATGAGCATCTAATTCTTCAGTCACATGCATATTGACTAATTATAATATACTAGTAGTACATTCACATGGGTCATCAATCCATAAAAAGAGGGCGATCTTGCATTCTTTACTTTTGCACTAATATCTGTACTACTCGGTAGTAGTATAAAATTCAATTTTAAGAGGAGATTATGACGTGGTACATGATCACCTCTCATATTAATCCACGTCTTAAATAAAGATCTACCTACGTAAGATAAGAGTAGTCAATTTTGAAACCCCAGCCTGCTTGTTGAAAGTGGAAACCTGAACGCGTTTCCATCTTCTTTTCTAGAAACAAAAAGTGCTCCTACGTTGTTGGTCGAAGAACCTTGTTTTATTCGAAAAAGACCTTCTTCTTTTTGCGTGTGTCACCGTACGTCTTAGGAGTAGTATAATTTATTTGCCAACGGGCTCTAGCGCACGCATCTCTCGGAATTGAGTCCTCTGTCGTGGGTGTTTGGAGTTTTAAGGTTATGAATAGCCTCTGAAACCTACTAACCCTCTCATTAATCTCTGCTAATGTATACAATTTTTTAAAAAAATAAAAATTCATTACTCCCTCCGTCTCTTATTTAGAGTCTAGTATTCTATTTTGAGCTGTCTCTTAATAAGTGTCTATTTTGTAAAGTTAATGGGTAAAAATTGATGCATTATCTATTTTGTCCCTAAAAGTATATTCCATTTTGAAAAGTTAGTGAGTAAAAGTGTAATGATGATGAGTAAAGTAGGGAAAGTGGAGGAAAAATTTGATGTGAAAGGTATAATGATGATGTTTTTTTAATAAGTTGGAGTTACGAAGCAGGGCTCTTAAAAAGGGACAGGGACAGAGGGAGTATTATTTTATCTACTAGAGACTTCCAAAGCTAATACGGAGTACTAGCTGCGCCTTTGACTCCGTTCCCGAACGCCAAATTAAGTACTTATTTTTTAAGAAGGCAATTTCAAGCTAAAAAATGATGGGCTTATTGAAATCTAAAAATATGCAACATGGATCTTGTTTGAAAGATCTCATTGAGATCTTTAATACGATGCAAAAAAAAAAATCAAAAAATTATTTTTCATTTACATTATTTTTGAATTTGAAAATGTGAAATAAGTACATATTTTTTTAAGAAGGTGTTTTGGAACAGGCTCTAAGTTCATTATTATATATAGGTTTAATTATCTTTCTACCGACATATATCTGCTTAATGTCTGTACCAATTAAAATTGATAGTTTCTTCTTTGCCTAGTGATGGTTTGGTTTAGTAGATGAGTTATTTCACATAAATAAGTTACATTTGGAAATAGCAAAAGAAATGGGAGCTAGAAACATTTTATTTGAGATAAAGTAGAATATTGAATTGGTGGACACAAGAATTCAACAAAGAGGAGGCTATATGCAAAATCATATATAGTATTGAGTTTTTTGTTTTATTGTTTTTCACGGTTTATAGTATAGAGTTTTGAGGGGCTATATTACAAGTATCTACTATAAAATATATGCAAGAAAATAAGATTATCTGCATCGGTTGGACGAAAAAGATGAGAAAAAATTAAAAACGCAACTATATTGCAACTTTTTTAGTATTCAGGTACTAGTAAAAATAAAATAGTGGATCCACATTTCTAACTTTCCCACTGAGCAATTTTTTCCTTCAAAAATATATATCCCGTAAAAAAAGAGAAGAAATTTTAGTTTTTCTGCGAAGATCTCTGTCAACAGAACATACATATGATATAAATTTGGATTTTTGATTTTCGCTCTCTACTTTTTACTAATGACACTCTACTTTGTTTGTGAAATTACCAGTAATTTCACGTTAAAAGTGGAGTGCGAAAATCAATTTCCTATAAATTTCTACCAAACTGTTACTTCACTAAACTTCACTTCTTCTTTTTTGACAATATATACAATTCTCACACAGTATTGTCGACAATTTAACGAAGCCGGTCCAGCTAAAATTTCCCCTTACAGATTTGCAAGGGTCTAAATCTTTCTGTGAGCTTCTAAACTCATTCATAGATTAAAAAAAAAAAAAAACGCTCTTATTACCTTTTATTATTTCTTCGGGACTAATTTTGCGTATATTTCAACTAATTCTTGGAACAGTACCAATCCTTTGTTTAGTTGTAAAGGAGCTCAGTTAAAGTCCGATAAAGCTCCGTATCGATTGCATGTGTATTGATAACACCAGATAAAGCTCCGTATCAATTGCATATGTATTGATAACACGTACGTAGTAGAAAGTTTCGGACATTAAGTTCAGAAAATACATATCTAAATCACAATTCTTGACCATCAAGGCAACTCTTTACAGTTAAGAGTATTTACGTAATTATCTTACGATTCGGTTATAGTTATGATTTGCTTCGGGTTTCGGTGCGGGTATCATATGGAACAGAAATCAAAACCAAACCAACAGATTTTTTAAATAAAAAACTAAAACCAAAATCACTGTTAAATGTGGGTTAATCATACACTATACTAATTGGTTCGGTACGGTTCAAATAACCATCAGTTCGAGCGAGATTCTCATCCCTAACTCTAACTATGAGTTACCCTTTCGCTCTAAGAGACAAGCTTTTCGACCCGAAATGACAATTAAAAAGGAAAAAACAACTTAGAAATGAGTATCTTATTCCATAGTCACATGCCAATTGACAAATATTTTAGTACACGACATGGGTCATCAAAGCATAAAAAAAGGTCCTCGCTTTTAAGAGGAAATCTTGACGTGGTACATGATCACCAACCTTGGCTTAACACGTTTCTGTGCTAGAATCCTAAACTTCCTCCTACATTCCATTCTTGATTCAACCCTCTTTTCGATAGTACCCTCGGGTACTATGTGGCGGTGTCTCAAGCCTTTTCTCATCACACATTATTATGGAGTCCTCATATTTAATCTCGGATCCTATAGAAATATATGATTGAGGGAGAGGCCTGAGGCATCATGTGGCGGCGTCCCAGAGCATTGAATAATTTTTCTCTCTTTTCCCTTTCTCTCACTTTATCCTCTTTAATAAGCCTTTTATCGGACCTTTATTTGTTTTTTTTTGTTTTTTGATGCATCGAAGATTGGGTTTTTTTTGATGAGAAAGAATTAAAAACGCAACTATATTGCAACTTTTTAAGTATTCAGGTACTAATAAAATAGTGGATCCACATTTCTAACTTTCCCACCGAGTTACTTTTTCCTTCAAAAATATATCCCGCAAAAAAGAGAAGAATTTTAGCTTTTCTGCGAAGATCTCTGTCAACAGAACATACATATGATATAAATTTCTACCAAATTGTTACTTCACTAATTAAACTCCATTTTTTCTTGACAACATATACAATTCTCACACAACATTGTCAACAATTTAACGAAGCCGGCCCTGCTAAAATTTTCCCCAACAGATTTGCAAGGGTCTAAATCTTTCTGTAAGCTTCTAAACTCATTCATAGATTAAAAAGAAAACATTCTTATTTACCTTTTATTATTTCTTCAGGACTAATTTTGCGTATATTTCAACTAATTCTTGGAACACCAATCCTTTGTTTAGTCGTAATTAAAGGAGCTCAGTTAAAGTCCAATAAAGCTTCGTATCGATTGCACGTGTATTGATAACACCAGATAAAGCTCCGTATCGATTGCATATGTATTGATAACACGTAGAAAGTAATTCTTGACGACCAAGGCAACCCTTTAGAGTTAAGAGTATTTACGTAATTATCTTACGATTCGGTTATAGTTACGATTTGTTTCGGGTTTCGGTGCGTGTATCATATCGAACAGAAATTAGAACCAAACCAGCCGATTTTTTAAATCAAAAACTAAAACCAAAATCACTGTTAATAGCGGGTTAATTATATACTACACTAATTGGTTCGGTACGGTTCAAATAACCATCTGTACGTTTGAGCTAGATTCTCATCCCTAACTCTAACTATGAGTTACCCTTTCGCTTTAAGAGACAAGCTTTTCTACCCGAAATGACATTTAAAAAGAAAAAAAAAAAACTTAGAAATGAGTATCTTATTCCATAGTCACATGCCGACATGGGTCATCTCAAAGCATAGAAAATGTATGATTGAGGGAGATGATCACCAACCTTTGGCTTAACACGTTTCTGTGCTAGATTCCTAAATTTCCTCCTACATTGCATTCAACCCCTCTTTTTCGATACTTCCCTCGGACACCGCGTGACAGTGTCTGAAGCCTCTTCTCACTACACATTATTGTGGAGTCCTCATTCTTAATCTCAGACCCTACAGAAATGTATGATTGAGGGAGAGGCCTGATTCATCATGTGACGACGGTGTCCCAAAGCATTGAATAATTTTTCCCTCTTTTCCCTTTCTCTCACTTTATCCTCTTTATTTATCGGACCTTTATTTGTTTTTTATTTATTTAATTTTTTTTATTTGATGCATCGAAGATTGGGTTTTTATAGCATTTGGGTTATACAGTACAGTAATAATTAATTTGGAAAAATGATAGGTTTAGGAGTAGACTACGTGTCTAATGTGGATTTCCGTGGAGACAAGGATTAAAGAACCAACATTCATGATCATTTCATGAGATAGTAGTAAAATAAAACGATTGATTGATTAAAGAAGCAAATTTAGAGTGGTTATAGGCGAGTAATCGTGGATAGTCAAACATGCGGCCACGTGTTTTCCTTTAGTTTGATGAGCCGACCATTTCGATCTTGAACACGCAACTTAAATGGCTTTTAGCCGAGTAACTTAGGCTGGCTTGGCTCCTCTCCGGAAGTACTAAAAACCGGACAAAAAACTATGGGCATGCTTGATAGCTGCCCGACTCATTATTTTATGTTGTTCATTTTCAGGTTCCCAGTGTAATTGGGACAACGGGACCTAGTATGGGTGAAAGAAAAACCAAAGGAAAAAAAAAAGCTTTCGATCGGGGTAAGGGTGGGTTTGGTCAGCTTTGGTTTGGAGTACCGAAGCGAACTGATCAATTTTTGGTTCAGTCTTGGTTACTTGAAAATTTTTCCGGACCGAACCGATGTACCCCAAATTTATACCGATTTGGACCGATTAATCAAAGACGTTAATCTTAAACAAAAAAAAAACAAGATTCTAGTGCTGAATTGTTGCACTATAGGGACTCCATAAAGTCCGAATTGGAGTCCGTGCACTAACGCGTTACAAGATTACAGTGCTTCTTGTTAAGATATCATTGTTACGATTTGAGTTATTCATGTTATAGTATTCGACGAGCACATTATTTGTGTAGAAAAAAAGGTTGATCGAATTTTTGCAGACAAATAATTAGACAATAAAATGTTTAAAAGAAATAGATAGTTAGTAATTAGACAATCTCTCCAAGTATGAAGTCATAAATTTTCGATTAATAAAATTCCTTGTACAAATAGGCAAGCTCTATAAATATGAGCGGTTCGGATGGTGATAATGATATCTCAATGGATGCCACTATAGCACACTACAATCAGTAGTCCATGGTGCACTTGAGTTGACGTGTGATTGAATGTCCATCATACATGCTTATGTGCAGATACATCCCCAACATTCAATTTTGTTGCACATAATCACTCTAGCCTTTGTGGAAGATTGCATTTGCACCCAATTCTGTTTAAGTTTGACAACTGTAGAAAATTTAGCGTAAATGTCCTCATCTTTTTCTTTGAATCTAACCAATATATAACAAATTTAATCCGAGCAATTCAGAATGTATTAATTAAATAGTTAGCATCTACATAAAAAATCAAATCGATTGGACATCAATAACTTAGTGATTAGAAAAATTATTTTTGTGAAAATGAAAGGAAAATTTAAGTTTGAAAATTTTCCTTCACTATAAATTGTATTCGACTATGAGGTTTCCATTTTTCTTTCTTCTTATTTTACTAAATTAACCAACATAAAGACAGAGAACTTTTTTTTTTTTGTTTTCTACCGTGAAATTTGTATTATTTCCTCCACAAATTGACAATGCATGGAATAAGGATAGCCTTATTTTATTTTGCTTTATTGCTTCTAAGGCTGCAAATGACTGAACCGTTTGTCATAATTTGTTCGAGACTCGACTCAATAAAAGCTCGTTCGTATTTGATTCAAATACTAAATAAATCGAACTTAAATCTAAATCTCAATTTTAGGCTTATTTAATAAATAAGCCGAACCTAAACCATTTTGCTATAGCGCTGGCTGCGCTCCGTTTCAACAATTTATTTTCTTCGGTTTCGGGTCACGGTCATGTAAGCCGGTTCATATTTTCACGATCAGATTTCACCTGGGCCCAATAAACAAGGCTCACTCACCGACACCAAGTAGCCGACTCACCCCCACCGACTCACTTCTTTAATCCCCTGCTTGGCAGGCTTGCTTGCCCTGGTGAAACAGCAGCTGTCCCCCGCTAAATCCAGCCGTTTCCGCTACAGAATTCCCCAAAGCCCTACAAATCAAAATCGAATCAAGGAGGCTTTGGGAGTACTCCTCATAGTCTAGTCTGTGATTCGATTTTTCATTGGATGAGTATCCTAAAACAAGTGGGGGATCGTAATTGGTATGGCTGTGCTAATTCTTTCGGAGGTTTGGATTGCACAGTCAGGTCCATATAGTAATCTGGCTATAGAGTTGTTTCTCCGTTAAAAAAAAAAACAGTAGCTTTAATTTTTAATCTTTTTTTATTACTAAAGCTCCGTTTCGGAACGTAAAAAAAGTCCTTATTTTTTAAGAAGACAATTTCAAACTCAAAAATAAAAAAAGTCCTTATTTTTTAAGAAGACAATTTCAAACTCAAAAATAATGGGTTTATTAAAATATAAAAATATGCACTATGGATCTTGTTTGAAAGATTTTGATGAGATCTTTTATACGGTGTAAAAAAAATCAAAAAAATATTTTTCATTTACACTATTTTTGAGTTTAAAAAATGTGAAATAAATACTTAGCTTTTAAGAAAGTGTTCTGGAACGGGCCATAATTCCATTGGGGTCGTCGAATGAATCCCAGCCTCTCCATTAGTATACAAGTACTATATATATCGTTCTAGGTACTCCTCTCTCTCTCTCTTAACCTTCATCTAACGCAAAACGTCCCCCTCTTCCCCCATGAAGCATAACGGCCACTTCTCTCTCTTATCTCCGCCGCCTGTGCTTTCTCTCTGGTTGGATTTCAAATTCAGATTCTATCTCCCGTTTCATATCCTCGATCTAGCTTGATCCTCGTTGGTGTCGTCTCAGATCGCTTTCGTTCTGGCAATGCCTAGTTTCGTACACGACGCCGCCATGCATTGCGTTGGTAATTTGCACATTGTTCTTCAGTTCTTCTGTATTGAACGCTCTTTGATCGATCTCGCTATTCTCCGTTTGGTTCTCGACAAAACTCGAGAAAGGGGAAAACCTAGTAATTAATGCGTTCCTTTTTCTTTTACTTTTGTATTTTATGTCGTCTCGATCGTCTTAGGTCTAGTCTAGTAACGCGCATTCCTTGCCATTCATTGCGCTGGTAATTTTCTCACATTCTTGTGTATTAACCGCTCTTGATTTCGTGTGTTCTACGTTTGGTTGTCGAATAAACTCGAGAAAAAAAGGGGAAAAGTAAAAGAATGCGTTTGCGGCGTTTTCTTAAATATATTCTTCTACAGTACTACTCTCTTTGAAATCTTTTCAATGGTTTTACCAGTTACTTCTTTCTATTGCTATAAATTATACGCACAACTTTGGTTTTTTTTTTTTTGGATAAGTACGACGTACAACTTTGTTCCTTAAACAACTTACAACTTGTTCGTATCGGTATCGCGATTCTCTATGATCTCATTTCGATCGCTTCCGTTCTGGTAATGCGCACTCCGCGCTATTCATTGCGCTCGTAATGAATAACCAGGCACGTATGCTCTTCTATATAACTACTTACAACTTGTTCATATCGTTATCTTAGGATTCTGTTATTTGTTTTCGTTTTGGAAAGATTTTAGATCAACGGGAGAAGGAAGCTGGTGGACATTGATCAGATGTGGATATTCTTCCTTTTATCAGGTGCGGATTAATGTTTCCCTTTGTGGTTCTTTACATCAACTGTTTAAACTTACATGTTTAAGAGTGTGTTATGTAGTTCAGCTTTCCTACAACTTAATGTTTTGCCTGTTCAAAAGTAATCTTTAGTGTGTCAGTTCAGCTTTCCTTCAACTTGACGTTTTTAACTTCTGAACTTTTTACCTTACGTTATGGCTTTACTGGTCCCTTTACTATTTGGCTGGATGATTTATATGTCATTTGCAGATGTCATGATAATGGCTTTTGGTGTGTGATAAGACAATATGTATGTGTACCATAGTTGTAATTTTACTTTTTGCTTACTTTTTCCCTCCACGTTTTGCTGGTTTCGATGTTTTTCTAGCACTTTAATTTATTTCTTCTCTACTCTGTGGTTTGGGTATAGATCCCCATCCGGAGGTGGGTTTGGTGATTTATTCATATCCCCATTGAGGATGGGGGCGGAGATGGTAAAAGATTCTACAAGTGAGGAACGAGGGTAGAATAGGGTCCCCCGATCCATACATACCCTACTCGTTATTCCTAAATTGCATTCGCTCGAGGTTCTTGTTGGTAAATGTTATCTTCTATAGTGATGTCTTATCTACTCGGCTCCTTTTGGCTGTCAGCTCAAATTGCATCACGAGTTGTTCTACTGGGATCAGCAGAGTTTGGCTATTAGCCTCTGCTCGGCCTCCTCATTCACCATGCCATTGATGGTTTTGATTGCATTGATATCTTTGGGTTTGTCTTGGTTCTTTGGTGACGTGACTTTGGTCTTCTGTTCATTAATGAACTCCTTCAATTGGCCGACCGCTGCCAATCCTCCAATTGGTTTTCATATGTCCTCTTTCTTAACTTCTAGTCCCTAAATTTGGGATTCCCCATAAACTTCTCGGTTTGTCCAAAGAATGGCACGTTGTAAATTTTTTGAAGTACCACTTGTAGGAAAACATTGTGGCCATTTTAAAGAATTAATTTGTAAGTTTGCTTTCTTTTAGGTCTCTTTTCCTCCCTCCTTGTTGGATGAGTTCTCCTCAGCCGCTTATTGATGTTCCTTTGCTTCTTCTAGCCTAGCTTGTAATATGTGGCTCATTTGCTCATTCATGTTAGCCGAGGGAACAAGAAAGAGGACTTCGAAGTTTGGACCCTTAGAATCACATCCGAGTTTGAATGATGTCACGATGATCTTGGGGTCATAACCTTCGATTTGTCCGGAATGTTTCATTCTTGCCTTTTTCTAGGCTCGAGTAAAGAATCAACCTCTTTCTTCTGCTTAGTGTTGGTCACGATTCGAGGCAACTGATTGCTCCTTCCTATCAGAGGTACACCCATAGTTGCATGAAGCGGGAGTGGGGACGGGGGAGCGGATGATCATAGAAGTTTGGGAGCACCATTGAGAGTGGTTATGGAAAATTATTAAAATTATAAATATTTTTATGGATTTTCATATAGTTAAATGTCAAAATGAAAATATTATTCTACAACATAGAATATTATTGAAATTATGAGTTTCTAGTTAAATTTCAATATTTTTATTGTAGCACACGATTACAGAATAAAGCTGTTGTGCATATTAAGTAGGCGTAAAAGTTGAAGGCATTATTATGACTCTAGAAGATTAAAATCAGATGCATACCAACAAGAACAAAACAACTTTAAAGGTACCAATTGCAAGCTCGAAACATAAGTCTCTCAACCGTTTTTTGGGTTTAAGTTCCCGTATAGGTTAGGAACGAGGTCCCGTCGTCATTGGAACGAGTTTCTTGGAGTTTCCTCCTCCAAAACGCGGAAACGGGCTCTTGTCGAAGAAACGTGGGCATAGTTGAAGGTTCCTGCTACTAAGGGTACACCCTTTCAAGATGTTTGTTGAACCAAAGTAGCCAATGTTCACCCAGGCTAAAAAGTAACAATTTACACACAAAAGCATCATTCGATGAGGACATTATTTGTCAGTATTGAACAAGAAAAGTTCATGAAGGTCTTTAGTACATATATTTGTTGAACATAAGGTGAGTGGATTCCATTGGCAGCCTTTCCGACTCTTTTTTCGGGATGAAAGGGGCGGTGGTTAGCTGGACATGGATTAGCTCAAACTTAGACGGGTTTGGTTTCAAGTCCTCTTCCCGTTTCTGCTTGCTGAGCATTACTTTGCCACTTCAACTTTTTCTCTCAACTTCAACATTTTTTGCTTCGTGGGTGGGCGAGTTTCTAAATTGTGAGGTCTCTGACCTATCCCATTCTCTTGGCTTATGTTGTTTGAGTTTAGAGACGTGGCCAACCATCCGCCCGAGGGAACTTCCCCTTACTACCGTCTTGCAAAAAAATTGAGAAAAGATGGGATGCTTTCGTTGAGCGTCAGACACATTCGGAGAGTGTTGGTGTCTGGGGAGTATGTGACGCTAGTAAATGACCTCCAATAAGTGTTTGTTCTTCATCAATAATGAGGCTTTTTGGAACTTTGGTGGGACAGTCATCTTTGTCCAACCTCCTTTGTCCATCCTACCACAGCACCACAAAATTAGTGGACCACTACTACTGTTAAGTTACTAGTAGTCCCAAAAGCTTAAGTTTTTAGGAAATGGTCCCAACAATGTATATCAAGCTGTTCAACACACTCCTTCATGTGTAACCCCGTCTTGCAGTAGTAGACTTGAACCCAAAATCTCTCCCAACTAGAGCTTTGATACCATGTTAAGTTACCGGTAGTCCCAAAAGCTATTAGGAAATGGGCTCAATAATGTATATCAAGCTATTCAACAACTACAAACACTGATGGTCGAATCTAAAGTAGAATACTCGAGAGCAAGGGTTAGGAAACTTGACATATTAGCCGGTAGTCCCAAGGATGAATGTAACAATAGAGAACATCTATTAACAGCAGGCAGTAGGGGATCATTTAATAAGCAAGGATCTCTTTGAAAATATGAATATTGGGATTCAAATCAGAGATTGACGATGGAATTCTGAAATCTTCCCTTACGCTTTTGCTGCTCTAAGTAGGCAGTGAAGTGATGATATGGTAATATTTGATTAGAAACTCTTAAGCTTATTTTAATACTCAATCAAAGGCTTCTTATACATCTTGGTCATTACAATTTGCTCATTCAACTAGAAGAAAGACAACCAAGTAACTAAAACATCCCTCTGGTTTACGGGGTGTGCAAGTGTCTCAAATATGCTTGATTCAAATTAAACAGCTATGGTATTTGATTTGATACAAAATCAACTAGAAAATCGCAAGACTCTCCCAATGACTTCAAATTATTCCACCAAAATCACCATCCTTACCTTCCGATCGATAATTGAAATTGCTGGGCATTGATGTCGTACAGATTCTCACGTCATTAAACGTATGAAGATATTAGTCCATCCTAATCTTCTCAAGGTAAGTACATAGGCTATAGTATTAGCCATATGGAGATAATGATTAAGGTTGCATAATCTGCCCATATTTATATATTATGCCAAAGCAATGACAATAATACCTTGGTTACTTATCATAAAGAAACAAAACATGAAAATAACGAAAGTAGTAGTCTCTCTAGTAGTGACGCGATCCGATACCTATGTTGCAAGTTAACTCGGTTTCGTCTTAGTTAAGTAGGTATTAGAAAAAAAAACTTGGTAAAATAACCTTCCTGAAAACCCATAGGAAATAAGAAGATCCAGGTACCAACAAAGCTTATAAACAAATAATGAGTGAAACTAACACAAATTTAAGCAACCTTCCAAGTTGGTTGAAGCCCTTGAAGTTTGTCTCTTTTGTTTCATTATGTGTAGAAGCTCTTGTCTATCTATTGGATTTTCTCTTACTTGAGCATCTCGGTCAACGCATTTACTAAAGTTGAACCTTTAGTTTCTCTTATCCCTAATGTAATTTGAGGGAAGAAATTGACAAAAGTCAAGCAAAAATAGTTTCGTAAACTTCAAAAATGCAGTATGACACTTAGTAGCATGAAGTGGGAGCGGGGGCGGGGGAGCGGAGGCACCTAAAAGCTCCTAAGGTTGGGAGCGCCTAAGAAATGTATATAGATTTCATATAAATACGTATATAAAGTATCTTTAAATACTTAACCATTGAAGGAAAAATGATTACTTATGAGAATTTTCACGATCTTAAAGGGTACTTATAGGAAGTTAGATATTTTCAATTTGCAAAATATCTTGAGTGATAAGATTTTCGTATCGTTATTTCCACAATGACATAACTCCCTTAAGAATAAGAGAATAGTTGCCTTAACCACAGAATAAGCTCCCATGTTAGTTGGGAGCGAACTCCCGTCTTGAGGGGACCGAGCTCCCATCTTGGGAGCGCCCATTCGAGCTCCCGTCTTGGGAGCGCACCCATTTTAGAAGGATCCTGCTACTAAGGTATGACATAAATTGACCACCTTCAATCCTTCCCTTCTAGCTAAACGGGTTGTTAAACTTGTACATTGTGGTACTACTTTTCAAGAAGCCTCCATGTGCTAATATCTTGAATATAGCTTAAGTCATGTCATATTCTTTTCATTTTCTCTTACAGCCCTATATGATTTGGTCAAGGGTGACTAATGTCTGGCTCCCCTTTTTGTCTTAGTGCATTGGATATAGCTTAATTCAAGTCATATTCTTGTCATTTTCTTTTGCGGCCCTATATGATTTGGACAAACGTCATATAAATGTCTGGCTCCCCTTTTTCTTAGTCTTATTGCTTGCTAATGTCTTTGTTCTAGTGCTTTTGGAGATGATAGCTTTGAAAATGCTCTGGAATCTATATTGCTTGGTTAAAAAGCGGTATGTTGTTTCTAGAGTAGTCATGTTACGGATGTTAGGGATCCACTGAATTTTTGTGGTAGTTTTGACTTGTTTTGCCTCCTTCCTATTCCATATCTTGTGAATGAATCCCTATCCAATCGACCAGGATTTTATGGTTATGGGACGGGAAATAAACTTTCCTCATTGAAGTAATTTTTTTTTTTGGTTTTGATCAGCCACATTGAAGTAATTCATACAGTTAGTAATGCATTTCAGCTACCTTATCATTTGCTAACCTCTAACCAAGCAAGTTGAAGAAGCCTTCTTCAATAACTCCACATTTCGGCTATCTGTCTTTCTGGATAATAGTTCCTGTAATTCTTTGGTGTTGCTGCAGCCCTCCACCTATGTGACAACCCTCGGCACAAATGTTTGGGACCCTACGTATGTGAAGAAAATCCTTTGAGAATCTTCTGTTTAATCGATTTTGCATCTGTAGTGGAAACAATATGGTGGATATTAGTTAAAATACTCTTGTTGATTGTAGTTCATTGTTTGGCGATATTATTTTCCACGCCTAGTGTTGCATGTCACTTTCTACTTGGGGCACTTTCAGGTTAAGATATTTCATCTAGTTCTGAAGATTGTAAAGTCACCTAGGTTTTCAACCGATGTTACATTACGAGCCTGTTACTTTTATTTTGTTATCTTGTCCCTTCTAAAATCAAGTTTGATCTCTAGTTCGGGCTGTTGTTCCTATAAATTACCCGAATTTGTTAAGTTTATCAAAATGTCTCTTATCTTCATTATGTAAAGATAATAGTTTTCTTGCTAATTTTCAAACAGCATTTGCTTCCCAACTACCTGGTAAGAGTTTTTATATCTGTTCTATAGCTCTCCTCTATGAAAACGTTCTTCATTAATTACCCTTACTAAGACATCCATGTCCTCTCAATTATAAAGAGGATGTGAACTTTTGCTTCTCAATTAAAACCACTCCATCCATTTCTCTCTCAACTAAAGAGAACTTGTCCTTTTGCTTTGTGCAGCAGCTCAATTTCAAACTTGAGGCCTATCTTATCAGAACATATCTTGTTCGGCCATTTGTTATCAGATTTGTTGCCCTTGGCCTACCATATGATTTTTTTCCAAGTAATGTGTATTTAAAATATTTGGGTCATATTCTGATTTCTGTTCTCTATCATCTTGGTACTGACAATTATATACATGTATGCATGTCTATGATGGTTGGGAGTTTGCCTCTCAATCAGAGAGTAGTGTGTTGTAAGTGCACTGTACAATCGTACCTATGCATTACTTGTTGCAGAACTGGTGTAGGAATGTGTTTGTTTCTTTTGGTAGGCTCCACTGCTTGTCTCATAGGTCCAGAATGGTTGGAGGTTGCCAACTATTTTGTTTCTTCTCATCTCTGCATGGGACTTGTTTGGAGAATGACATCTTATGGCATGGCTCTAATCATTTTTAGCTGGTCCATTCTTATTGAACTTTATGGCAGCTTGCTGCAAGTTTGACAGATTATCTGTCGATTTACATTGAACTTTATGGCAGCTTGCTGCAAGTTTGACAGATTATCTGTCGATTTACAGTTTCAGTTACACTTCAGTACTCCTTTTCTTATTATAAGATTGGTAGGGTAAGATCACACTTACAACCGTATCATCAAATTGTATCCATTGGCACATACTGAAAATCAGCTTGTCTTGTACCTGCATCTTTTATCTATAACTCTTTTGTTCTTTATATTTATTTTACTATAGTAATCAGTATTGGCGTCCTCCTGCTTATATGTGTGCAGGCACCTATTATTGCAATGTAGAACATGTGACGACAGAACTGCTTTTGTCTGATGACTATGAAGTTAATGATAAATAAGAAGGTACACATGAAATTTTCCCTTTTCATGATTAACTGAATGAAAAATGCACCTATTGTTGACATGGCTTTTTTTTTGGTTGAATGGAGGGTGGGTTGCACAGATTTAGACTACATGAAATGCTCTTGATTTATGTTGATTGTATTGTTGGGATTTGGGAGCATATATTAATTTCTCCCCCCTGATTTTTAATGACATGAAGTTTCTTAAATATATTAGCAAGCGTGACGAGCCGGACTGACCCAACACCTATTTCTCTCTTGGCAACGCAACATGCATGATAAATACCAGTGGTTTCAGTAGCACTACCGAATTGGCATCAGCTATTTTTATCACCAATGGAATCGATTGGCGGTGGTATTATGTTTACCCAAATCAATATGTACTTCTTACCACAATTTTCACAAAACAGTGAACAAAATAGTTATAATCAATTGTCCATCTCAGGTGATAAATATATTAAGAAGCTAAAAATCACTTGTCACATGCAGTGCTTTTAGCCTTTCCTTATTGTTTGTCGTCTCAACTTTACTTACATAGCTGTTTTCTTTCCTTACCTCAAACATTCTAGTGCTTATTTCATTGATAACGTTGAATCAAGTTTTTCTGCGTACTGATTTATGGTTTTTATACCACTTCTCCCTAATGGAAGAATAATTTGTAGCCATTGCAGCCTTTTGCTGATAAGTGATCAACTACGTGCATCCATTGATTGATCCATCTTCTCTAATGCAGTTGTAGTCTGCCACATTGTCGCAAAGAGAAATTGGGATCAAAATAATAATTCATTTAGAATAATTTGCAGAGATACTGAATTGCACAGTATTGATTTTACCCCAGTTTTGTAGCTCTTGCTGGCGTTTCATAGTTTTGTTGCTGTGGCTGGCGAAGCTGAAGATGGACTGGTACATGCAAGTCCTCTCCAAAGCTTAAACTGCTTGTGAGAAGAGAATTTATATTTCCTCCATTTATCTCCCTTGTTCCATAGACCTGGGGGAATGTGCAAAACGCTTGCTCTAAGGGTAACAATTCAATGCTTTTTGCTTCTTAAGCTTAGGCTTCTATTAGTTGTCTATCTGAATACCTTCCTACATAACTCCTTTTTTTCGTGACGAAGTAGGTTTACCTTCTTATACAGCTCCACATTTTCATGGTGAATGAGGTTTCCCTGCAACAAATTCCATCAAATTAAGCTAGTAAAGGTGAAATTGTACGAGAATAAAGCACTTTTAGTGGCCAAGTTATTAGAATAGACCTTTCGGTTAAGTTCTTGAATTTCATCAATCAGTATTTGGTCCTACAAAATTAGAAGTGTTAGGGTAATCCAGCTGTGGATGTATGTAACAGATCATCAGATAACTATTTGCATAGGGTATGGAAGTTTCAGACCTTTCTTGAACGAACACCTTTAAGACTCATTTCCAGTTGGTTTTCCAAATTCTGTAATTCCTTGACATTTAAACCAGATAGCCCTTCTCCCATCAGTTGCCTGTAACAGTCAAGAGCAAATATAGTATGAATTTGCATACCCTACCATTGTTTATTATCCACAACAGAGGCGCATCTGTGAGATAAAAGTGGCTGCTTATTATTTCAAGTTTTAGTAGGTTAAATCTTCAAAATGCCTGTAAGAAGTTTGTCTCTATCTTTAGGCCAAAATCTGGTCTACTTAAGGACGATTTCTACATATTAAGGCGAGCTGATTTTTGGGTAGCTCATATTGGTCAATTTCCCATTTTTTGTTCCTCGCATAGGTGGGTTTGACTGGAAATGTGATGTGGTACTTAGTCCCAATGCATTTGTATGGCATGTAAATTACAGTCATGACTATTTTTGTAGTAATTGTCATGTTTCACCACTTTTTGACTCACGTAATTATTGTTGGTCTATGTTGAAGCCAAAAGACCGTCCACATGGCTTACTTTACTGAATTGATTAGGAAAATTTTCTTCATGCTCACTTTTGGTCTAGTTTCTATTTTATTGATGTCATGCTAAGAAGCACAGATACGGGATACGGATACGATACGGATACGCAGATATGTGATTTTTTCAAAAAGAAGGATACGATACGTTGGGGGATACGTTGAATATAAAAGTAAATAAAAAATATATTATATATAATTTTTGATTGGGGACTACATGGGTTCTGTTGTTGTTGTTGTGTATATATAATTTTTAATTCCTAAAATTTCATCAATGATTAAAGTTTTCCATCGCACAAGTTCACCATTTCACATGTTGAGAGAGATATATTTACATACATACACGCAACGAGAGAGAGAGACTTACAAGGTTGTCGAGAGAGAGGATATCGTCGGTGTGTTTCTGGTGTTGATTGGTGGGGGAAAAAGAAAAGTAGAGTCATACTTGCAATTTTAACCCATATATTTAAAGTAATAACATATTTACCCTCGCGCGTATCCAAAACGTATCCGCGTGTATTGAAAACGTATTGGGATACCAAAAATAATTCTAAAAGCAGGATACTTAAAAAAAAAACGTATCGGATACGTATCCGAGAGTATCTGCGCGTATCTGAAATGTATCGGGATACCAAAAAATAATTTTAAAAGCAGGATACTTTAAAAAGCATATCGGATACATATCCGGAGAGTGTCCGAGAGTATCGGTATCCGATACGGATACGATACGTGATACGGAGGCCAAAATAGAGTATCCGTGCTTCATAGATGTCATGTCATAAAAGGCAATTAGAAGCTTTTTACATTGACTGTATCTTAATGATATTTTTTTTCCTCTTAACGACTTCCTTTTAATCAGTAGGGTTCTTGTTTTGCAGTTTTTTGGTTGTTTGTAAGAACTTCAGTATTACATGAGAGGGAATGGGTCGGGATTGAGATCCCACTATGAACATGGAAGTTGGAGACCTGACCACTCTTGGCCCTATTTTTTAACTGAAGTAGCAAACTATTTAACTCAGATATCTCAAGCTAGGCAAAATGCGATAAGGTTTTGCTCGTAATTGAGAGTTTAAGCTGAGGAGTTGGGCTTCAGGGTTTGATAGGCTTTGGTATTCAGCATGGCCGCTTAATCATAACTTGGGTGCAATGTTGCTATTTCAGATGTGTTACAATGACTCTGTTGATCAAGAAAAATATATACAGGATGAGTCTAAAGTTACCTTTCAGATGTTTGACTATGACTCTGTTGATCAAGAAAAATACACAGAGGATAAGAATTAGGTCTAAAGTTACCGCTACATGATGAACAAAGAAACGTAGGCCCTTCAACGTGCTTGTCAATCACATGAAAACATTAATAGCAAATAACACATTTTGACACATTTTTTCTGCTCGTGTAATTACTATAGAAGTTGACACATTTTTTCTCGATAGGAATTCGTTGTTTGAGATGTTGACTTGAGTGCCCTTTCCCATTATTGCTTGATATACCTTAATATTTAAAGGAATTAATTTTGCAAAAACTGTTTCAAGTGCGTGGTGGGATGTGGTTGTTTACATTGTTGCCTTGCAGGTATCGAAAAGAAAAGGGACAATTATAGCTCCAGTTACAGAAAAAGATCCGAGCATAAAGATTTACCGGTGATTCTCTTGCAGGTTCTGCAGTTGTTGCCTTAGCGTTGCTGCCTCCCTTTGCCAGAACTATCAAGTGCAAAAGGTGGATTCAATGTTAACCTCAGATGCTCAATCAACATGTCTAGGACTCTAGATTGATTTGATGAGCTGTTCTCTAGGTTGAAACAGGTACATGTTGTCTCTAATACAAGTAGACAGTGCATTCCACAAAGTGCGTAATTAATGTGAAATTGTGAATTAATAGAAGTGAGCATGCATGTGGATGGATTTAGGAATGAGTTGCATGCTTTTATGCAAATCTGAATCGTTTGATGAGCCTCAAATTATGTGTCTGTCCGTGTGAGCATGCATGTGGGTGGATGGGTAAATAAGGTCTAAGCTTTTACGGAAATCTGAGTCGTTTACAACTAATATCATGTGATAGTGCTCCAAGATACTTGTAATAGGTTTGAACTGCTTTAACGATGGTATGTTTTGTTCTCTCTTTGAATGGCAGAGTATGTCGTTCAGAATTGTTTTATGAAGTTATGAACAACTATAATAGCCACACATATTGTCCTATAAGAGGTAGTCTACAGCATTGCAGACCAGCTTATATGACAATCTTTTAACCCAGTGATGAGTTAGAGCATCATGTAAATGTGATGTTCTATCATATCTGAAGAAAGGACTCATCTTTGTTTGAAATCTTTCATTATGGGCTCAAGGATCAGTATGTAAGTGACTTCTAGGAAAAAATTGCACACATTGTTGATGGGGTTGTAGTTAAATATATCTGTAGTACTGTAGAATAAAGAACTTTCACTCGGATGATATCTGAATGAAAGCTTCTATAATAGGTGAGATGGTCCTGCTAATAGGACCTTGATGTCTTATTTCTAGTTAGAAATCTATTGTATTCTGTTAGTCATATATTGCATGAGATTATCGTCAGTCTTCTTAATAAGAGCTCCTTAGGATCGTAAAACATATGTTGAGGGCTTATCATAAGTCAGTCTTAATTCTGGAATATGGGTAAGTCATGTATTAATTTCTTGTCAGTTTGTGAATTACACAGAGGATTCTAGGCCGTTCAAAAAGAGGTTCTATTGCTTGTTTGTTTCCCAGTAGAAGTTTTACCCTGTATGATGGCAACTTTTATCTGTCAAGTCATGGGAAGTAGTCTCCAAATAAGAAAAAAGCAATGGAAAATTTCCTATCTGTTGCCTCTCGGCCCTCTCCCAAAACCTACTGTTAAGTAGGTGCCTTATGTCGTGGGTCCGGCCTTTTTATTTGAAATTGCCACCACAGGTTTGAGGACTCAAACTACTACTGAAGTAATTGTGAGTGTGTGGAGCGGTCAATCTTGACACAAAAAAGTGAAGAACCATTGCAGTGACATTTGGATGTTTGTCGAGATGAGCAAGTCGTTATAGTGCCTGGTGAATAGTTTGACAATTAGAAGAATTCTAGTTTTTCATTTTTTTATTTGCAAGCAAACAAGGGAAGTTGAGCTCCTGACAGAAAGTTTCATCTCACCCACAGCATTGTTGGTATCTACAAGTTTCATCTCACCATGGCACATCTTAGAGCAAACATGGGTTGCATACTGACACTTTTATTCTGGCCTACAAGTCATCATTCTACCTTGAAAACCTCTTTTTGAAACTTCAACCATGACCATTGCTCTCTCATGCCTCATGGACACGTGCACCTTTACACTTGAAAAATGCAACTCCAATGGTGTGTGTAAGAACACTTCACATCTAAAAAAAATGACCAGTATTTTAAAATGTGGTCTCAATGCTATGTTCGTGTAACCTAGATAAGTGAAATTTGATCATTGGGTCTAAAGACAATATGTGACTTGGTTTAGATTCATATTATTCTAGTTTCCTACATACATGATTACTTGGATGGGTAAACTTAGTCTCCAATGTGAACCATTCAATACTCAATACAATACCCAATCTGATTAGTTAGGAAAAATAAAGTCAGTTAACTCATGTCATTAGTCCACATTTGAGTTCGATTCGGCCCCTTAATTTACCTCACATTCAAAACTCTAATTGTGAAATCTCAACGTTGGCAGCATTTGCATTTATAGAGTACTTTTTTCTCCAAATGGCTCCAAAGAGGCATTGCCTAAGTTTAATGAACACCATGTAATTGAAAAGACAGTGTTGTACAATTCATTGAAGAGCAACCTACCGTTCAAACTAATATACGCATCCTAAATGGAAACATGAGAAATAGTTCTTTAGTGTGGTTTTGTTAGCATGTCAATAAGTGTGTAAACTATTGAGAGAATGTGAAGCTATGAAGCACAGATACGGGATACGACACGATACGGATACGGCGATACGGCAAACCTAAAAAAATAGGATACGGATACGTCGGGGATACGACTGTATAAATTATACATTTTTATAACTATTAGTCTCTAGGCATAAAAATGAAGCCATAAGAAATAGAAGAGTTGTTGAGTTGCCAATACGAAGCATTTAGTACATCTCAATGTCAAAAGTCAAAAAAAGAGTAGGAACAAATTATCCAAAAGATTAGAATTTTGTAAAAAAGAAAAAAAATACACATTAGTAGGTAATAGACTAATAGGTATAAATATAATCTACTTCATATATATACACATATATCTATATACCAGTGTATGTATATGTACTGGATATAATTTATTATATATGTAACAATAGAAACTCACACCACTAAGAGAGAGAGAGAGAGAGAGAGAGAGAGAGCCTAGTGAATCAAAGGTTCAAGCGATCTAGGGTTGGGAAAATATCGACTGGTTCAGGGAATGATCTATCGATGTGCATAATTTCCTAGGTTTTATATTTTTGTGATGCTATTATTACAATTTTCCCATTCTAGTTTGTACTTGATTCTTTGAAAATTTTCATTTTAACCCCCGTCGTATCCTTAAACGTATCTTGCCATATCCCTCGCGTATCGAAACGTATCCTAAATTAAAAATATTTAATTTAAATGCCAGATACTTATTTGCCAAATCTGATATGTATCGGGCGCGTATCTGTATCCCTCGCGTATCCGATACTCGTACGTGACTAGTTTCGGAGTATCCGTGCTACATAGATGTGAAGTGGCTTCACTTCATTGTTGCTAGAACTCACAAACCTCTGTAGTCAACATTGCTAAACAACCAAGTGATTACTTGTCCCCCCACCTTGCATGTAAGATTCTTTAGAAACGGTGTGCATATTTCTAACCTGGTGGTGTAAGAATCTTCCATAGGATGTAATCTTAATTCTTAAAATAAGCCACCTTGGATCAAAACACAGAGACCAAATCCCCTTTTGGGTCAAGAGTCCACAAACTCTTATAAACAGCTTCACTAGAAAACATATTTGCAAAGAGGACATAACCCTAGAAAAGCTTAAGGACACCTACGAATCCATATTGTTTATTTTACATGGTTGGGATTGGTAGGTCATATCATGGTCCCCAAATCATAAACTGTACATAAATTGACCCAATTTTGTATATCAAGCTAGTACGTCCCCTCGCCTGTGACTCTATCTTGCACATAGAGAGACAAACATGTTAATTTAAAGTGTGCGCACAAACACAAGCATCATAGTAGAGTGTAGAATGACAGATAACAAAGTGACTACTTGAACCCATATCACTTGTGACAACAGAGAGAACTAATCCCTGTTAGATAACTAATTGGAACTTTATGTATCTATATTAAGCCCAAGAAAGTATATCAAGCTAAAAAGGATCGAGGAACTTCCACATGTATTTGAACGTTATGGGTACACATAAGGGAAGCAAACAAATGTATGTATTAGTATATTTGAGATACTTATCAGAGAAGTGATAATGAGATCATAGAGAGAGTAGTGGGCGATAGATTGGATTGATTGTATGTGGCCCATGCATGTATTCGTGCTTTCTTAATATTGATTGGTTTTCAAGACCAAAGGGTTAGACTGGCCTTGGCTTCAAGGCACGATGCTTGGGTTTGAGTCAAATTTCTGCTTCCACTTCCCCCATATTCTCATACTGATTGTGTTGAAATAAGGGAGATAATATTTTTAGCATATCATTTTCAAGGTTGGCCTAACACATTATGTGGAAAATGGCATAGAGAGGCAAACTTTGATCAGTGATATGTACTTTTCCTTGACAATTCTATCTGTAAGCAAGTCATGTGTTTTTACAATTTTCTTGTGATTGCCGCATTTGGATGTCTGAATTTTTTGTTTTTTTTTGGAGTTCTTGACATCTACATACTTGTTTCTTGAACCTAATTCGTCTATAAGATATCATCTTTAGTTAGTTTCCAAACACAGCAAAGATCTCGTTAAAAGAGTCAGTGTCTCTCCCTCCTACTCCTCTTTGTTCACCTCTGGAAAGATAAGAAAGAAAAGAAGAGGAAAGAAAATAAAATAAAAAGAAAAATAGAGAAGGTTCAACAACTACTAACTGCAAAAAATAAGTAGGTGCCTGTTATTCCAGGCACTCGTGCTTTACTTGTGCAGAAAAGGCATTCCTTCACCTTTTCGAAGCATATCTTATACTTGAGCAAAGAAGAATGGATTTTACAACTCATATAGACGTTTAGATCGTACACATACTTTCTAGCAGAAATAGCTAATTCTTAGAGGTTACCTTGACCTCGGAAGTTGGATTTGCCAATTGATGATGTTCCTCTTTTGATTTGTTGTACCGTTCAATTATTGACTTCATGCTGGTCAAAAGAAGCAGTAAATTGTGTCAGATGCAGTATCTGAACATTTCATATACAATCTCTCTGAACTAATTCCATGCATTCATTCTATGAATAATACATTTTGAAGCTTGTTGCGCAGAAGTTTTCAATTGTTTCACACAATTTTTTCCTTTGCTTTGACTTAGTCATACTTCTGGTTTTTATAAAGCTGCAGTTGCTTATACCCATGGTTAAGGTTGTTTCAACTGACAACTACAACAGTATATGTAAGGAGAAATTTTGATATATGCAAGTGAACATGTAACTTAACCCAAATTTCATGTTCCCTAGTCCTATTGACTATTTATTAGTATCCCCAGGGACACTTGCAAGAAGTTCAAATGTCTAATCAGTGCTTCTTTTAAATCAGCGCTTTTCGATCACTTTGAACTGAGAAATGTGGCCATGCTTAGGGCAGTGGTAAAAGTGTATTTAGCAGTAATTGGAGGCAAACACAGAATGCACATCAATATCCTAATGCCTGTTTTGAATCATAGTTGCTTTCAGGTTATGGCATACACTATGGCCATGAGGGAACAAAGTCAACGGTTGTTTTGCTGCAAGTTTAGAATTTTGTAAATCCTGAGGATAGGAAGCCAAGGTCGAGAAAGGAGGTAATTCCCAGTCGCTTCCCTCAGTACACTTAGAGTAGCTACGTAATCCCTCTGTCTAAGTGTTTGTAGCAATAATAAAGCCGATGAGGTGTCATAGTTGGCTGCATGTTGAGAAAGTTATCATCCCTGAGAAGTGGATATTAAGGTAAAGACTATGTAAAATTCGTAAATTGTCGTTTCGTACCAACACTATTCATATATATTTAATTGTTCCTCAGACTACCCACGAACACTCAAGCTATTATGACTGTGTTGAAGTCAGCTATCTTACTTTCTGACGCAAGTTTGACTACTCGTCTTATAATCTGTTCTTCCAACAGGTATGGTTGCTTGGGGCAGTTTTCTACAATCTAGTTATGAGGTCAAAAGTTGTAAGGTGGGACCATTCAGAAGCTTTTCATCCAATATGTTCCTCCTATTTTATCATGAATGTCAGTTTTATCTTACTGCGTGACATATTGATGTCCATCAACATTCAACAGGCAGAAGGGGGTTTGTGCAACCTTAGTACTTGGCAATAGGTGGAAGGTAAGGCTCCAAGCTTTGTTACAGAATCTTTCCACATCATGTTGATGTTTTCTAATCTATTACTTATACCTCGGCTAACTCCTTAGCAAGAGTTGCATACTAAATTATATATGCAACAAGATTTAATCAAATTGGGAGTGGTAGACTCATTGTTATATTTGTTAGAAGATTATCCAATGGCTTAAACAATAGGCGGAACACCTAATGTATCTATTCTTGACGGTTTAAGGGGGAGTATAATAGAAGTTTGTTCTTCCTAGTCATCATCGAGTATTGTTCCCTGTTCCCTCTAACAGAATCATCTGTTTAAGGTTTCTTTGGACTTGTTAGGCTTTGGCTAGTGGTCCCTTCCTGATCACTCTACTTTCGAAGTGCAGCCAATTTTTCCTCCAAAATATCTGACTGTCTAAATTCAACTGTCACTTTTCGTAGCATTATTCTGCATATTTAGGAAAATTAGACAGACACATCCCTATTGGAAATCATGTTTTCAATTTGTGACATATTCAGGAAAAACATTTCAAATTTTGACACACAGCTTTTGCACTTCCACATAAATGGTCTCTTTTACATCTCAGAACAAGGTATCAGTTCCTTTATATCGTTGACACTTGCCAGGAGATTTTCTTTTACTTTTTTTTTCTTCTAAAAACAACAGTTGCTGCTGTACAAACCACATAACATATGCACGAAGGACATATCACAAAAACAAAGAAATTCAGATCATGCATGTTTTGAGAGTCTCCCCACCCACACACGCGCACACACAGACTACAGACGTATGAAGTTATACACAAGTAACAGTTCTTCAAACTTGATATGTGTTCAGATTAGTGATCCACATAAAACAACTTACACTGCTCTAGAAAGTAAATGTGAAAATGATAACTTAGGCTACTGAAAACATGTGGATGATATATATACCATCATCTCATATAAAATTATGTACATTGTCATCTAAATTTTTTCCATCACATTATGGTTACCCAAGCAAAGTGTCATGCTTCAGAATGTTGCACAATCAATTCTACGCGAAACCAATAGTTACCAGATTAGGTTTTATTGAATCACTTGGAATTCAGTAGCAGGCCAATTGCTTACTTTAATTCTAATTAATCTACATACTTGTCCTAAATCCGGGGTACATGGAGAACCAGCGCTCAATATGAACTTCCGAAATGTAAAGACAGACTAGTAGAGGTTCTAACAATTACATATAGACTCAGAGTCCAATAAGAAATGGACAGCTCATGCACAGCTGACCTTAGGGATAGCAACTAGTCTACTTTTGAATTCGTCCTCGGTATTGATTTATTGAAATGCATCTACCCGTCTTTGCTTAGGTGTCATCAATTGAAACACAGCAGTTTGTTATGGAGTCCTTACGCCAACATACATCTATCTAAAGTTCTTGTGAACCAGTACTACATTGCCGACTTCCTAACCCTTTATAAGAAGAACCAGTTGGGGAATTGGAATCGCTAGCCAATTTTGGCTGATTTGGACGATTTTACCCCTGGATAGCTGGGCTTGTGTATTGTTGCTGCTGTCCAGAATTGTAATTTGACTCTTACCCACGTGGCGCGATCTTCGCGCTTGGCAATCAACATACAGGCGCCTCACTCAAAAGTGTTGTACGTCATCTCCCCACCACGCAAAGCACACCCACCCTCTCTCTACTGAACTGTCTCAAAACACACCCACACACACTCTCTCTCTCCACCAGATATGGATACCCTCATCCTCGCCACCGTCCGATCGGTTTGTCGTAACTGCAAGGCCTAGGGTTTCGATTTCCAAACAGGATCCAAAGGACCGGCTTCTGGAACCATTCCTAGGTCTAGCCGATTCGACGTCGACGCTCTCTCTAGACCTCTCCTTCAACCGCCTACTCGAGTCCAGGCCTTGTGATTCAGACCAGAACGATATGATCGAGCGAGCGATGAGGTTGGGATATGTGCTCCTCGAAGCCGGTAAGATATCAGCCAGAAAGCGTGCCACAATGCACAACGCCGTCGTTTGGGCCCTGCCTCCTGATCTCACTACCAAAGTACGTGTGGATTGTTTTTTGTTTTTGTTTTTTGTAATTGAAAAGATTTGAGTGTTGCATGCGGTGTTTTGAGTTAATTCAGATTAGGGAAATTTTCACAAAGAAGAACATCTTTGTGTTTTAATGGGATCAGGCTTCTCTGCGTTTTGGGTGCTTTGGATTTTGTGCCTGAGCACACATGTCTCTTATCCCTAATTATTGAACTATTTCTCGTTCGTTGATTTTAGGTCGGTTAATTGTTCGGTTGGAGTACACAAAACTCTTTGGCGGTTTATTTGGAACGCTGGATATGGAGTCTACTATTGTGATCAAGGTTTGATTTCCACAACTTTAAGTATTCCGTTTCTTTGTGTTATGATTCGCTGTTTTGGTGGCGATCTGTGTGTGTGTGGTTTCTGAGTTATTGGGTTTTGTGTTACTTTGTGTTTTTATTTAAAGTGGCTGCTTTGAACCCCTTATGTAATTATATTTGAAGAAATTTTATGTGAATGGAATTAGTAATAGTTGGAAAGAGGATAGGTGTAATAAGAAAGACATTTCATGCTAACGAAGACTGTTCATAGTTTGGGGCATGTTTTCGAAAACTGCAATATGTTAAATAGGAAAGAGGATACATGCTAGACTCTTTAGGATTTTGGTTGTCCTAATGAAGAATGTTTGTTGTTTGTCCCATGTTTTTGAACCAACTGCAACAAGTTTCAACTTCAAATAGAGATTTTTCATTCAGCTGAAAGCTTGTAGTGCGTTGACTATGTTGTTGAATTCATTAAACACAACTGATACGGCTTGTGGTTTATACATGATTGTTCCTCTGCATCTATTCTATTTGGTTAGTTGGTAACTTACAAGTTTCTGATGCTTTCAGGTTGCAAAAATTCTTTTGTTCATCTTCTTCTTTTACCACATGTTTACCCATTTTTATCAGTTAAATTGATGGCCACTGCAAAAGTTGGGTGACAAATGTGAAATATTAGATTTAAAACAAGAGCTTGCCAGTTTTTCTAATGAACTTTTAAGTTGTCCAAAAGATGCCATCATGTCATTTTTTTGACCTTGACTTATGGGTAGAATCTTGATTTTTGAACCATGAGGTGTAGAAACATACCCTGAGAACTTCTGAATCATTCAGTGCTTGTCATCATGAGAAAGTAGATACTTTTCAGCTGATAAATCCTTTCAGTTCATGGATTTCGGAGGGAAAGTAAAGGGGAAGGGATGTGAGATAGGAAAAGATGATGAAATCTTCTCTTCTTTGGTTCAGTTGGGAAAAATAGAAGAAAAGGGCTTTAGATTTGTCAAAAGAAATCCCTTTTTGAGTAGTTTACCCATATATAGCACATATGCAGTGGTAATTTCTTTTCCCTTAGATGAATTTGAAGATCCAAATTCCAAACATTGGATTAGGGGATGTAAAGCTTGAAAAACATCTTAAATTCAGACTTTTCGAGTGAGACTGTTAGAATCATTTTCACAATCTACCTTTTTGCTTTTGTAGACTGAGTTTTAAAAGTAAGAGCTTTATGGCTTCCGTTTTGAGTTTTGGTGGTTACTGACTTTTTTCCCTGGTAGTAGATTGACATGATTTTGATAATTTGTGAAATAAATTAGTTGCTTTGATAAGCATCATTTGGTGATTTTTTTTGTTTGCTGCAGACTGCATTTGGAAAATAAAGTATTATGTTCCGAGACTAACTGTTTGCGTTTCTATGTTATTTGCAGGTTTGTTTTAGATATAGGTAGACGCTTGAAAGAGAAAAAAAAAAATCTGGTGTACACTGATGTTGGATGTCTGGGTGTATCTGCTTTGGATGATCTCGTCGAAGAGGTAAATTTCAGTCATGTAATAGTTGTAATGTTAGGGATTAATGATTGTTTGAGATGAAGTCACTATTGGATATGCTGGAATAATGCGTTGTATGTGACATATAAGTATCAGTGTGGTTTTGTCTTGGGTGAGAGCAAGCATAAGGTTCACATGATAGCTTTCCCCTTCTTTTTGAGATCATTAATAAAGGGACAACACATAAGATTTTATGTTCTAGAAAACGAAGCCGTGTCTGAGGGTAAAACTAATAAGCTAATTCTTTGAACTTGTATAAAGCTCATGAAACCAATCTGTGTTATGTAAGGCTTATGGCATTCTTCATGAGGGTAAAACTAATAAGCTAATTCCTTGAACTTGTATAAAGCTCATGAAACCAATCTGTGTTATGTAAGGCTTATGGCATTCTTCATAGAACGTGTTCAGAACTATATTACAAGCAGAAACAGCAATTTTGTTATTGCTGTTGCATTAAGTTATAGGTTTCCACGCTAAGTTTCATGGCTTCACATTCCTGCTTCCTTCCTAACCTTGTACAGATTGTGTCTTTGTCTTTGTATTCCTTATTTCCCTAATATCTTCCACAGGATTATACGCAGGAGTATACCCTTATGAGGTCTTAGTAAAGAATAGTTAGCAACTGGTGAAATTTTGTTTCTCTCTTGAGTTAGTGTTGGCGTTTCGGCTTGTGGTATGAAAAGGGTCGCTGAAATTTCTGTGTTGGCATTCTTCACCAGCAGCTATTTGCAGCTTAAGAGCTTTACCTTCATCGCCTTATAATAGCGTTGAGATATAACGTTTAGCTTTTACAGAGGACCGAAGCTGAGAAGGGAATGGGTGGCTGACTTGGTATCAAGAAACGACGACGCTGTGCAGAGCTTGCCAATCTACGTGGGCGGCGTCTCTCTGTTAGCAGTTCTCATCAATCGCGACGTTTCGGGCATACCTCCTGATGCCAGTAGGTAAAAGTAAAAACCTCTGCTTCTTTACTTGCTAATTGTATACTACTAAAAGCTACACACGGAGTGAGGAAATGGTAAATGGGATGCGAAATTCTGATTGCATTTGTGCATGAGATAAACTTTCTTTGGAAGTTTGAATTTGGTCATCAGAACATATTTAGTTGGGAATTCAAATGACCTGAATCGCGAAAAAGTAAAATTGTAATGTTCGAAATGTGATTTGCTTATTTCCCTTAAATAGTTTGAGAAATGCGTATCTTTGCACAATGAGAAAATCCAACTTTAGTGGAGTTTTGGCATGACCATTGGAGAAGAAAAAATGGGACTCCTAGATTGAGGATTGGTTAGTTTGAATAATGAGAAATTATATATTTACCATAAGAATTGAATGCGTCCATAAAAGAACAATTTTAAAGCTTCAACCATTGACAGTAATCCATCAATAGCAGTATGTATACAGCCACAGTATACAGCCACAGAAATGCAGAAATATCAGTTATAGAGATGTAAAGGATAGCAAAAGCATTAAACAGCATTCCCAAATCAAAGCCAGTTTATGTGTTCATCAAACTTATGCAGCCTACGCTTTCAAAAATATTTAACATTGTTCAATTCAATGGGCATGACGGACGTGCCTTGCACGTTGCGATGTACCTAGTGTTAACAAACATTTCACATGGGAACAGTAATGTGATCCTCGTGACGCAAGTTGTGTGAGCTGCACTTGCAAGTAATCTATAATTTCACTGGGCACTTCTTCTCATTTTCCTACCACTAAAGCACCTTCAATCAAACCAGGATTCTTCCCTTTCAATGGAGTTTTGTTTTGAGTAAGACATGCAAATGATACTTGTTACTATAACAATGATAATATTAGACTCCACGACTCCACCATACATCCTACGCTGCTTAGGGAAGCCCAGCCTCAACACGCCATATGTTTTAACAAACACATCACCTGATGAGCAATAATGAGACCATGATGATGACCTTTTTGTGTAAGATGCACTTTGTAAGTTATCTATAGCCACACATCATAAAGATGTTCTTATTGACCCACTACTCAAGCTCCTTAATACAACCAACGTAATTTATACCTTTCAATGGAGTTTGTACTTAACTAAGGGGTAGTATCCCTTAAATTTTTTGTCTTCACCATAATGGCAAAAGACAGGACGTTCCTCCTGAAAATACCATTTAGTCCATTTAGTTAGAGAAATGGCTTGCCTTCAAGTTATAGAAAAACTAGTGCTAAATACCAAGAATCCCGCTTACTCAATAGAGAAACTCATACATGTTGGCATGAAAGAGAGTACAATCATGGTTCCACAAGCCCACTACGTACACTTTGTTACCTATCTTTAATACCTTGACCCTTTTGACGATTTGTTAAGTTTTCTGCTTAGAAGCCTTTCATTTAAAATGTTTCTAAACATGGACACGAGTGAAAGCAATTTACCGTTGGCCTTTTACTATGTGAGATTGTTATGTCTTTTGCATCTTATTTTCTAAAATGCTTTTCTGACAAGAGGATTAGTTTGAGAAGATATTTTGGAGGTTTGTATTTGCCCAACGGGTAGGAGGTAGATATTTAGGAGAGTTTTGTAATATCCCAGCTCCTCAATTATTCTGTAATTGGTTTACGTGTCGAGTTCTATCTAATTGGGTGGGCTTTAGACGTAATTTTATTTGCTAAAAGGCTTAGGAGTACATGACAGCACATGGGAGCACCACACGTGATAATTTTTCTTAAGGCCTGATTAAATAAGAGGATTCCTCTATGTGTTATTCATTCCTTTGTTCTTATCGTTCTCACCGTTTGGAGGGAGAGAGAGAGAGAGAGAGAGAGAGAGAGAGAGAGAAGAAGAAGAAGAAGAAGAAGAAGAAGAAGAAGAAGAAGAAGAAGAAGAAGAAGAAGAGAAAAAGAAGAAGAAGAAGAGGAGATTGGGAAAAACCTTTCCTAAAAGAGATTGAAGCTCAAGAAGGTAAAGCACATGAGTCCTTGTCCTTAATTTCATAGTTTCCATGTTCAATTTGATACCATAACATAGGGTGTAGAGTTTAGAGGCCATGAGAGTTCATTGAGTTTTGGGAGAATTCATGACGAACTCTTGAGGATTCATATGAATTTCAAAAGGATTGCTTGGTTTAGAAATTATGCAGAATTGGAAATCCTGCATTTGACTGATTTTAGGGATTTTTGTCGAGGTACTTCTAAAACTCCGAAATTTATGAGATTTTTACTGAGATTTCCTTTGTGTCTTCCATACATGGTAAAAATTTCAGAGCTTAGCTCGAAGTATTGAGTTCTGTAGAAATTCATAACCGAGCAGTACTCAAATTCGTCACTATGCAGTCAGCACCGACACATGTTGAGGAAACGGCCATATCTTTTAACTCTAGTGACGAAAATGCAGACCGTTTCCTGATTTTGAAACTAGACACAGACCTTTCAAAATATGTAAAGTTTGTGACTTAATTATTCCTGAGCAAAAACAGTTTTTGATTTAAAGTTGGCGAAGTCACAGATTCTGCAACTGTTTTTCCGAGGCTAGTTACCTAACTTCATATCTTGACCCTAGAATCTTTTAAGTAATACTTAGGACATTAGGAGACAAGGATACGATTAGAGTATCTCGAATTGTATCTAATATGTGTTCATGATGCTTATTTTATATAGGGAATTTGTGTGAAAGCTTGGAATAGAGGCGAGTGATCTAATACCCAAATCACATGTTTTTGTCGCTTTGGTGATATTTTATGCTAAGATATGAACTCCATGGAATATCAATGCGAGGTGTACATGTTTTCTATATATTAATGGCATCCTCACACGTGCCAGCTTGCTAGGGGACACGAGCTACGTAAAGACGTCTTAACTTATCCACTACCGGGGACGCCTGGTAGCCATGAAATGAATATGAGGATGTGCATTACTATGCTATGTTACTATGAAAAAGACTCATTTTCAAATGGTTTTATCATTGTCCATGGAAAGCATGTGAATTGCGTACGTATTAATCATTCATACGAGCTTCGGCTTATGAATTTTCCACCTTTTAGGAAATGAGAACTAAGATGACGTGGCTCATATCTTGTGGACATCCTGTGGATATTAGTTGTGCTTTTGAGTTATTTGTTAAACTCTGTTATACTTGTAAGTGACTTGTTAAACCTTGTGATTAAGCATAGCTCTGGGGTGTAATTTAAGGTTATAGACCTACTATAAGGGTAAGATATTGCTAAATTAGACTACATAAAAGTATGCTTCCGTTGACTAAGCACTACTGTCCCTTTAAATCATATGATTATTAGATGTCGTATGTTTGATATGGCATTGGTGATGGTTTCACTGGCACTTTGCTATGGCTAAGACCTTCAGGGATGGGTCAGGGTCGTGACAAGTTTAAACACTGTTTTTTTTCTTTGGTATTCGATTTTTTTTGGCAGAATAGGTACTAGTATGTTGAAACAGTAGAGTTGTTTGCTATTCCCCTCAAGCCCTTTTGTGGTAAGCTCTCTTAAACGTACGCTTATGTTTATGATTTCAGCTATGATGCATGGACATGAGAATTCTAAAAAAATGCGGATACGGACACGGCGCAAGACACACCATGTGTATATTTAATTAATTAATTATTTATGTCATATATTAATACATATATTTATATTTTTTCAAATTTTGAAAATAGCCAATCTCATCGAGTGATTCATTATGAAATTCTTAATGATTGATGTGATAGTTTATATTAGATAAGAAACGTCATGTATTAAGTTAAATGTCATCATTTGTGTCCCCAGGGTGTCCCATACGTGTGGTGTCAGACACATGTTCCACACCTGTTCGTGCGTGTCTCCGTGTCCAGATACGACGACACCTTGACCTCTAGAGGTGTTGGTGCTTCATAAGATTTTAGACAAGTTCTCTCTTTTGAATTTTATGTGGATTCGATCTAATATTGCTAATTGACTTCTTTATCTTGCCTCCTTAGAGGTACTAGAAGCAATTGCTCTTTCTTGGTCGACAAGGTTGGGCATAGCGATGCCCGGTCCATTAAGGTCATGCTATATACCACTCACTCGCATACACACATGAGCACGCTGAATTTGTAATTGAATTCACACACCAATTTAATGGAGACGGGGCTAAAATGATGATGTTTGAGTTTTCTCCTCGCAAAGAATTGAGGTTGGGTTTTTTGAAACTTGGATGATAGTAAGGTGCAATTGCAATTCACCCAGAAATGCATTACTAAACTAGCACACCTTAGTGAGCTGCAAACTCTCAAAAGTGACTTCACATTTTAGCCCTTTTAATAGCAACAATGCAAGTGAAGTTGGCTCAATATCTCAACTTACAAGAAATTGTGCAGAATTGGAAATCCTGCGTTTGATTGATTTTAGGGATTTTTGTTGATGTAATTCTAAAGCTCCGAAATTTATGAGATTTTTACTGAGATTTCCTTTATGTGTCTTTCATACATGGTAAAAATTTCATAGCTTAACTAGAAGTATTGAGTTCTGTAGAAATTCGTAATCGAGCAGTACTCAAATTCGTCACTATGCAGTCAGCACCGACACATGTTGGGGAAACGGCCATATCTTTTAGCTCGAATGATGAAAATGCGAACCGTTTCCTGATTTTAAAACTAGACACATAATAGACCTTTCAAAATATGTAAAGTTTGTGCCTTAATTATTCCTGAGCGAAAGCAGTTTTTGATTTAAAGTTGGCGAAGTCACAGATTCTGCAACTGTTTTTCCAATGCTAGTTACCTAACTTCATATCTTGACCCTAGAATCTTTTAAGTAATACTTTAGACACTAGGATACGATTAGAGTATCTCGAATTCTATCTAATATGTGTTCATGATGCTTATTTTATATAGGGAATTTGTGTGAAAGCTTGGAATAAAGGCAAGTGATCTAATACCCAAATCACATGTTTTTGTACAAGTTTATCGCTTTGGTGATATTTTATGCTAAGATATGAACTCCATGGAATATCAATGAGAGGTGGATATGTTTTCTATCTACTAATGGCATCCTCGCATGTCCTAGCTTGCTAGGGGACACGTGCTAAAAGGCTAGCAATATATGACTATGATATGGGATAACGTAAAGACGTCTTAACTTATCCACTACCAGGGATGCCTGGTAGCCATGAAATGAATATGAGGATGTGCATTACTATGCTATGTTGCTATGAAAAGAGACTCATTTTCAAATGGTTTTATCATTGTCCATGGAAATCATGTGAATTGCGTACGTATTAATCATTCAAATGAGCTTCGGCGTATGAAATTTTCCACCTTTTAGGAAATGAGAACTAAGATGATGTGGCTCTTATCTTGTTGACATCCTGTGGATATTAGTTGTGCTTTTGAGTTATTTGTTAAAACTCTGTTATACTTGTAAGTGACTTGTTAAACCTTGTGATTAAGCACAGCTCTGGGGTGTAATTTAATGTTAAGATATTGTTAAATTAGACTACATAAAAGTATGCTTCCGTTGACTAAGCACTATTGTCCCTTTAAATCATATGATTATTAGATATTAGATGTCGTATGTTTGATATGGCATTGGTGATGGTTTCACTGGTACTTGGTGATGGTTTCACTTGTACTTTGCTATGGTTTCACTGGTACTTTGCTATGGCGAGGACCTTCAGGGACGAGTCAGGGTTGTGACATGTGTAAACACTATTTTTTTTTCTTTGGTGTTCGATTTTTTTTTGGCAGAATAGGTTCCAATACATTGAAACATTAGAGTTGTTTGCCGTTCCCCTCAAGCCCTTTTGTGGTAAGCTCTCTCAAACGTACGCTTATGTTTATGATTTTAGCTACGATGCACGGGCACAGACACAGACACGAGAATTCTAAAAAAATGCGGATACGGACACGTCGCAGGACACACCACATGTATATTTAATTAGTTAATTATTTATATCATATATTAATACTTATATTTATATATTTTCAATTTTTGAAACTAGCCAATCTCATCGAGTGATTCATTATGAAATTCTTAATGATTGATGTTATAGTTTATATTAGATAAGAAATGTCATGTATTAAGTTAAATGCCATCATTTGTGTCCCTAGGGTGTCCCATACGTGTCAACCCGTGTCCCTATCCGTGTCCCCCTCCAAAAAGTAAATTAAATTATTGGACACGCCACGTGGTGTCAGACACATGTTCCACGCGTGTTCCTGCGTGTCCCCGTGTCCAGATACGGCGACACCTTGACCTCTAGAGGTGTTGGTGCTTCTTAAGATTTCAGACAAGTTCTCTCCTTTGAATTTTATGTGGATTCAATCTAATATTGCTAATTGACTTCTTTATCTTGCCTCCTTAGAGGTACTAGAAGAAATTGTTCTTTCTTGATCGACAAGGTTGGGCATAGCGTAGTCCGGTCCATTAAGGTCATGCTATATACCACTCACTCGCATACACACATGAGCACGCTGAACTTGTAATTGAATTCACACACCAATTTAATGGAGACGGGGCTAAAATGATGATGTTTGAGTTTTCTCCTCGCAAAGAATTGAGGTTGGGTTTTTTGAAACTTGGATGATAGTAAGGTGCAATTGCAATTCACCCAGAAATGCAGCACACCTTAGTGAGCCGTAAACTCTCAAAAGTGACTTCACATTTTAGCCCTTTTAATAGCAATAATGCAAGTGAAGTTGGCTCAATATCTCAACTTACAACTGTTGTGATTTTAAATTATTTTTAGGAAGAAGTGTTCTGAATTGTGATCTAGAACAAGAGAACAATGTTGCGAAAATCGTACCGGTGAACGAACCGGAAAAGGGATCGGGCGGATGGGTCACTAGTTCAACCGCGGTCGAACCGGAATCGAGCCGTGATCCTATAAATATGTTAAAAATATATGTAAAACATATTGATAATTAAAATGAACATGTATAAATACAGATACGTAAAAAGCTTGGAAAAATAAATCTCGAGACACTTTTGTTCCAATCCCACATCAATTGGATTTAGAACTCTTTTGACCTCCATCTATAAAAGGTTCCCTTTGTACCATAGACTTGTGCTTGGGCACTGTGGAAAAAAAGTGTGCCTAGTACATCACGTGCCCAACTTTTGCGTGAATGCAATGGCCCTTGATTGGCTAAGTACCTCATTCAAAATTCTCATTCTGGGTCGACTAACTAGGTGCCAATTTTCCCGGTTCAGCGGTTTAACCGCTAGTTTGGAATGGTTCTTACCATAGAAGCCAGTTTTCAAAAGAAGATGGTTTCTGGGTGTAAGAACCGGACGGTTGTAACACCCCGACCCAAAATTCGTACGTGATTCGGTTTAATATAAAGGCAATGTTGAGACCGGCATGTAAAATTAT
>JAOTQK010000021.1:6821051-6834065 GCA_025642025.1 Rhododendron ferrugineum
GGGGGGGGGGGGGGGGGGGGGGGGGGGGGGGGATGGTGAATGTGCTAGAAGTGACCGGAGGTCAAAACAGTGGAGGAGAAAAAAATGTATGAAATCTGTCCAGAAGGTACTGGTACCAATTGATGTGCTTGACACACACTCTCTCTCGCCTCCCACTATATAAACCCAAAAGCCCAATTTTCATCTCCCTCTCCAAAACCCTCAAATTTGGCTTCTTTGTCGCTCATGACAAATCTCACCTCCGTTCTCAATTTCTCTGTGAAAAGATTCAAAGCAATATTACGAAGAGCAAAAGCGGATTCGAAAAAGAGTATTACTCCCTCCGTTCCAAATTGAAGGTCCATCTTTCCTTTTTTGGGCGTTCCAAAATGAGAGTCCAGTTTGAAAAGTTAACACCCAAAAAGCTCAAACTTTCCCATTTTGCCCTTTCTCTCTCTCTCTCTCTCTCTCTCTCTCTCTCTCTTCTGTGAACTGCCTTTTTTTGCCTCCAATTGATTGCCATTCAAAAGGCCAAATTGGCGCCTATATTGAAGAAGAAAGAAAGTCTACTTTTTCCTCGTGAGTTGGGATTTTTTAGTAGAAATTGTAGGGCCAATTTTTAAATCCCATCATAAAAAAAAATGAAAATTGCATAATTATGGGCAAAATTGAAAACAAAAAAATCTGTCAATGCAATCACGAGTCCTTCTAAAATAGTTGGATTCCCGAAGAGGGACTCACAATTCGGAACATAGGGAGTATTATGTTAAGAGGATTGGTGAGACATCTGAGTAAGCATATTTCAGATTAGGATGACGACTAGGTGTGGTAGAGTCGGTGGTAGTAGTACTAATAGGGCCTAACTAGTAGTTTTTCTTTATTTCTTCTTTGTAACTTTGTTTGGTGATTGACCGATGCATGTGGCCATGTCTTGGGTAGTTTAGGATCGGTAGTGACCAAGGGTATAGATGGATTGTGCTAGCATATGACCACTACACATTTTGTAGTTTCTTTCCCGCTATACCCAAGGTAGTTATAAGCTAATAAAGTCATCCGTTGGTCTTTTGTAAGCTTGTTAACTCCATTTGATGCATGGTCAATATCTATTTTTGCTTAAGTTGTGATATTCCTGGTCTTTCCATACTTGTCAATAATTAGTTTTTCATGTCGTTTCAAAGCGTTCTTTTGATAGCATGCGTAACTTTTTGTCTTTTGTTATCGCAATACTCGCTAGCGCTTGTCATGGAATGTGTTTTGTTGCCTCATTGTGTGAATTTCAATTTGGAGCGCATCCACGATGAAAATTTTGGAAAAGAAACTCGTTGAGGTGCATTTGAGCTTGACCGTTTTGATTTGGCATGGTTTGTTCAACCTAGTTTATATAGTGCGTGGAGATTGCATTTGATTGAGTTTGAAGGGATAGTTGTGGCTCTTGCCTAGTTTTTTGATGTTGAGCATATTTTACGTATCTTGAATTGTGGGAAGATTGCATAGCTCATAGTTTTGTTATCTTAGTTTGCTAGGAAGTCCAAATTGGGGGGGTGTGATAAACCCTCAATAGTGTAAATAATTGGGGCTTATCTCTCTCATTTTGTCACACACACGCGCACAACTTGTTTGATTTGGTTGATATTCCGCAAAAGTTATATTTTTTTGGCATATACAGGTTAATTGTAGGACAGGTTAATTGTAGGAGTAAGGCGCGTTTGAACGCCATAAATAGCTCCCGAGTGTGTGTGTACCCAAGGCCACATGGCACTCCGCTACCAAGTCCCAAGAGTCATGAAAAGAAGTATCGGAGAGTGCTCGGGACGTTGAAGGAAGAAGCAAAAAAAGGCCTGTGAAAGCCCAAGTGGTACCGATACCAGCCTTTACCTGTTGATCAGAAGCAAAGGAAGCAGAACAGCTACTGGTACCTGCCTTACCGTTGGTAACGGTAGCACTTGGAATTCATTTTACTTTCTCTCTACCTTCCTCTTCTCTTTTACTCAATCTCTCTTCCATGGAGCATAAAATGTTAGGGTTTTGAGGTAGTTGTTTTCATTAAAGTTGTAAGTACTCTCCTTATTAATAGATCCCGCTTTTATTTCCATTACTCTGAATGTTTGTATTTCTTCATCTCCTTTATTGATGTTTTCACCCTCCATGGGTGAGTAGTCACCAAGGCTAGGTCATGGTGATTTCTACCTCATGACTTGGGTAGTTTAATGGCTTCTCTCATTTTTTGTGCTAATATTGGTTTGAGAACAAATAGAACACTCTAATCTTCAATCTAAAGTTAGGGTTGTTTATATCTTCGATTGTGTGTAGATAAATCTCTTTGGCACACACAATGTTTGAAACTATAACACTCTTAGTGTTTGATAAAATGTCTAAATGAGTTTCTTTTCGTTTGATTTTCATGGCTAAATCTTCTGAGTGAGAGCAAATGACTTTGACTCTCACTTGAGTTATTGATGAGAAGCATTAAACGGGCTAAGTTATGGATGGATTAAACTTCCTAGACCTTGCCTCCTCTAAATTTCATATCCAACTTCATTTTCTAGTTAAAGTAGGGTAGAGAGAGAATTCAACCCAAATCAATTCAAAGGTTGACCGTCCTAAACGCTAAAGCTCTACGTAAAACAAGCCTCTCGCCTAGCTACATTGACCTTCCTGTGAATTCGACCTCAGACTTCCGAATTATCATGCTACAACCAACCTAGCTCTACGTTTGGGGCAGCCTATTACGCACGCTAGGTCGCAAGCAAGAGCTTTTTTTCCTTGTATTCCTAAGTTTGGGGATTCTCTGTCTAATATATTCATTTCTAGATTTAATTAATTGTATTTTGGTTTGCATCATTTGGTATCAAAGCTTTTTATTTCACCATAAAGTACCTCGTCAGAACCCTAGAGTCACCGGAAATCTCGCCGGAGCACCCCTAACCTAACCCTAAACTTCAAAACTACCCAATTTCACACTGTTTAGATGCAAATTGCACCTTAAAACTCCAAATCACACCCCTACATCTCCAAATTGCAACCAATCAAACCTTAAAATTCCTAAATCTAGACCAACAAACTTAGAATACCGTAAATGAAACTCATATCATCGAAAATAGATGCACTGGATGGATTATTTGATTAGGGAAAATCAAAGCAAACGTTTATAGGACAACTTGAATAAAAATGAATAGTGACAATAGGTTATGGGCGGCCTACCAAGACCCTTAGGAGAAGGGCAGCCTGAGGAAACCCAACTTTGTTTAGAGCAGCCTAACGGATCATAAGGAGAACGACAGTCGATAGGACTTTAAGCAGAGAGATTGATAGAACCCTAAGTATGACACAACATGATTAAATTTGGCAGGCCTTTACCTCTTGCTATGGTCGTCAATGAATCCAAGTGTATTCACCTAGAACTCCGGTGCAGGACAACCAAGAGGAGAGTATTATCATGGAATGGTCATAGTTAGAGTTAAAGGGAGAAATGGAGTCTCAAAGAGGGAACTCAAAAATAACATAAAATAACAACTACTCTCTCTGTCCCAATTTAATAGTCATTTTGGAGTTCGTGCCACTTTTTAATTGATTATATCTTGTAATTTATAATATTTTATGTGATTTTTAAAATATTGTATTATATAACTAATTGAGATATATCACACAAGATCTATATTGGATATATAGCTAATTACCAATTTAAAGATATAACTAGTTTTTTATCTGGTTAGAATAGAACGAGGGACCATTAATTTGGGATGGAGAGAGTAGTAGTGGTATAACTATGCTCATGCCCTTATATCGCTCTGATCATCTTCCCTTTGAAATTTTGTTGTAGTGGTATTTTGAACTTAAGTACTTTCAGTTGGGCCTATAATTGTACTATGGTCTGTTATTTGGATTATCATGTTTAAAATATTGAAATTGTGCTAAGTAACTTAATCATTTTTAAAAATTGTCTAATTAATGCTACCGGAAATCAGGGCGTTACAAAACTAATGGACAAGTAGCTTTTTAAACTTGATTTAAAAACTTGTTAAATTTGAAAGTGTGCTAAATGTGTGTAAGATGATGTCATGATATTGGAGTGGTGAACCCAAATTTTTATTCTAACATGTTGATGAAAGGCGTTAATAGAAAAAGATCTATTGAATGTTTGCAAGGTTCATTACTTTTTTCCTTGTATGGGAGATAAGCAAAACATTCATGTTAAATGAACACATGATAGCATTGTATAAATGGAGTTAGAGCAATGATCTCCAACAATGAAATGGATCTACTATTTTCTGTTATATCCCTTCGACTTTAAGCAAAATTTCAATTTAATCCTTCACGTTTCAATTTGGACGAACATACCTTCTATTTTCGAATTGGTTTCAATGTCAACCATTGGTTAGATGGCGTTAAGTTTTTCGACGGACAGTTTTTAGGGGCAAAATTGTCCTTTCCCCAACATCTCATCTCTCCTTTCCCTTGCAATGTCGTCCCAAAACCAGTCAGAAAGCCATCAAAATTTGGACATTAGGCTCTATGATTGTGGCATCCCTGCTTGCCTCACCACCTCTTGGACGCCCACAAATCAAGGTAGGAGGTTTCTCCACTGCATGAAATCTGGGGTATATATGAGTTTCTCCATCCGTGTTCATGATTTCTTTGATACAATGGAACTTTTGATTGGATTTGACATAGTTACTTTCTCTTGGTTATACAGGAAATTGGGTCTGGGTCTTTTGGGTTTTTTCATCGGTTTGACCCAACCATGTGCGAGAGATCAAGGCCGTTGATACCCAGATTGTTAAGGAAGATGACATTATTGGAGAAGAAGGTGGCAAGCTGCAGGGCAAGGGAGAAGCTGTACGTGGTAGGTTTGGGGATGTCTTGGATGATTGTGCTAGTGCTCCTCTTCTGTCTGATGAAGGAAAAACTGAAGTGGGCTTGAAGGTGGAAGATGGAAGTGGTGGAAGAAGGTGGAGGGAGGTTAAAATGGGATAGTACTACGTAGGTTTAGTATGGAAATAGGTTTAGAAAGGTAGAGGCAGGTTTGGGAATCTGTTTTAGGACCTGTTTTGTTGCAACTAATTGGCACCCTTTTGATGCAATATGGTGCGGTCCCTGTGTAATATCTAGATAGCTAGGGTGCTATTACTATGGTTTATGGAACCTATTTTCGAAATGGTTGTTGGATATGGTGGACATGGCCAATACATACACACGTATGACCACCTCTGGAGGGGAAAGAGCTATTATGCCCCTAAAAATTTGTTGTCAAAAAACCTAATGCCATCTGACCAATTTGAAAATGGAAGTATATGTGTATCCAAATTGAAAAGTTCAATTTTCGTCTGGGTACCACAGAAATGAATCTGGATGACTAATTTATTACTCCCTCCGTTCTTATTTGAGAGTCCATTTTCGGGAATTCAACTATTTTAGAGAAAGTTTAATCATTACCTTGATAGATTTTTAAATTTCCTATTTTACCCATAAGTAGTTTTTATTTCTCTTGTGTTGATCTTTAAATTGTCTGAGCAATTCCCCTCACAAATCACAAGAAAAAGTAAATTTTTGGCGCCATTTCTTATTGATAGCCCCCTCTAGTAAAGTAAATTGAATTTGATTGGGAATCTTTTCCTAAAATGGGTGTCAACCAATTGGAGACAAAAATAGGTGGGCATTTACAAAATTTAAAATAAGAAAGGATAAAATGTTTCGTTCAAGCTTCTTTCGTGTTGACTTTTTAAATTGGATACTCATTTTAGAACGTCCAAAAAAGAAAAGATGAACCATCAAAATAGAACGGAGGGAGTACTACCATTTTCTTCCCCTTGTCTCCAAAATAAGTACTCAAAAGTGTGAAAGAATTCAGTTGGTCTGATATCTTGCTCAGAACCCACCCAGAGGCATATCTCGCTTCTCTTAAATTGGAGACAAGATTATCCTTATACCCTTACTTACACAATTTAGCCCTTAAAAGTAACTAGCGAATGATTTGAACTGGTGGTTCAAGAGAACACATTGAGTAAAATTTAATAGCTTTATTCCATTGTTGTAGTAAATCATGAATTTACATTTCCATATTGGCCAAAAAAAAAAAAAGAATTTACATTTCCAGCTCCATGTTGGAAGAATTGTACAATTCGGCAAAGCAAGGGTGAAAAGGCAGGGATCCAATGGGTACATAGGACCCTTTTTCTTTAACAGTTCTTATCAGACTTTGTAGAACATGGGTGAATTAATTTCATATTGGTCTTATAGTAATCATGATCCTATTTGTACCCCTACTTGAAAATTCAGTAGTTTCAACTATTTAATAACTCACTTTTGTTAAAGTTGGACGCTTTCTACCTAGTCGAATTTCTCCTTTTGTCAGAATTGTTTTATTCTCTTCTTTTTTAGAATTCATTTAGGAACACAAAGGAGAGGATAGATGGTTGTATAAAGCAACAAAGACAATTCTAAATAGAGATTACATGTTCATTTAGAAAATGTTGAAATTTGGGTAATGAGTCCATGGCACACTTGAGTTTACACAAAATTATGATGACATAACAACCCCTAAAATGGACAATGATCTCTTCCTGAAGTGATTTTCTTGTGGAAGACCTGCAACTTTTTGATGAAATGCCCCCTTGCAAAGAAAGTTTAAGACCATTTATGTGTCAAACTAACAACATAAACATGAGCAAAAAAAAGGGAGGGAAAGCAAATACTAGCATAAAGGAGAGTGTATTCGTTGCTAATTGTTCCCGAAAATTGTGTTTCACTTTATTCTCTATTTAAATCTTTTCTATAACTCAAGACATGAACGGCCCTTTTTATAAGCCAATTTGGGTCTTCAGCACGACTTAAGTCTTGATTGTTCAAGACTTCAAACCTAGAGGCCTGCGCTTGCCACGGCCCCTCTTTGATTCTCATACCTTGAGGTACTAAAAGCCCGAATTCCTGGCACCTAACAAAGAGCAGGGCCTTAGCAAATGTCAAATCGCTCTTCCATGACTAGAGTACCACTACCACCATCCTATGCCAAAAAGTGGGATCTCCAAAAAGGGTGATCATCCAAAGCAATGTGGCAATAATAGCAACCGAGTGCAAGTTCTTTGATTTGGCACAAATTGACCAAAAATAGTACATTGTTTAGTAGTACTAAAACTATGTATGGATGGTTCCTATGCCATTACCCTTTAGGTCTGTTTAATTGACCAAATTAAATATGAGATGGAATTATAAATATTGTGATCAGAGTTCATTTTTTATGTTTCAATGCAAGAATCAATTATAGAGAAATTGCACATCCTTGGAAAGGCAATCATGCATGTTGTTGTGGTATTGCTTAATTTCCTCCGTACTAATCTAGTAAGATTGTCCATTATATTTCGAACATTAAATACAAAGATTAATAGGAACCAAAGAGCATGATGGCATCACAAGGAGAAGGAAGAATCTCGCCCATTATATTGTTGGAGTTCCAATGAAATTTGGTTTTGGTTGTAGTGGTGGTGGTGGTGACATTCCAGATAAGGGTTAATTTGGAATTAAAATATTGGTAACATAATGTGTTGCTCAACTTGGATGAGTGGCAAGATTCTTCCCATATCTTCGGATCTTCCTATTTTAAACCAAATATCGGACTTAATTAATGATACTGGCTTGTTTAGTACTGAATACTCGGCTCTACTTTCTAATTAAAAGGGGGGAAAATGGCTCTAATTTCTATATATGGACAGGGTCCTCAGTTCAAATTATTGGAGTTGATGAAAGCTATCTACTTCGGGGAAAGGATCAACTAAATATACCTTTATGCAGAGATAGTAATAGTTTAGAGTCCTTAGACAAATCATGATCGAGATTCCAATTAAGTAGGTTCAAGAAAGCATCCACAGGACACCTTGTTCTCACCAATAACAAGGAATAAAACAATCATTTTAGTGACGCCTCCCCTCAATGGGACGACTTCTCCACCTACACACAAAAAAGCTGAAGAAAAACCTCTCTCTCCTCCAACTGCCCAATTATATGGGTGAAGAGATAGATCTCCAATCAAACTTTGCCAACTGATATAGGTGGTCAAAACTCTAAAGTAATATTTTCAAACGTTAAGTTGAGGCTCACATTAAGATTAGTGATGCAAGGTGAATTTAAGGAATTAATAATCATAACTTATTTTCATTTATATAGGATTAGAAATTTTGTTAGGTATGTATTAATGTAGTTAAATCTTCCTAGAGCTTAATATTCCTTGATTTGAGTGGATTGAGCTCTACCTATTTCCTAGATCTTCGTTTTGCCAATTTGTCTTTTTTTTTTTTTTTTTGGATAGGAGATTGCCCTTGTTCAAGTTATACGATGAGTCAACTAGGCTATCAAAAAGTGTATCAAGGAGTTCGAATTTGTGCGTTACCCTTAAATCCTATGACATGTTTATGGGTTGTTCACACAAGGTGCACTTTTTGCATCCCCTTCTCACTCTAAGCCTCCCCCTTCTCTCCTAGTACACACCGGCGGCTAGGGTTTCTGCCCTATCTATCCCTCTTCCCCTCTTCTTTTTCTCTCTTCTCCCTTTCCCTACACTTTAACTACTTTTCTCTCACTGCCTATTTGTCCCTGACACCGATCTCTTTCCTCTGGCTTTCGCCTCCTTTCTGCTCCGTCGATCACCCGCCGATTACCATTCTTGGGTATAACTGGTTTGGCTTAATGGCAAGATGCGGCCTGGCGGCAGAAGAGGCGTGCATGGTCCATGCATTTCTCCCACCGATTACTACTTGTGGGTGTGTTTGCTTAATGGCTTGGGTGGGCTTTTTGCGGCAGGCGTGGGCTTTATCTTCAAAGGATTAACTACCATTGAAAGTCTACTATTCAAAGCCACAAAATCCAAACACTAATTATATGACACGCAATATTCGAAATTCACTTGCTAATATTGAAGCATTTTATTGAAGTGTGTTTTGCCATGAAAATGAGCTAACTTCTTACATTTGAAAGCTTATATTCTAGTCACTTAACGTGACTTTTGGATGTCTCTATATGATTTTATCATATTATGAAGCTCAGTTGCGACAAATTTCCTTAGGGTAATATGCATGAGTGCATGACCCTTTTTTCACATTTTTTCATTTTTATGAAAGGTCACTTAGGCAATTGCCTAAGGCTCACAAAAAAATTCCTTATTGCGAAAAAGGCGCAATTTCCCAACGAATTAATACCGTGAGCTCCAATGCAGCTAGAGACGATGGCAACTAATTGTCATGATCTTCGTCATCAGTAGAACAAGTGGTCATAGTGACTCCATTACAGGCTGGATTCAGTGTGACTTTCCAAAAATATCTATATCCTCCCTATCTATAAAAAAAATTCTTGTTTTAACACATAAAAAAGGATACTAGTGCCTAGCATTAATCACAAATCTGCCGCAGGACCGCCAAATGTTTTAACCGGTGTAAAAGAAGGTTTTGCTTCATTCGGTATATCCTCTTTATCGGCAAAGGGCCCCTTTACTCACTAGTGCCTAGCATTATTGAGTTTTAGTACTTGGTTTTATCAAGATGACACACAGAGAAACGGATGCATGAAAGAGACTTAGACCGCGAGGCCGCTCAAAAGTTGATCCTAAAACTATGATAGATTTTTGAAAACTTCTGCTCTAAAATCAATTGGCATGCAACAGATTGACTAACCTCTAAACTATATAGACCAAGCTTACGAGAACCGATTTGACAACTTCATTTCACTCACTATGGAGATTCACGACGACCTTTCCCAAAATGTTGCAAAAGAAATCCTCAAATGAATAAGAACCTCCACTACAATCTCCAAATTTGGCTTTTAACCAGCTATACATGATATACGCTTAGACAATTTATCAAACACGTAATGTGTACGACCATGAAACCTTGCCCGAATTAAACTCATACACTGATATACAGTACTACTCCGTGTCAAAAAAAGAAAAGAAAAGGTACAGTACTATTCAAAAGTACAATAACCACAAGCGCAACTAAATAATCCGTAAAAGCAAGCGATTTCGAACTGCAAGAACACAAAATGCCACCTACTGTTATTTCAAATCCACACATTTAAACTTCTCAATTAATCCACAGCAAAACGGATACGGAAATACAATCAACTATATACTATAGAAAGGCACATATTTCAGGCGAATTAAAGCTGGAGCTCAGTGATTCAAGTTGTTCAACGTACAGATCTCAAACAAATCACCATTACCTAACACAGACGTTCAAATACGCAAAATTCCTAGTGTAGTGATTTCCTTTTTTGATCTTTATGTTTATGATAATGAAGTTTTTCTTTTGCCGATCAAAAACAAATAAAGAGAAGCATCGAGTATAGAGAGAGAAACCTGACCTGGTGCTAGAAAACTCGTAGAGCTTATCAGTGCTGGAGAAGATGATGACTCCGACCTCCGCGTCGCACAGGATCGCTAGCTCCTTCGCCTTCTTGAGCAATCCGTTCCTCCGCTTCGAAAAAGTCACTTGCCTGCTCGTCGTGTTGTCGATCCTCCTTATCACGATCTTTCCTCGCCCCATCCTATACGCACATACGTATCGAGATAGAGTAGAGGTAGAAACCGAGAAGAAAGAAGAGATCAAGGAAAAATATCGAAGAGTATCAGTGCGTAGAAATCGAAAAATCGAAGTGAGAGAGAGGGAGAGAGAATAAATGAAAACGAGAACTGTTTTGCGTAATTGTGTGTGTGTGTGTGTGAGAGAGAGAGAGAGAGAAATTTTCCGACGACTGACTTTGCTGGAGACTTTTAGAGCAATCGTTGTTTTGGGCAGTTTTCTGATTAAGGAAAGCCTGTTTTGTTTTGAAGATATAGAAACTATTGTACTACAGAATACCGCCAGTGTACTCCACAATACCACTAGTGGTTTGCACCGTGCCCGGCAGGTGGACAAATGGGGAGACCAGATGGAAAATTACTCAGTGCCCCTCGGAAACTGTCAAGTCGTGTTCCGGGATCCTTATCCGCACGAGTTGACGAAAGACTTTTATAACCGGCGTGAATGTGTGGCGGATGAGAGGTTTGGAATATTACGTGAAGTTGCTTAGGGTGCACTGAATAATATTCTCTGACGAGATAGAGTAATATTTAATGTCTCTTCGGATGGTACACATTGGTCGTATGGATCGCCGACGCGTGGGACGAATCGTGGGACTTCCCCTTTTGGGGAATTTCGCTTTTTCGAAATGGAAATATAATAGTAGTAATAGTGGTATTAGGTTTTTTTTTTGGCAAGGAGTAGAGGTTATTAAAAGTGACAATTTTAAAGTTATTTGAGATTGTCTATTATACCCTTTGGCTTCAAAACCTTGGTAGGATCGAAAAGAATATGCATCAAAATTGCAAGTTAGCCTAAATGATTGATGGCTTGCTTGTTAACTTTCTCCACCTTAACAAATAATATGTTACATAATAATTCATATGTCTTAAATAATTAACCATTTTGATGAGACATGTCATTTTAGAGTAAAGAAATATAATATTTTCGTGCATAATATTTTGAGACATGCATGAAACTATAAAATATAAACAAGAAGGACACTGAGTACGTAAGAGCATCTCAAACCCAGTTATCTTGTTCCCCAAAATGGAGAATGATATCTCCAAAATAGATATTGAATGATATCCCCAAATGGAGATGTGGATTTTAGTATCCAAATTCATTAGGATTCATTAGAACTTTTGGAGACTGAAGTCTAAAAAATAGTTTTTAGAATTCTCACTTGACCCTTTTATCTTTTACTTTTTAATTGCGATACCAATTATTACCAATGTTTTTTTTTTTTTTTTGTAAAATAGATACAAATTTTATTCCATGAGTCTAATGTTTATCAAATCTACGATATTGGCAATACGTTTCCAATGACATCAATATTGATCGTGTTTAAGTAACATTGCAAATTGGAGAAACAATTTGGAGGAAAGTTTTAGAGAAGAAAATGGATATATTGGAATATGTGCAAGTAGTGAAATCTTCTATACTTTCTTTCTAGCTAGATAAATTTCATTTTTTAGAGTTTCTAAAATGGGGGATATATGGGTAAGAATTGGGCTGGAGATGCTCTAAGGTTTTTTTTTTTTGGGTCAATCAATAGAAGAAATCATTTACATCATACATGAAGTACAAAGTATAAATTCGGGACACTATATCAAATGTGTAACAGGTCTTATCTCCTACATGAATATGATCTCCATGTATAGGTCATAGCTTTTGGATTCATAAACAACGTTTCTAAAGACGCCGGGGAATCAATATCTACTATATATTTTAAGTAATAAGTGTCATGGACTCGCATGGTGGTCCAAAATTGGTTGGATACTCAGGGCCGGCTTATGGCCAAGGCCAGGAAAGTCCGCGCTTCCGGCCCCCCCAAAAAAGTTAAAAACGAGGACCCTCAAAATTTTATGGTCCCTATATATGTATGTATATATTGGTTCCTATTCACACCTCTTCCCGTCCGCACCTCCCCTTTCCTGATCGAATTTCGATGATCCGAGCCGCTCAATGTGTTCAGAACGTGATTTTAAGAGTACCCGCGTGTAATCGAAAATCGAAAAAAAAATGCCGGGAAGGACTTGATTTGAGCAGTTTTTTATTGAACCGTTCAATAAAATACAAACAAAAACTGTTCAGATGAAGCCCTTCCCGATCATTTTTTTTGCCGATTTCTCACGGGTACCCTTAAAATCACGTTCTGCACACATTGAACGGCTCGGATCATCGAAATTCGATCGGAAAAGGTGAGGTGCGGATCGGAATCAGGTCATGGAGTCCTGACCTGATCCGGACTGTATGTATATATATATAGAGTAAGCTTCTAATGCGGACATCCGCATCCAAGCAAAGTGCGGATCACCCCATTTCTTCCCTTTTCCTATTGAATTTTGATGATCCGAGCCGTTTAATATGTTCAGAACGTGATTTTAAGGGTATTCACGAGAAATCGGCAAAATAAATGACCGGGAAGGGCTTGATTTGAGCAGTTTTTATTTGAACTGTTCAATAAAAAATAAACAAAAACTGCTCGGAT
>JAOTQK010000021.1:6834165-6859084 GCA_025642025.1 Rhododendron ferrugineum
TACCCTTAAAATCACGTTCTGATCACATTGAGCGGCTCGGATCATCGAAATTCGATTGGAAAAGAGGAGGTGCGGACAATGCGGACGGGAATAGGTTTGGACTTGAACCGGACTGTGTGTGTATATATATATATATATGTACATATATGTATGTATGTATGGTCCAAAAAAAATTGCACTAGCCTCCTTTATACAAAATATGTCCAATTGAAATTTAAGAGCTACAAAATAGGCTCAAATGATGGAATTACTCATTAGTAACACTAAGGCGTTAAAAAAGAAAAAGAAACGGCTGGAGCCTGGAAGATATTGATAAGAGTACTGAATCTAATGTATCCTCACAGTAGTATGATGGGTCTAGTTACACCATAGTGTAACTGTGGTAAGTCGGTTAGGAGTCAGTTAGTGGAAGTATATAGTGGAGTGGAGGTGCTAGTTGTTGACAGCTGTATTAGTTCAAGTAGTTAGACTTTACTCTTGTATAAAGTAGTATTCAGTATCAATGTGAATCAAGAACGGATCTGTTGTAAATCTCTTCATGGTATCAGAGCCATCCAACTCTCACGAGTAATAGATCCTTTTCGCCTCTCTCTGAATTTCTTCGATCCTCTTCGTTTCTCTCTGAATTTCTCAATCATGGCTGATTCGAGTTCATCATCGTCCTCTTCTGTTACTATACCAGAAAACCTCAAGCTTCTGATCTCAAATTTGAGTTCTCTTGTTACAGTGAAACTCGATCCAACTAATTTCATCATTTGGCGAAAACAGATCCAGAATATTCTTCAAGCAACTTATCTGTTTGACTATCTCGATGGAACAATTGCTTGTCCCTCTCCGATCATCAAAGACCAGAATGGCAAAGACATCGTCAACACTGAATTCATGAAGTGGAAAATCATCGATTCTCATCTTCTCAGCTGCGTAACTGCAACGCTTACTACTCCAGTGTTTTCGCTTGTTCTTGATCTCTCAAGTAGCAGAGAGGTATGGCTTGCTCTTGAAAAGCGCTTTACTACTCTTTCCCGATCTCACATTCACCAGTTAAAAGATCGTTTGAGTAATGTTAGTAAAGGCTCCAGATCTATGGAAAATTATCTGAAACAAATTAAGGAAATTGCTGATCAATTGGCAATTGCCTCTTGTCCAATTCAAGATGAGGACTTAGTTTTCCATATTCTGCACGGCTTACCTAGTTCTTATGATGCTTTTAATACCTCCATTTGGACTAGATCTGAATCTATCACAGTTGATGAACTCACTTCTCTGTTGTGTTCCGAATCTATTCACATGGATTCTCACACAAAAGTTTCCCCTAATTCTGGTGATTTGGCTGTGGCTTTTGCTACTAATGTGTCTGGATCCACAAATTCATCTTCATCCTTTTCTGGATCTCGTGGTTCTAACTCTATGTTTAGAGGACGGTATTCTTCTCGGCCCGGTTATAAAGGAGACCGATATCCTTTTCGAGGTGGTGGTAGAGGTTTTGGTCACAACTTCAAATCTCCTAATTTCACTGGTTTCTCTGGGGCATCAACTTCTTCTGGTAGTGGTTGTCTATCTGGAACAGGTTCAATCGTTTGTCAGATATGCAACAAACCTTATCATACAGCTTTGACTTGCTGGTATCGCATGGATTATACTTTTCAACCATCTTCACCTACAACACAACCTGCTACTTGTGCATTTGTTGCTTCAACCTCTACCACACCTCCTTCAGACTGGTTTCTTGACTCTGCAGCTACACATCATCTTACAAATGACCTGACTAGTATGCATCTCTCTCAACCTTATCACGGCAATGAACAGGTTATGGTTGGCAATGGAGCTGCCCTTCCTATTCAACATTATGGTAAAGGAATCTTACCTACACCTTCCCATTCATTCTGTCTTAATCAAGTTCTTCATGTTCCTTCGTTGACCAATAATCTTGTTTCTATTCAAAAACTTACCAAGGATAATAACTGCACTGTCACATTTGATGATTCCTCTTTTCTTGTTCAGGACAAAGTCACGAAGAGAATTCTGTCTAAAGGTCACAACACTCATGGCCTTTATTAATTCTCTTCCTCTGGTTCTTCAGTTTCACAACCCCAAGCACATCTTACTACTGCTGTTTCTGCTGCAACATGGCACAACAGACTTGGTCATCCTTCTACTCTCAAGTTTCACCAACTTGCTAAATACTTACAGTTGTCTACCTCTAATAAGTGTACACCTCTTAATTGTACACACTGTGCAGTGTCAAAAAGCCACAGACTACCTTTCCATTTGTCCAATTCTACTGTAAATAAACCTTTGTCTCTCATTCATAGTGATGTGTGGGGACCATTTCATATGTCTACTTCTGGTTTTACCTATTATGTGCTTTTCATTGATGATTATAGTCATTTCACGTGGGTTTATCCCTTAACACACAAGAGTGAAGTGTTTTCCAAATTCCTTGCTTTTAAAGTCTATGCTGAGAAACAATTTGGCACTTCACTTCAAGTGTTTAGAACAGATGGTGGGGGTGAATATGACAGTACTCAATTTGCTGACTTCTTAACTCAACATGGCATTGTCCATCAGTTGTCATGTCCTCATACTCCCTCACAAAATGGAGTAGCCGAGAGGAAACATAGACATATAGTGGAGACTACTATAGCTCTCTTGCATCAGTCTTCTTTACCTCTTAAGTATTGGTTTGATGCATTAGCAATAGCAGTGTTTCTCATTAATAGAATGCCTAGTTCTTCTCTAAGTCACAAAACTCCTTTTGAAGTTCTGTTTCATTCTATTCCAGATTATTCTGTTTTTAAAGTGTTTGGGTGCCAATGTTTTCCTTGGCTAAAACCTTATACTGCTCACAAGCTTCAACCAAGATCAATACCATGTGTTTTTCTTGGTTATCATCCTTCTTACAAGGGTTATAGATGCCTTGATGTTTCCACAGGACGTATTTACATCTCTAGGCATGTTCTTTTTTATGAGACAGTTTTTCCCTTTGCTCCTTCTATGTCTATATCCACTACACCACCTACTCCTTCTCTATCTCAGTTACAAGCTTTCTTTTGGTCAACTACTTCTTTAATTCCATCTGCTAATTCCTCTGTTGGTTCCCTTTCAGTTCCTCATACATCTTTTACAGATTCCCCTACTAATGTTGTTTCTATCTCTCATCCTTCTTTGTCCTCTACTCCTACCTCTTCTCCTACTGCCTCTTGCTTAGATCCTTCAGTTACTTCTTCCTCTCCTGCTATACCAATTCAATCTCTTGAAATTCACCTTCCCTCTTTACCTTCTGTCAGGTCAAAACCTCTACCTCCTAAACATTCTATGCTCACTAGATCTAAGGCCAAAAACCTGCTCTCCAACCCCCATTGTCTTGCAGCTCTTGCTGCTCTTTCAGCATTTATTGAACCAGTTTCTATTCAAGAAGCTTTTCAGACTATTGTCTAGACTCAAGCCATGACTAAGGAATTTCAAGCTCTACAGGCTCAGCATACTTGGTCTCTTGTTCCACTCCCTGCCGGCAAACATGCTATTGGATGCAAATGGGTTTATAAGCTCAAGAAGAATTCTGATGGTAGTATAGCTCGACATAAGGCAAGACTCGTTGCTAAGGGCTATTTGCAAGAGGAAGGTGTGGATTTTCAGGAAACATTCAGTCCTATGGCCAAATAGCCCACTGTTAGAATTCTATTATGCATGGCTTTACATTACAATTGGCCTCTCAAATAGTTAGATATCTCTAATGCTTTCCTTCACGGAAAGTTAGAAGAAGAGGTTTACATGTTTCAACTTGCTCGTTTTGTTGATCCTGCTACTCCTACACATGTCTGCAGGTTACATAAGGCTTTGTATGGCCTCAAACAAGCTCCAAGGGCTTGGTATTCTACTTTTTCTTCTTCGTCAAGGGTTTGCCAATAGTCATTGTGATTCTTCTCTATTTATTTGTGTACAAGACTGACACTGTGATCACCATCTTATTAGTCTATGTCGATGATATTATTTTGACTGGCAACTCTCCTACTCATCTTCAACGTCTCATATCTCAAATGCACTCTGCATTTTCTATGAAGGAACTTGGTTCTCTTTCCTATTTTTTGGGTGTTGCTATTCAATCTTGTGCTAAGGGCCTTTTCTTATCTCAGTCTAAATATGCTAGAGAAATCCTCTACAAAGCTGGTCTTGCTGATTGTAAGCCATGCATTTCTCCTTCCGTGATCAAGCCTAACTCCTCTTCTGCGTCCTCTGCCCCCTTTGCTTCTCCAGTTCTTTTTAGGAGTATTGTAGGTGCTCTCCAATATCTCACTATTACCTGATCTTGCTTTTGCTGTCAACCAAGCCTGCCAACATATGCATTCTCCCACCGTTGGTAACTTTGCAGCAGTGAAACGATTGCTCCGATATCTTAAGGGTACTCTTGATCATGGTCTAATCTATCAACCTTCCTCTTTTGAGCTTCATGCTTTCTCCGATTCTGATTGGGCTGGGGACTGCTCTGACCGTAAGTCTTCTTCTGGCTATTGTGTGTATCTTGGTGACAATCTTATTTCTTGGTCTGCAAAGAAACAGATAACCGTTTCTCGTTCCTCTACCGAGGCTGAGTATCTCTCTCTTGCTCACACTGCTGCTGAATTGAGTTGGCTTCAAATGCTTCTTCGTGACCTTCATATTCTGGTTACTTCCACTCCAGTGTTGTGGTGTGATAACACCTCTGCTATTGCCTTGGCCACGAATCCTGTGTTTCATGCTCGGTCCAAGCATATCGAGGTTGACTGTCACTTTATCCGCGATCGTGTTGCTGCTAAAGCTTTGTCTCTCCAGTATGTCCCCACTTCAGATCAATTGGCTGATATTTTTACCAAGGCATTACCCATTGCTCGGTTTCAATATCTCAAAACCAAACTTCTGGTGATTTCATCTCCCATCAGTTTGCGGGGGGATGATAAGAGTACTGAATCTAATGTATCCTCACAGTAGTATGATGGGTCTAGTTACACTATGGTGTAACTGTGGTAAGTCGGTTAGGAGTCAGTTAGTGGAAGTATGTAGTGGAGTGGAGGTGCTAGTTGTTGACAGCTGTATTAGTTCAAGTAGTTAGACTTTATTCTTGTATAAAGTAGTATTCAGTATCAATGTGAATCAAGAACGGATCTGTTGTAAATCTCTTCAATTTTCAGTTCGGTGATTGCAAAGTACTCAATCAGGCTCTATCTCCTACGCTACCATCTATGTTAGATTACCAAATTTTTTATAGTTAGAGGGAATTAGAGAGAAAAAGAACTCCTAAAAGAAAAGCCGCGTAGCCAATCAAAAAGAAGAAGAAGAAAGAAACGCAGACGCTTGAGGAGTCGAAGGGGAGGGAAGATATAGGAAGGCCTCATTCAAGATGTTCGTTTTCGGCCTCTAAAACTTATGAGCCGGCTCTATGGATACTTAACTAAAACTATCAGGTCAATGGTTTAATTCTTGGTCACCACGAACTCCTTAATCCTCAAACTGTCAAACATATATTGCATGAATTTCTCGCATGCTTTTTTAAAAATTAGAGTAACAACTGTCATTATTAAATTAAAATATAGATCACATTGTGCCAGCTGGTGCCAAACATTCAAAATCACTTTTATAACAAAAATTGACTTAGTTAAAGTACGTACTGGTATCACACAAACAGCTAAAAAAGTTTTATAAACTAACAAAATCATATGGTTTTTTGTTATTGCAGTATCAAACTTTTACTTATTTTTGGAAATCTCCAAGGGATCGACCAAGTGGTCAAAGCTTATAAAAGTTTAAGAGTTTGCTCCTCCTTAGGTTTCATGATCCAAATCTTCAATATATTATCAACTCCTGTGAAGTCAGTCCATATATATAAGGTTATGCCCCGACTTTAATCAGGTTTTCTACGAGTGAATGGTGAGATTCGCTCTCTAAAGATTAGTAAAGATGCCCGTAATTTGATTCGTACACCGTGAGGCATAGAAAGAAAAGAAAGGGAAAAAAAAAAAAAAAACCTTCCAGTTATTTGGAATTCCCAATTTATTAGTTTCTCAGAAGCATCTTTTTATATTTTCCAATGGAAAAATGTTCTTTATGTCACCTGTTGGGGTCCCAAACGAGATTTTAGTTTTTAAAGGAGGGTAATTAAGTAATTCCAAAGTTAGTACGAGTCCACGTGTCAGCACATTACTTGGATAACGGAAAAGTAATGTACGATGATGGTGCTTTCCTATTTCAGGTTTTAAGGTTGCCGTTTCAGGAAACAAGGGACTGAAAGGAGCACGCCTGAAAGCCATATTAATTTCCATGTTCTGATGTTTGTTCTCTCTCTCTCTCTCTCTCTCTCTCTCTCTCTCTCTCTCTCTCTCTCTCTCGTCAACAATTGCAAGTTGTAAATGTCACCCATCAGCATATCTCGTGCTGATAGTAAACATTTAGCTACAAATCTATATATAACTCCTCGTCTTCAACTCGTCAACCAAGAATTTACTAGCTATGGCATATTCATGGCTAAAGATTTGTAGATGGAGATAATGAAGATATATTGGGTAACCACTGTTAAATGCTCACCATTAAAGTATCCACGAATCAGGATTTTAACTTTAACTTGGTCGGTCACAATTCGTTCCATTATATTTCAACTGTTATATTTAAAACAAGTTGAGTCAGCCAAAACTATTGATCAATGTAGCTAGATGTTTTGAGTAATATTAAGAATTTAATAAAAGACAGATAAGTTTGTTAATGCGAGACTGCTACTGAGGCTAGCTGAATTGAGCAAAACGACCACTTGTCCGGTGACCTATCTCCACCAATGTATATATATGTATATTCAAACATTAATATGTATTAGAACCTTATATAGTAGCATTTAGTAATCAAGATTACTTCAAATGCAAACCAAGCATACGTTACACCAAACCTCGTGGTACGTAGTTTTGACGGGAAAAAAAAGCCTCACCATATAATTAAAGGAAAAGAAAATTATATTAAATTTCACAGCTGGGAGACTCGAATCCAAATATCATGCGTAGGTGAGGGACCCACCAGGCCAACTCCGTAAAAAGGTGACTCGATCAGGGGTATACCAAAACAATGAAGATCAATAGCTACACTATACTAAATCAAGACATAAACAAATAATTTCCACAATCATATTGCTTGATGTCATAATCTTGCCCATGCCCGCTCCGACAATGTTATGTTATAATAACTCAAGATGCAATAATTAACCCATTTTTAGTACTTCAATAGCTCTTTCACTTAATCCAAGTAGAGGTCCACCACCACCACTTGTTGCGATCAATCAGTATCTTTTTTTATCTACTAATAGCAAAATCTACTAATAGCAAAATCTACTAATAGCAAGTTAATTACTTGGGTCGTAAATCTTAAGTTACTTTTGATTTGGTGGATAATATTTCAGACAATATCAAATGATCGATGTTTGCCACTTGCTGCAATTAGTTAGTGACCACGAGAGGTCGTTCTCTTGTGACAACATAGTCGGGATGATTATCGAGCTTTGGTGCTCTTTTGGGTTCTTGATTTATTTTGTATGTCATGTGTATCAATAAATTTTCCATTGCTTAGCAGAAAAAAGGAAATCAATGCATGGTTTGGAACACTCCGTAACTTGAAAAACAAAATTAACTTTTGTTGTAAGTAAGTTCAATTGCAGCAAATACCTACAATACACTTAAACTGTGTTTCTTGTGAACTTTTTTTGTCTTGGAATTTTTTCGGTATTCTTTACTTTTTGTTGAGCTTTTCATCGTAATTTTTTAGATTAATCATTCGTCTCGGCAAGATGAATTAGAAAAGTATCAAAACGTGGACCAATGTTGAAAAAAGTTCGTATATATAAGACGATAATTTAGACTAATTAAAAAAATAACTATTTGATTATTATTTTTGGCTTTAGTGAATTTTTTTTGCTTTTGGTTATAATTTTGTTACATTTTAGACTTCTCTCATTGAGATGGATAATTAATCCAAAAAATATGATGCGATCTAATAAAAATTCAGAAAAGACGAACAAAATTCACAAAAACCAAAAAGAAAAAAGAGTTTACAAGAATGGAAATAACTATCACCATTAAAAAACAATCATCAATAGTTCAGTACTATCTAAGGAGGCGTTTCCACTAACATCAGTTTTAACTTTTTGGTTGTCCTTATTTGAATTTTTTAAGCGTTTATTAGTTTTGCGTCAAAATTTTATTTATTATTGGTTCGTCTCGAAGAGATGGTCGTGTCGAAAAAGTAAAAAATTAGGACTTTTACGAAGGTATTTTTGGAAATATCCAAGAAAACTCAAAAATGTCAGCTTTTTAAGTTTTATCTTGAATATTTTCAAAAATAGTTGTGCAAAAGTAATATTTTTTAATTTTTCGATTTTTCTTGTCGAGATGAACCAATAAAGTATAAAAGTTTGACGCAAAATTAACAAACGCAAAAGAAAAATTTAAATAAGGACAAAATCAAAAAATTGTAGTCTATAAATTTTTTGTTAGCAAAAACTCCCGTTATCTAATTAAGTAGGCGGAGATACGATACAATGTTAGAACGTATGGCTTTTACTTCATTTATTGAACAATTAATATACAACTACACACACAATCACACAAACTACTCACATCAAACATGGGGCCCATAGTACACACAGTGTATGTGGGTTCCATATTTGATGTGAGTGAGTTTGTGTGTGTAAGTGTGTGTGGTTGTAACATAACTGTTTATTAAATGTATAACTTATTAGTACGGAATCTTTATAATCATGTAAATAAGAAGATAGTACGGAATCTTTATAATGATCTTCAAATTAAGATTAATGAATAGCTTCTTTTGCCGAGAAAATGAAAAAAAGATACAAAAAAAGTCTTCGTATTCAGAATGTGACATGGAACGTGCCAGCATATTACACACACTACTCGTTAAGGTCACATTCCAAAGACTAAGATATGAAGAACCTGTATTGCTCTAAAAAAAGGTTTATGACGCAGGAGCTTTAGACTTGGTAGCCGTGAGAACGACGAAGAGTTATCTTAATTAGTTTAAAGTGTCTATCCAGTGTTCCGTCAAAGTGTCTGTCCTAGTCATGTCTTTAATTTCTAGTCAAAGTATTTCAGTGTTATTAATGTTGCACACATATGCATGCAGTTAGTTACATGAAACACATCTTCTAGATTTATCATTATGCATGTAAATCAAGGGTCGTCTAGGTATTTTAAAGGTCTATCTTGGGAATCGTTAAACTTTAATTCATTGAGTCTTGAAGAGTCATCTTTTTGTACGTAATACCTATTTATAGGTGATCTAATGAAATGACAAGGGGAGTTTGAGTTGATTACTAAATATTGTGCAAGTATGTCTTGCTTAGAGTGAGTGATTCCTCCTATAATTAAGTGACAGCCGTGATTTGTAGCATCGAGCTGGCATCCGCTACTCCAGTCGAGTGACATCCCGGGACTACCCCAACCTCGCAAGTCTCGCGCAGCCTGCATGAGTTTAACCAATAGAAAATGATGATTGTACAGATAGTATAGTTTATCGGAGTCACTAAACAAAAGGCAAAAGACAATAACAGAGCAACGACCTTTCTAGTCTAATGATAGAGGCAAAGAACGCTTCTCGATGCAAATCGCAGTAGTTGATCTACGGTGGTATTGCATAACCAGCCTCAGGGGCGGAGGTAGGAGGTAGTTAGTGGGGGAGGTGGCATGTGCCACCCCGTTTCAAAAATAACCAAAAATAATAATAATAAATTTACGCTTGATATGGTTAAATGAAAATACTTGAGCAACTTTGCACCAAAGTATGCTTGTTTGGTAGGGTGCCTTAGTGTTAGGCACGGGTACCTGCAGGTTTCGAATCCCATGGCGCACTATTTTCCTTTTTTCTGTTTTCCAGACTCTTCTCTCTCTTTCTCTTTGCATTCTTACCAGCTTTGTAACCCTTTCCCACAAATTGTCACTGAAGTGACTAATTTGAAAATTAATTTTTTCCAAGACCCATTCAAATACATAAATTTTTTAAAAACTAACAAGCCTATATGTCTTGCATATGCATACCACAAGAGAGTTGAAGCAAAGCCTTTATTTCTTTTTCAAAACGACAAAACCTAACTTCACACTTCATTATTTTACTTCATTTCTTCCCACATAACATATAACTACATTTCTGTTGAATGGTGCCACCCCGCGTTCAAATCTTAGCTCCGCCACTAACCGGCCTTTCAACCCCACTTAATTTAACGGGGTGACTCCCCCATGTAGTGGTAAGTCATGAGTTCAACCTTTGGGACTTGTACTGATGGTTTCTCCGGTTGGAATCTCAGATTACTGATGATGCATGCATGAAAACTGATCCGGCAGTCAAATAATTTTAAAAAAAAGAGAGCAAAATTAGTTCCCGTTGAACAAAGTCCAAGATTATGTTTTAGATTGATGCATGTGGCATTTGTTATTGCTTTGTAGTAAAAGTAGTAGTGGTTATGCAACAATTTGGTCCATTTGGGTGATGCGGAATGGGTATATTTTTAAGAATGCGGCTGTAAACACAGAGGAGGTGGTGGATAAAATTAAATTCAGAGTGGCTATGTGGATCAAAGTTAAATTCAATATTAGGTTGTACTCCATGGAGGATTTTAAAATGTTTCTGGATGGTATCTATTTGTTAAAACTGTAAATTTTAAAATGTTTCTAGATGGTATCTGTTTGCTAAAACTGTAATCTGTTTTGGCGTTTATCATTCAACTTCGTGCTGGATGATTTACGTTCCCCCCTCCCCCGGTTGAGTAGAGCAACTGTGCTCCTCAGCCTCCCCTCTCGATGTATCCTTTCGAGCTTTATAATGCTCCTCAGCCTCCCCTCTCGATGTATCCTTTCGAGCTTTATAAAATTTCCTTTTGCTGAGGAAAAAAAAAAGTAGTAGTGGTTGCCAACTATAGTACGGAGTACTATAGTAGTAGTATAAAAGTTGAGTGGCTGACATTTCATTGAACTCTCCAAATGCACGAGAATCAGAAAGGCAGATGTCAAGATTGGATACGCTGACGACTGACATGCATATGTATGCATTGAGAGGACTCATGCCTTGGCCAATATTCGAGGTAGACCTTCCCCCACTCCGAACAACCTGCATTTTCTTGGAGAGCACACTGCGGCTGGCTATCAAATGAACTTCGCAAAAAGTTTATACTGTAATCAATAACTTCAAAGGTACACAAATTCTGAATATAATTATATTTGGAGTCGTTCGATGCATGAGAACTTATTTGCATAAAATGATTTTAATTTGTAGAACAAAATATGTTTGAAGTTGTGTTATACTGTAAATTAAAGTTATTTCCCTAACATTGCTCTAAAGTTTAGGAGAAAAAAATTCAAAATACAACGCAAATATTGCAACAAAGTACTACAAAAAAAAAATCCCAATGTGTGCTCTTGATCTCCAAGATTTGCGAGCTTGTGTCTCCACCTGTGCCCATGCATATTCTCTTTATTCTGATAACTCAAAATGTTTGAGCGAACTCAGGCACACGCTGATTTTATAAACAATATTTGCTAGACTGGCCAATGAGATTCGCTTGTCGATAGAATCAACCCGAAAAATTGAGGGCAGGGATTAAAACAATAGTAGTAATTTCTTACATGCCTCCAACTTGTAAGTATTGGACAAGTGTCAATCATCAGCCAAATGATGAGTATATAAAGGAAAGTGACTTCCCAAAATAACTTGCCATCTCGTTGGAATCCAAGGAGTCAGAAAATGTTTCTTTACAAAGTGATGAGTTCTTTTTTTGTTGAAAACCATTTCTCTGTGGTCTGTGATGTGTGCATCATTTTTAGGAGTTCTAGGAAGAAGCAACTGAGCTGGCTTAATTTACCCAAAAAAAACTGAGCTGGCTTTTTATCTCTTTTGAGAAAGGATCGAATGGTATTTAATTTTCTCTCTCTAGATTCCACTGCCTTTTTCCCTATATACTATCTGGTTGCTGAAACTGTACGATGAAGACGATGTTAATCGTAGTATATTCGTTCAACATTCCCCCCCAACCACCCCCCCTCTTTGTTTTTCCTTTTTTGCTCGTCTGTTTCAAATCTTTCGATCGATATATACTCCTATAGTTTTTCCTTTTTTGATCGGCAAAAAAATACTAATTTGTTAAAAACTTGATAAGTGTACATCAAGGAAAGATAACGGAAGCCTAGCAGGCTAGCACCATGATACTAATACATGAGATAGGAAAAAGAGAAACCTCCAATAAAGCAAAGCATCAAATGATGGATAAAAAGCTAAGATAAAGGCCAAAACGGGTGGCCGGAAATCAGGTTTCCGGTAAGCTGTTTTAAAAAAACAATCAACACCTACCATGGCTAAAGCTGACAATTAGCAAAGATGCGTACATTCTTTTGTTGGGGTATCTTTCTCTGATTTATTCATGGAAATGTACCCATTTACTGTAATATACTAGTAATAGTTTTCAGAGCAGTTTCAACGTCCCTGTCCGATCGACAAAGTCCAATAAAACTCAGAGCATCTTAAAATTAAACAAACGCTACTTGATGGCATAAATTAAAAGTTAGCATAAATTAATTGTACTTTTTTCTTTTCCGGGCATAAAGTGACAGTTGGTTCGTCCCCTTTCTCGCGGGTCAAGGGGTGTCTAGTCGTAAAGGGCAGAATTGGTAAAATTGCATATTTCAGTTACGGCGATCGTTAAATATGAACAAAGAAATGTTCTCTGAAATCATCACATTCGTTCTATAAATTTATTTGTTTTCATCAGAAAAAATTAAATTAAATTAAAGACTTCACATGAGATCAATGTCACGATGCCACATGCACAACAAGAGTAGCTAGAAAGAGATACTAATAGAAGTTGTGCCATTCTTCTTAGGCATCTCTATGTGAAAAGCAGTAGACCAACCAATAATTTGATTTTACCAATATTTTTTAGATTTGTGAAGAATTTCGAAAGAAAAAAGAATAGTAATGGGTCGACCATGGGAAAAACATAAAAGAAAGCTGATAAAAAAAATAGAAAATTAAAGAAACATCTGTTAGAAGCTAATTCTGTCTCTTTTTTCCGTCTCGATTTGTTTGACCCTTTTTCAATAGTCGCTCTTAATGGGGCCAACAATAATGAATTTTGATCTGAACTGTTTGAGGATATTTTTCAATTATCAAAATGTTTTAACTAGTCTTGTAGAGAACGTTTTTGAAATTAAATCAACAAAAAGAATATGTTAGCAACCATATAAAACATTTTTCTAAACATCCAGGATAGTGAAAAGGAACATACAAATCGGGACGAAAAAAGAAAATAAACTTTTTTTTTTTATCGGCAAGAATATAATCTTTTTTTTTTATCGGCAAGAATATAGACTATATTATGAGTTAATATATCTGTAAAATAAATCAAGATATATATGTACGAGGAATCTATTTCTCTCACCCTCTACAAATCGATACTCCAATAAAGTAAAAGTTGGAGTAAACGCATTAACATGGCTTGATCAATATTTTAATTGTTGCCCACATTTTAAGCTTCTAATTGGGTGATATGATAATTCATAATTTTGGCTATGTAAGGCGAAGGTTGGCGCAAAGTACTCTGTTGCCACATACAAAAACAAGAAACGTGCTTATAAAAAAATTCAAGTAAAGTATTGGAAATATTATAAAGTAACTAGGAATCTAACGTTGTACAAAGCGGCCATGTGGTTATGAGAAAAAAATAAGTGCTCCTTCATAAGGTCATAGATTTCAATTCATTTCTACGGAAACTAAACATTTCAAACCTTGGGGTCACTGGGGATTATGCCCGATCGGTACCTTCAAGGCCCCGAAATTAGTCAAAGTGCGCGTAAACTGGCTCGGACATCCGGTTATTAAAAAAAAAACGTTGGACAAAGCTAACCTATTAGCAAAGGGGAATTGTTAGGCAGAGAGAAGAAGATGAGACCGGGCTAGATAGATAAAGATTCTTCACAATCGGCACCTTTAATTAGTAGTACATAACTCCATATATGAAAGAAAATGATATAGACATTCCGTCTGACCAAAAAAAAAAAAGAAAGAAAATGATATCTCTTGGGATTCCCTATATATTAATTGTATACTACAACTTAAATTGACCATATTTATTGGAAGTAAAAATAGAGAGAGAAGGTTAATTAGATGTCATTTTGCCATTGATTAGATGAAGTCATCGTCTACGCAAGTACTCGTGATTGATATTTTTTTGTTTTTCATGTATTCAAACTTTAGTTGGGTTGCGACTAGTAGAAGCTGTTGTGGATAATGTTGTCTATGGTTCAGCTGTTGTGTTCACTGTTTTGGATCTGTCCTCTGTTCAAATTGAAGTGACTTTTGAATTTTATTATATTGGATCGTGATTAGTGGAAGCTATTGTGGATTATGTGGCCTTTGCTCAAGTCTAGCAACCATATTTCTCTACATCAGTATCATCTCTCATTGCAATGTTTTGCAATAATTGAAGCATTTTGTAATTGAGGATTACATCATCGGTTAGTTAGGTCACCTTTGTGTATTAACACTTTTGCCATGTGTTTTTTTTCCCTCTTTCTAGAGGAAAGGAAACACTTATGAGTTATGTCTTCTTCATTAGATCTATGTAGTCACTTGGCATTGTCGTCATTTTCTCTTCCTTCCCTCTTGAGAAATGCTCCTTATAGCCTTATAGACTGTATATTTGATTAACTTTTTTTTTTATTTCAAATTCATTTACCCAAAAAAAAATACTTTGGCGCGTATGAGTCATGGAAAATAAGTGACATAAATGTAAGAACGTTAAAATCTGCACTACATAGTGAAAGATTCAAAGGAAAATGAGCTTATAAATGCAACTTTTGATTCATACCGTCCAATCAAATATGATTTGATAAGTTGGTACCTTTTGTATGACTTATCCACTACTTAGTGGAACGGAATTTTTCTTTTTCTGTGCACGATTTGAGTATCAAGAATTGCGTTTCTTATTTCAAATGTACTAGTATCACATCCAAACTTACACCCAAATACACACCCATCACTCACATGAGTGGTGGGTCCCACACACACTACACACTCTTATTTTTGGACTTCAATATAGAACGTAAAAGAGTAACAATTAAAAGTTCATGATTTGAGATAGAATTATCAATCAAAAGATAAAGATCGAGTTCTATGAACCATAGTTTACTACAGTTGTAAATGACCAGAGTAAAAGATATTGAAATCTGAGTTGACTATTACTCGTAAATTAAAAAGTACTCTCTCCGTCCCACAATGGATGTCCCAAACCACTATTCTCATCTCTCACAAAATTAACAATTATTTTTTAATTTATACTCCCTCCGTCCTCTTTTTACAGTCCAGTATTTTATTTTGAACGGTCCCTTAATCGTCCATTTTGTAAAGTTAGTAGGTAAAAGTTGGTACATTTTCCATTTTGCCCCTAAAAGTAGATTCTATTTTGAAAAGTTAGTGAGTAAAATTGTAATGATGGTGTCTCTATGGAGGGTGAGTAGGGAAAGTGGAGGTAAAAGTTAATGTGAGAGGTGTAATAATGATATTTTCTTAATAAGTTGGAGTTACGAAGCGGGGCACTTAAAAAATGACGGAAGGAGTAATACTTTAAATATGAAATATATGAATTTTGTTTAATAGATTTCACTTAGTTTTATTAAACAAAGTTTGTAAAATTATAAATAAAAAATACTATAAATAACAAAATCTAGATGATTTTTGAAAGGTGTGAATAGTGGTTTGGGACATCTACTGTAGGATGGGAGAAGTAATGATTTTAGTATTCAAAATTAAATATTAATTATATTTCAAGCTAATTGATGTCAGAGTTGTGTGTGTGAGAGAGAGAGAGTGATGTCAAATTCGTCAGAGGGGTGTGTGTGTGTGTGAGAGAGAGAGAGAGAGAGAGAGGCAAGACAATTGAACCAAAGCCCAAGCAATTGCACCCAAATAGCCCAAAATCTGCAACCACAAAACACATCTTGACCCAAAGAAAGAAAGGCAGCCCAAAGGTACACCTCTAATGAAGCCCACACCCCCATTTCGGAGCGCGTCAAGCACGCTCTTCAATACGCGTGGGGACAATTACGCAGGTATGATGTACGGCGACCTTTATACTACAACACAAAACCACGAATAACGAGATGGTACCACGTGGTGCCCGCTCGGTGCATCTAGACCGTCTATTTTGGTTTTGGACGGCTAAGATTTGGAGAGAAAAAAAAGAGAGAGAGTGGTGGGGTGAGAGGAGAGAGAGTGTTTTAATCTGGGTTGTTCAACACACTTTTGAACGGCTCAGATGTGGGTGCTCGGCACCACGTCAGCCGGGTGACGTGGTACCCATCCGACACCCAAAAATTGTAAGCAGGTTCAAAAAAAAAAAAAAAACACGAGTAAGCGCAAAAAAACGCATACCAAAAGATAATTGCAACTATCCTCATGTGTTTCACATGTATCCGCACTATTACATTCTTTATCTGCTCCTTATCCTTTAATGATTTTTTGTAGGTGCGTAGAGTGGTTTTCTTCCTTTATGTGGGTTGGTTAGCTGCTTTTGCAATTTTTTTGGGAGTAGGCGATTTTTCTGTTGTTTGTTTGGTCTTTTTGTTCTGGCCATCTGCCTTTGATGTTGTTTATTGTACTTTATTCTTATTATCAATGAATTTCTTTAATCTTTTAAGAAAAAAAACCACGAGTAATTATTTCATGCTATGGGGCTAGGGGGCTAATCGAGCCAAACAAGCCAAACACATTATTGTTTAGGCTTGGCACGATTCTTTGTTACATGTGTTCAACCTTGACTGAGTTTGAAGTTTTGTGTTTGTGGTAAGTTTGGCTTGGCTTGTCAAATATGCAAGTCAATCTCAAACTCCAAAGTATGAGCTTAAACTCGTGAAGTTTCGAGCTTTCAACCTTGAGCGCTCAATAAGTTCCGAGATAAAATGGGCTAATTAAACACCGTAAAACCCTAACTAGAAGAATGTGATAACATCTCCAAATTTTCTCAATAAACCCTTTGAATTGCTTCATGGAAGATTTATATAGGATTTATTGTAGCCTTAGGTTTCCATATCGAGGTTTCTATTTGGATGCAATAGTAGTGTAAAGTAAAACTGGTAAAATATTTGCAGACTCATATTTCGTATTTTGAGATATTTTTTTGATCTACATCTATATTTTTAGTACTTACGGAATGACTCATTTGTTCACGAGACTATCGAGTCAAACACTCATATGCTCGAGCTTGGTTTGAATTCATAAACAACTAGAAAAAAATGATTGAGTTTGGCTTATATTTTTTATAAATGTGTTTGAACAAGCCAAAAGTCGAGTCAAGTTGAGTTGTTTGGTTCATTTAGCAGCCCCGCATGGGATACAATGTGGCGGTGCCCAAACTCTTTTCTACCACACACTTTGTAGTGGTGACCACACAAATGTGCGGTGGAGAATTGAGTTTGGAGCACTACATGTATCTAGAGGCATTTGAATAATGAATTATTCTAAAATCCGCCCAAATGGGTAAAAATGTGCATTGATATCCGAGAAAAGGTGTATTGATATTTGTGAAAATGTATTAATATCTGTGATATATGCATTGATATCCGAACTTATTTAGAATTATGTGTATATTATTCTCCGCCTTTAGCAAAACCGTTGAATAATTTAGGCTGCTGATTTTGTCACTCATTTTTTTTAACGCCACCCCCTGCAAGTGTAATTTTTACACAAAAAATACACATACAAGGGAGTGACGATAAAAAAAAAAAAAAAAAAAGTAACAAATCATTTCTCAATTTATCCAAAACCACGGAACATAGTAATCGTCAACACACGTGTCGCGGATCAAAAAAAAACACACGTGTCCTGTCCTTGCCCATGGGGCACTGAATAATTTTTACTCTATCTCGGACACTACTCGCCTCGGGGTTCGCAAGTCATCCTAAATTTTCCGTTCTTCGGCCAAAATAGAGAGATCGATCTCGCCCCCCTGTCTCTCTCTCTCATCATTCAACAGACAATCTCTCTCTCTCTCTCTCTCTCTCTCAGAGGTTGTTTTCTCTTGTACAATTACGAGCTCAAATTATTATAATCACGATCGTTTACCTAATAATCAAAACCAGCACAGTTCGTTTACCTAATTCCTTGTTCCTTATTCTGTACCTAATTCTTTGATTTGATGATCGATTGTTATTGAACAGACTTTTGATAAGACAAAGAGTTATCTTTCGAGCTTTCAAGTCCTCGAATGGCTATACCTTCTGATCAGGCCTTAACCAGCATCTGCAGCCACTGGTAAGGGGGGTCTATCTCGTAATATTCATGTGTAATTTGATCAATTTCCGTTGTGTATAAAACGAAGAACTCTTGATTTGATTGTAGGTTTTAGGTTTTAATTGGATGTAAGTTTTTGCCTTTGTTTTTTTTATGCATGTTTTGATTAGTTACTTCATAACTTTGATAACCAAATGCTGTGCACAACAAAGACTGACACTCCAGGTTGATGACTTGAAATTAGGATCGCGCAGTGTATATCACATGATATTGATAGGATGGCTTTTGAAAATTGAAAGAAAAATAGAGAATGGGGAGAAACTTCGAGGGGATTGAACCTCCTATTAGATCTCTTCGAGGGGATCTAACCTCCAAAGCCTTTTGCAATTGCAACATTATTCTTTTCATAATGAGTCATACAGCATCTACATATTTATAGGCTTCAATTGAAAAGGAAATGCAATCAAAGGACATAATTGACTGGTAATAATATACTAGACTCTATCGCTTAGACCTAAAATCATGCATAGATAGAAATAATGCAAAATAATTAAGGCAACTATAAGAATCCTATCAGATATTTAGGGTTATGATTTGCTTTCTAAAGCCTGTATTGATTTACTTTAGCATTTCCCATGTTTTCATCTGTATGTGTTGTATTTGGTGTATTAGCAGTTAATATATAGCGTCAACAATCTTCTGAGAAGTTGGTAGGGATACCTTAGGCTGGTTGATGGCTCAACACCACTGTTCAAGCTGTTGTGAATGTGAATCTTATATTGAGTGAATATATTATATCATGTCTATGCCTATGTCTTAAGCGTTAAGAGAGCATTTCTTGAGGATGCTGAAGTTCTAAGTTGAAGTTGGTGTGAAATAAATAATAGCTTAACTAGGCAAAGCTTCATCTTATGGCTTTGTTGGGATTTTCCTCCTTGTCTTTCCCTAAAGTTATATTTTCCTTCCACAAACGCCTTCGCAATTTCAAGATCTAACTACAGCCTAAGTGGGCTCATCATTCATAAACCTATTCCCAAAGTTAAGGGATTTTTACTAGTCCTTGAAAAGGGCATTATGGAATCTGCATTCCAATTTATTGAGGTCTTCCAGAAGATTTTATAAACTGTTAATGGATATAGCAAATAGCATACAATTTCTAAGCATTAAAATTGTATCAACATCTATCCAAGATGTTTTTGATTTTGTTCCTTTTTTTCCTTTTTCGTACTGTTTCTCTCATTATTTTGGCCTTCGGATCATGTTAGGTTCCTCGCACCATGTTTTCATATTTCCTTCAAGTATTTTCCTTTTGTTGCATGGCCCCTGTTTTTTTGGTGCTAAATGAGTTCTTGCTTTCTCGATGGCACTCTTCAAGTGTTGTTCAATTAGTGTCCAAACTGATGATAAAAGATGACTTCACATGATGGGGCATGGCTCATTAGTTCTGATTTCTGAAATTCATATACGTTTGTTTTGAGTTATTGTGATCAAACTTTAGTCTGCAAACATAGATTGTGCTTAGATATGAATCATATGTTCTTCAACTTCATTTTGGCCTTTTAATTGCAGAAATGTGGTTATATAACTGCTGTTTAACCACCATTTTGTGATTGAAGTTACATTTTCTGTAGAAGTTCTCAAAGTTACTCTCTTTTGAGATCAAGTACCATTTGTTTACTTTCCTTGTCTTATTTTAAAGCTCTTTAATGCCTAACAAGTGCTCACGATATTTTTTTCTAAGGGTCTCGTAAGTGCACTTCATTCTAAGTGGTCTAACCCAAAATGTGCTGCCCATTAATGAAGTTTTATTTTATGTATCCAGTGACAGAGCTATTCCTTCTTCGAATATTGATCTACATTATGCTCACTGCGCCCGGAATCTAGAAAAATGTAAAGTTTGTGGCGATATGATTCCCAGAAAATTTGCTGAGGAACATTTCTTGAGCACACATGCTCCGGTATGAATTAATTTGGCAAAATGTTTCGTAGTAAAATTATATACTGCACATCTACTTCTTTTTAAGGGAAAATGACGGCCAAGGACGTGTTTTGATAATTAATACCCGCCAAGGACATTTTCAGCATTAACAAATGTTCTTAGCTTGTCCTTGGTGGGTATTAAGTATCAAAACACGTCCTGGGCCGTCATTTTCCCTCTTTTTAATCGTTAGAAATAGAAATTCTTTTTCCTTTTTTTCTCTCCACCCTTCCAATTGTACTGATTTGAGAGAATATTGTTTTAAAGGTATCTCATATGGTCAATTGTAATGTTACCCCTCTTTAATATTTAGAGTTCGTTTCACTATCTCTCTTACATGTAGCTCTTCTCGTACAGTTATCTTGGTTTCGTACTCTTAATTTACCAATTATCCCAAAAGGTTAAGCTGTCCGGAAATGGGTCCAACAATCTATATTAAGTTATTTAAGACCTTCCCTTGCTTGCAAGCACGTCTTGCACCTAGAGATGCAAATATTTATAGATTGGGCAAAAAAGGTAAAATCACGAGGCAAAGTTTAAGTTGTTGAGAAATGGGCCCAAGCCGCTCAACAGTGGATTTCAAGCTATCACAAGCACCTAAAATTGTAATGTAGTTGCATGTGGGCGTGACTATAGGCTTATAAGTAATGGCTTTTAGTAGTGATGTCAAAGTCCATGTTTTTGGATTTTTTTTGTATGGTCGTCACTCACTATAGTTGTTTAATTTGGGAGGTCATTTGGTGATTGAGAAGCCCTAGTTCTAGAATAAAGCATTTGAGAGGGAGAGTGGTGGACGTTCTTATTCATGTGCTTGTGTGCCATTCATAATTTTGAGTGTCGGAGGACATTTGTTGTTTATTTCGGCTGTCTCATTGTGAGCAAGCTCCAAACTAATTAGCTATGTCTTTTGAGTCCTTTACATAACACTAGGTATTAGTTAACACCCTTAAACATTGTGCAACGAATGAGATTTGGGCCTCCTTTTGGTTGGACTTGGATCAGTTGCTCCTGTCCTAGTAATAGGGGCATTGCATGCCACTTGGAAAATGGGTTTGATTATCGTAATGCTATTTAGCAATGTCATAATTCTTTTGTCAATATTTGTATGCTATAAATTAATATAAGAAATATGGGTTTGATTATCGTAATGCTATTTAGCAATATCATAAATTCTTTTGTCAATATTTGTATGTTATAAATTAATATAAGAAATATATAACAAAAAGGGAATTAGCTGCGTCTTAGTGTATTTTGGCATGATAGATTGATGGTACACATACATATACCTGTTATTGGACTCTCCTCTAGATAGATTGAAGAGAATATTTGGGAGTTTGAAAAGTGGGTAAGAAACAATATGTGCCTTAGTGTGACGATTTGCCTTTGATTGAAGAACTATTTTCGGCCTTTCCACTATGTCTTTCACTCGTTTGGCGGAGTTTGAAGTACGAATAGACAGTTTTCGATTCATTGGTGGAATTGTAAATAAAAGAGCCGGACTCATGAAACTGATGGAAAAGAGCCATAATGGTCAGCCCTAGGATGCTTCACAATTCTGTAAAGAGCTATAGAAAATCCCCTGGTCCCCAGGCCTTATCTCTGTCGCATGCTTTAAGGCCAGCCAATAACTCTAACGGCCTGTTTATTGGAGGGGAGGAGGCTGGATATAGTAGTATCCTGGGTCCACCCATATCCGGTGGGTGGTTGTTTTTTGAGCTCCCGGATATGGTATCCTAGGTCCACCCATAACCTCCTGCAGCCAGATAAACCAAGACCACCCTATACCCTGTCATCGTTATATCTGAGACACCAAAAGACAAGCCTACCTTCCCCCTTACATGATCGAATGGAAGAGAGAAAGAGGCACCTGTTTTGCTGTTGCAGGGAGACTCAGATCGTCGCTGTCGTCGTCCATTGTTGCCGGAGTCTCAGATCATTGATTGTTGCCGTTGCCGGAGTCTCAGATCGTTGCCTTTGCCAGAGTCTACTAGGGCGCTTTGAAACTGGAAGGTGGTGATTGGGCTTGATGGTTGTCATTAAAAGTAGGGGTGGGAGGACTGGTGAAGACAATATAGGTGGCAGTGGTGGGCAATAGTTGCGAGGAGATGCTGAATCAAAAGTGGGTTTTAGTTGAAAAATTAGGTCATATCTATATACTGATCGTATACAAATAAATGTATATTAGGAATTTTATCCCTTAATTTTTATGTATTACAAGGTTCCACCCAGAAAACTCTTAAAAACTATATTGATAGCCTTGTTGTGTTAAAAAATCTAGATAGACAATTTCAACATTTCCAAAACTTAACAAGGGTAATACACACAACATTTATCTATTTTCCCCAACTCATATCCACCCATGTCAACTCCAAAACAAACACCGGATATACTAATCCTCCCTCTATAAACGTGGACCCCAACTTATATAACAATCCCCTCTCATATCATATCCACCCTTCATCCTTATCCACCCAAACTTTATCCGTCTGACAAATGGGCCGTAACGATACTATTCGGAGAGGATGTAGGATCCTGCCTGAATAGTCTTGTTTAGGTAGCTAGAGATTCGGAGCATCATTTCCTCGTTCATTAAATAGTGGTGGTGAAATCTTGGTCTTATTTGTTGAAATCGTTTGTTCTTTTGTGTCAGTTTACTTTAATTTGGAAAAAGTGGAATACTAAGATATCAAGTGTGATCTTAAAATTAGAGACACCAACACTTTTTGAAGGGGTGCACAAGTTATATTAAAAATTCTCTGCATAGGAAAGTATGATTTGCTTGTCTAAACAGGAAAGCTAGATCCATTCCTTGATTCCTCTTGGAATTTTTTGAAGAAATCCAATGGTTGACGCAGCCAAGGAATTAAGAACAACAAAAAGGACATATCGCAGCCAAGGATTTAAAAACCAGTCGATCGTTGCTTATCGACCTGTTCGAACCGGGTTTTTTCAACTCCGGTTCGGAACTTTGCATACACTGCTATAGCAGTGTGACACAAAAATCGTTACCCTACAAACCTGTCCCCACTGTGTACCAGCCCGAAATGGTATTTCAGAAGCAAACCGGGCTGGTTAACGGATTAACAACTGTAAATTTTAACTTATTGGCCCGCTCACACACTGAAGCATCACCTAATGGGTAATGTGTGCAAGCTGGCAGATCTAACCTACACCATTTGACAGCTTATAATAAGTTCTGAGCCTTTGTGTTTTTTACAAATCTGATCGATGTGGGACAAGGTTACATTGGGAGTTATTTTAAACTGTTTTCGGGAAACTTGAGCTTCCTTTATGACTGATGTGGGAGAGAACAGTTTAGTTTTACCGATCAAACTAGATGAACAAGCATTGTCCTCTATACCCATTAATGAAATATTTCCTTTTGTTAACAGTCATGAAAACTTAAGATTAAAATAGCCGAAACACATATATAATTGAGTTTTAATGGGATTGCTAATGATTTTAGAAAATTCACTACCTTTAGCTTTGATCCCACTACTGTTACACCGTTACCTTTTCTTGTCCCGATAACACTATTCGAAACCTTGATCATAGCCTTGAAATGCAGATAAATCATGGTTATATTGTGTTCTGTTTATATGTTAAGTTCCTAGATGCATCATAATGCTTCTATTCACATCTAAGCTCCATACTTCTACATGGATGTGCAGCACATTACAACAAACATATTATTAGTATGAAATTTTTTGATTGTGTTATTGGTTTTGAAGGCTGGCAAAAAGATTCTGCCATTGCCAAGTGGAGCATGCACCTTTTTGCTGGTCCAACCATCGGTCATTAATGAAAAACTGGCAATTTTGGATCAGCGGAACGAAATGATTTTCTTATAGATGGAAGTTTGATATGTAGTAAACTTTAATTGGGATAGAAAGAACTGAATTGAAATGGAAAAATCTTAAATATTACGTCTCCTTCCTAAATAATAATATTGAAGACTATCCTCTTATGCTCACAAACCTTTGCTTCCCTGTTTGATAAGCAAATAAGAGGTAGTTTGAACAAAAAAATGAGGAGAACCACATCTATTCAAAGAAGGTGCCAAAGGGGTTACCACCCTTAGTATGTAGCACATTCCTCCAACAAGGCCAAAAGAACAAGCCTTGGCCAGAGTTCAACCTTCAAGGGGGCCAAAAAAATCAAGAAGGGAAAAGAAAAAAAAAAGAGACTGGCTTCCGGGGTTCTAAGAAGTAAACATGGCCAATTACTAACAAATCTGATTCGCATTTGCCAACCTCCTCACCTATATTTCTGAGTTCCCAGCGACCCAATGTAGCTTCTGAAAAGACTTTGAGTACGCTCCTTTAAAACGGCGGAACTTACCTCACAGCCCGACAGAGACAAATCTTAATATGTTCAATAGTGTCTGCATTCCCTTTGGCAATGGACTTCCACCTGCACCATCGTCTTCCGTTACCTACTAATTACCCCTATTCTTGGGGATCCCAGTGGTTGCCTGTTTGTCCTTAGATAACTACTTCTGAATGGCTTGTTTCCCCCTTTTCCTTAGTTGCACCCTTTCTGCTTAGAGACCATCCCTGTGAGGAAGGTCTTTTCTCTGAATCTCCCTTCCTTCCTTGACCAAGCTGAATTTCCCTGCCCTTTTACATTAACGTACTTCATCTCCAG
>JAOTQK010000021.1:6859108-6891736 GCA_025642025.1 Rhododendron ferrugineum
CTCCCCTTGGCTTGTTTTGTTTGCTGCATCTTCCTTCTGTAGGAAGACAAAGTCCTCCCAGAAGCAAAGCAAAGCTGGACAACAGACGGACTTAATGTGCTCAAAAACTGCACGTCAGACTAAGCCCTTTACAATGTTGTACCCAAATCCTTTTTTTTCCCACAACGCCCCATTGGGTTGGTGCACTTCAACTAATGGCTACTAATGCAAAATAACTCGACTTTATGACATTCAAAGTTAAGCCCATGTAGTGCTCCTAGAGATAGGCCCAAAGGACTCATGCCTAACCAACACCCCATGTATTTCTGATATTTCTATAGACGTAGTAGAGGGTCCCATTAGCATGCATCCAGTAGGAATTGCACCTACGAACTCTCCAATTATGAGTTGGGCGCTTTAACCATTCAGCCATGGATGCTTAGTAGAGATCCTTGTACATGGTGAATAAACAAATTCCAATTGAAATGAAATTTGTAGTCTAAATCAATCCAATTAACATAACATTGATTTATGTTTATTTTGATTTTATTTAGTATTTTGGCAGGACGTACAAATGCTAAAAAGACATCAATTAAAATTAAGATTCTGAATTTTTTCGAATTGAGAGAGATATTGAGCGCGATCCAAAATTTTCGTTATGTGTCAAAGTCATGGCGTTAACCTTTCCTAGGTTCAATTGGTTCTAACTTCTAAATTTCCAAGAATGGTTAACTGTGGGCCTCAATCATGTGGACCCAATGTTCCTAAGAGCCTGTGGAACAAAACTTTGGTTTTCTGTCCTTCCCAAAACTGTTTAGCAGGGTAGAAATTACAGAATTCAATGTGATGAGCATTTTGGAAGCTAGAAACAAATCTGTTAACTAGAAATTAAGAATTTATACATAAATCAGATATTTCTCATCAAACCTATCTAGACATGATTATCACCTAGTTTTTGTGCAGCATTGTAAGGCCTGTTGACTCTCGACTGAGGTGGTTATGAATTTACAGTTTTACCATATCAACGATTGAGAAGGAAGAAATTGTTTATTAATTTTCCTGTCAACATGGCAACAGTTTTTTTTTTGGTTACTGAATATAACTTATTACCCGATTCTCAGTATGAATAATCATGCTTCCCTGGGAGTAAAGCTGAATCATTATGATTCCCTTAGAAAAGCCTTTATTGTACTTTATTTATTTCTTGTCATGAAATATTTGTCATATTTTGAGGCTACGCTTCTATTGGAGGATCCACTAATTGATTATTGCTTGCTGAAAATGGTCGGCTCCAGGATTGCCTATCTTCAGCCTGATTCCTATAATGGCTGGTGGTAGGGTGCTTACCCGAACAAAACTTGTTTGCCGGTAGTAAAATTGCTCTCATAATGGCATACTTATTAAATGAAGTATTGGTGGCTCTTACCTTTGGGCAGGTATCCTGTTCACTTTGCAGTGAGACAATGGAACGTGAGATTTTGGCTGTGCATAAGGGCGAAAATTGTCCCCAAAGAATAGTGACTTGCGAATACTGCGAGTTCCCTCTGCCTGCAATTGATCTATTTGAGCATCAGGTAGTGATTGTCACTAAAAGGAAATCTAAAGTATAGCTGATCGAAAGCAAAAAGAAAAATCACTTTTTTATTTGAAATTGTGGCTTATAGTATCCGTCCTGTAGTAAATAATGTCGACTGATTGTGATACCAGGAAGTATGTGGGAACCGAACAGAATTGTGTCATCTGTGCAGCAGATATATTAGACTGCGTGAAAGAATTGTCCATGAGAGCAGATGCAATGGTGTCCCAGATAATACTGCTGAATCTTCCAGGTAAAGCAAGTATTGTTTGTGGTGCTTTTTATATTCTCTTTCTGTCCAAAGGAAATCATGAATTTACGCTTTAATCCAAACAAGCAACACTTGTCTAGTTATTACCTACATAACTTCTAATGCGTTGAAGGCCTGATACTTAAGAACCATGGGGTGTTATACCCATTGACCATCATGCCTGCCTATCTGTTTCTGTTATTCCCTAGGCTTTCGTAGTGCTTTGTCAGTATGATATCGATGTTTCTTTCAGTCCCATTCTTGAACTCCAGTTTTGAAGTCTGAATTTTGTAGGATAAAAGGTGAGAACGTATTCTGGAAAAGTGAACACTGTCCCATTTGACGACCTTGCACTAATGCATTATGCATTACCTCATTTATCTAAGTTGGTAGATGGGGAATGAGTCGAATGACTAGTTTGAATGGTAAATGAAGGTAATCAGGATTTGCCTACCAGTTGTGACCTTGTGGGAAAGCCAGAAAGGGCAATGTAGGGTGTGTTTCTGGCATGCCATAAAATTTGAACAGCACAATTTATACAGTTTTATATACGAACTGACGGTAAAATTGTCGTCATTGTGATGGGAAAATGGATCAAATTGGAGCCTTCACGACTAGCAGTTGTAAAATTGGAAAAGGTATTTCAAGAATGGCCTGAGTTCAAATATATTTGTGACATAGCTACCTTTTTCTGCAGTGCTCTATTTTACTTTGCTGGAATCTTAGTGGCTATAACTAAGGATCCATCAGTTCTCATGGGCCATGGAAAAGAACCCTTGCCACATGTCTGCATCTTCATAGGCCTGTAGCTTACTTTGTGATCTCAGATAGCATGTGTCAGGACTCAGTAGCATTATCATTGCAAAACTGTCAAAACCTTTTCTGACCTATGTATGCTTTCTGGGTAAATCTTCTTCATTGTCATGATTCTTATGAATCTTATTGTAAGGTAAAGGTAACTATTGTTGACATTATGTGGAAATGTATAACTTGCCAAAGGTAGCAATTGAGTTGGTAACACTTGGAGGATTGGAAAGCTAAAAGTAGTCTAATGACTCTAATCTCAGATATATGATTTTTAGGTTTTTTTTTCATTCAAATTCCACACTAAAAAGTGGAATACTTAACATGTAACAAAAAATTCCTGAAGAAGTAAATTCAAAAAGTTACTTAGAGTTTGGAATGCTATGGCTCTGCCTTTCTCAGAAACTATTATTGCAACCCCATAGATGGTGTTCTTATTTCACCATTTCAGCTGTCTTGATTTAGTTTACTGTACCATGCCTGTTTTCCCCATCAGAATTTACATAATTATTACTATGTTTTATACTAGTATCCTGGCTTATTTTGTTTGTATCTCTAAAACTTATTTGAAGGGGCACGAGAGCAGCTGAAAGAGGGAATGATGCTCAAAGAAGGCCGCCTCATGAGTTTTCGCGGAGACGTTTTCTTTTCACCATTGCAATAACAGGCATTGCTGTCCTGTTGGGTTCACTTTTTTTCCAGAGGAAAACAGAGAACAACCAAGTGCATTAGCTTCTGAGGGGAACGCATTGGCTGTTCTCCTTTGTGCCCTGTTGCTTATTTCAACTGCCTGGATTTGTGTTCGAGATGACCATTGAACGGTTAGGAATCGTTTTTTCTACTCAGACAGGTTATGCCTATCCGATCTGTTTATGGGATGAGCCTCTGCCATTTTCTTGCGAGTAAATATGTTGTCTGTAAAGTAGCACAAACATTGAAATATGATGTCAAATGCAATGTTGGCAACCAATCTTATATATGTTGTGTACTGTTGTTCAGGACAAGACTGGGATGTTTAACAGTGTTTTTCGTTTTCAATAATAAGTACACAGGATTGGAGGTACAATTAATTTGCTCCCTTTATCTGGCCTATTTTCCAATATCCGAGAATTGGTGTATTTCTCTCAGTTGTGTGTTATGCTCACATTTGGTTAACCGGAGGAGAGACTTGTCTTTACATTTTAGCAGAACGGTGTAGCATTTGGTTGTCTTCCTGTTCATGTGTAGAAGACCACTGCCTGATTCTGTAGGGCAATAAACATTCCTTGTCCTTTTGCAAGGGGAAAACACTTCAGTTGAATGCCTGGGCAGATTTTGAAAATTTTGTCAAAAAAGTAGCAACCAACATGTTGGTTTGCTCTTCCACCGTTTGTAGGTTTATAGAACTGCTGATATCAGAATTCGGAAGCGAGATCCTTGGCTGTGTTTTGACTTCCAAATTCTTGTGAACAAATAATTCAAAATACAGTTTTTTGGATCATTTTTGTCTTTATTAAAAAAAATTAGTTTTGAACATAAATTTTTACTATTTAGATTCCTCTCGTCAAAATAAACCAATAATTCACATAAAATTAACCCAGAACTAGATAATTTTTTATTCTTCTTCTTTTTGGCCTCAAAGGCCTAAATGCTCCAGGGACTGTCCATGCTCCAGTGTGCATTTTACAACCGATAATGCAATACACTGCCAATCCGAAACCAAATTTGCAAAAAACAGAGTTTTAATACAAGCTGAAGCTTCTGCCAGAATGCTTTGACTGTGGGCGTTACAATTTTTTATTTTTATTTTTGCCAATATTGTATACATTAGCGGAGGTTAGTGGGGTGTTAGAATTAGCACGGAGGGTCCAGAGGCTATCCATATCCCTGGCCCCCAAAGCCCGCCTCTCGTGGAGCTCGAACCGAAGATTCCACGGAGGGAGGAAATGAGACAACCAACTGCAGTAGTAACAGTGCTTTGACTGGGCGTTACAATTTGCGAAACAAAATTTGCGAAACAAAATTGTGGTGATAACTCAAAGCATCCTTCTCCATTATCTACCCTGTCAACTAAAATACACACAGAGTTAGATGAAGGCTTTGTTTGGAATTTAGGGAAGGAAAGGAAAAGGAAGAAAAAATAATGAAGAGAAAAATTAGAGGAAAAAGAAATTCGAGAGGAAATTGAACTTGTTTTGCTTATATAAAAAATTAAAAAAAATTGAACTTGTTTTTATGAAGTTCCCGTTTTTTTTCTTTAGAAACCAAATAATGGAAGGAAGAAATATTTTTACTTGCAATTCCAAATGGAGCCTCTCTGTTTGAGCTTTGAGGGAGATTTTGAGGTGATGAGTGATAAGAGATAAATAGAAAATTAAAAATAAAATTTTTATTAGAGACCGTGCGCAGGAAGAATGGTTGATTTTAAAGACCTAAAGCGAATTGCTCTTTGTCCCCCATCCCGTCAATAAATGTTTGAGGACGGGTTTTTTTTCCTGGGCGAAATCTTGGTGAAAAGACCAATGGGCTCCACTCATGTCTTTTCCATGTGGGAGGCCAAAGTTCGAGCTCCGTCGTGGGCATTTGGAATTTAGGGTTATGGATAGCCTTTAAAACTCCTGTGGATTAACCTATTAACATCCTGCTAAACCCGCTAATGTATACAAGATTAGGGGGGGGGGGGGGGGAAATCTTGGCGAAAAGGGCAACCAATAAGCCAAACGATGCCGATATTCAAATTTTAGTTTCTTTGAACTGAAAGCTTGCTTAGGTGAGTTGATATATGGAATTAACTTATTGCCCTCCTTCGAAATTTAGTTTCTTTGAACTCGAAATTTAGTTTCTTTGAACTGAAAGCTTGTCTAGGTGAGTTGATATATGAAATTACCCTCTTGTCCTCTTCCAAAGCAACCAATTTCACCCACCCGTTGTGGTTTGGGTGCTTGACCTCCGGTGCAGGCCCCTTGGGTCCTCTGTCGTGGTGCCACTCTTTATTGGCTGCGAGGCTCTTGGGTCTGCGTCAGCTGGGATGGCTCCCACATCGGGAGTTTGGGTATTATATATGTGTTTAAAAGGTCCATTATGCCATTCTCTAGTTAGCAATTGCCTAGGTGAATTAGTACGTAGAATTACCCTCTTACCCTCCTCCAACACGTAAAACAGCTTCTTTTTTTTCCCATTCGTATCCACTAGGCGCACCTAAGTATGAGATAGGAGTGATATCGTGTCGACTAGGCGCACCGAAGTATGAGATAGGAGTAAAAATTTCAACGAGACGCATTCAATTCAATGATGAGTGCAGCAGCAGCAGCATGGCCTATTCCCATGGAGAGGACGCGTAACCAACGCCCAATTTTCAGGTACAACCGCCCTGCCCTCCTAACATCCTTTCTGATGTACTAGTAATTTGGATGTTTCTAGCTACTATTTATTAGTTTCTAACCGTTTCCACGTATTAACCAGCGGACGGCTGTGGCGGTGGTGGTGGAAAGCGACGGTGGCGGTGGTGGAGGTGATGATAGCAGTTTTCGTTCGTGGTCATAATAATAATGGTATGAGGGCGATGGCGGTGGTGGAGTGGAGGCCACTAGAGAATTAGTGATGATGAGGATGGGAATTGATGTTTGTCGTTGTTGATCGATCATCATCGTGTGAAGCAAAAGGCTTGTTATTAAAATTAACGTTAAATTTAAGAGGATAATGGGAGGTCGGCGTAATTTTGGAAGCTTAATGAGAAGCATATGCACTTGCGGAGATTTCCAAAGAGGTAACCACTATAACCATTAACCGCGCCACAATTTTCTATATTATATACTCCTGCTTGTATTTTTTAAAGCTCATTTGTTTTTTTATGAACACCTGCGAACACAGATGTTTGTGTGCACAGATTTAGATTTAATCCGTCCGTGACGGTGCGATGCACGTGTATCTCACACGGTAAACGTGGGGTGCACACACATCGTTCCAGACAAATTGTCTCTGCGGATAGCAGAGCGCTTTATCTATTATATGATAACCCCCAATTTGTTAAAAGTATGTTACTTTGGGTGAAGGGAAATTCTGTCTTGCTAGAGTAAGACAAATTCTGTCTATATTGCACTCTAAAATTTGTCCACTAGTGTTGTTGTTTGTTTATTTTTTAAATTTTGAAGTAATTTAAGACGATTTTTGGGGTGCATTTATAAAAATGTGGAATGCAAAAATAATCCCTTAGTTTACAAGGATAAAAAGATAATTTCAACATAGTTTGAATCAGTTCCAAACTTAAAATATGGTTGACGACTGGATCATCCAACCTTGATTTGGGCCCATTATAAATTTCACTGTGCTTCAAACCGTTGTAGGTATAGAATTAATCCGATAATCCTAATCTTGCAAAAGAAAAAATCATAACTTTTAGAAATAAATCATCAATTGTTGTAGACCAGTATTAAAAACTATTGAGCTACAATATCGAAATCACTATTTGAACTTTTTTTTGATAATAATCACTATTTGAACTTGTTCCAACAATGGCTAGATAATGATTGAATCGTGCCATTAGGGTGAGTTGTGTAGTGATCTGGAGCCCACACACATGAACTACTTGAGTCGTGTTCATTCGGTGGACGGAAGAGAAGCTAGATCTATAAAAAATACTTGAGCTTCACACGGTTCCCATGGTTAGGCGACATAAGTTGTGCATGGGATTGTCATGACTGGAAATCCATACGGAAATAGATGCGTGTTTTCTCATCCAATTTTCCGAAGGCCATATGATCATATTAGATAATTGCTACTGCTAAGTGGAATTGTGGTATGTTTTTTGTTTTCATTGTCTCTTTTTCTAAAATTCTGTCTAAGAGGGCTCTAAGGGCAGATTTCATTTAAGTAGATACGATATTTACAACACTGGGTGTTTTTTGGTTTCTAAAATTTTGGAAAAAGGTGGTGGGATATTCATAATATGCTTTTGGAAACAATATTAATTCTGTTTTGCCTTATGATCTTTAAGTATAGAATATAAATGCTATATATGTACCTTGGCAATTCCTTATCCATGCACAACTTTCTCTAATAAAGGGATAAGCCTTCATTCATATTACCACTGGAAAATGCATTTCTTTATCGGAATTTATGTTTTCTTTGTTCATGAACGTCGCAAACATCTAATGAGAACCCTGCTTGGGGCAGATTTTCAGATTACAAATCACATCTATTAGTTGCTTGTGGTTTCTTACTCAATGGCGTTGCAGAAAGTCCTGGATATCTCATCTTATATTAATTCCACCTTAAAAGCAACAGATTCATTTTTTCCTTTTTGTTTACTTCTTTAGGTCGGTAAAAGGTTTGAGGATTTTTTCTTTAAAAAGAAAAGAAAAGAAGATATTACTTCATAATCTTGCAGTCTCTGCCATGAAGCAAGATTTCACTAAACAGGACTGAATTAAAGGCTTATCTGGTTAAGCTTGTATTTGAAAAGAGAGATCATGCAAAAGAAGTACATCTATCTCACAAGATTACTTATGATTTCATGAGTAGTGCTTTTTCAAAGGTAATGATAGCTTTTTGGCTTCTTTACATAACGACTCTTGCAAGCTATATTTTTTTCCCCACCAAACTGTGGTGACTAATAAGTAAAGATAAAACAAAAGAAAAGCCATAAAGGGAATTCCTTGCTTTATATATAGTTCAAGGAAAGAGCCTTTTAGCACTATATATAGCCTTTCACATAACTACCTCTTCAAGATTTCAGAGAGGTAAGTATTGTTTGAGCAGCATTTTTCTTTCTAACAATCATGAGGTCTTTTCAGCTATTTAAGAAAAAAACTTGTTGTTTTCAACATGTTCTCCGGACACAATTATCCAAAACTAACATTTGCTAATCAAGTTTATGTGTTTCTTGGAGTGGGAGAACAGAAAACAGAAACAATACCCGTTAGGCTTTTGTTAGTGCCCAGAATGACAATTTTCTCTTATGCAGGAACCAGTGGGCATAAGAAGGGTTTTGGATCAATGTCGCCTCGGGGGGTGAAACTGCAGATTCAAGATCGCCATGTACATAACGTTGCATTACTACTAACTTTGTTAGCAGTTATTGCTTTCAAATACGGTGGTGTTCTGAAATATAGTGGTGTTCTGATGCTTAATTTTTAGTGGAAATGACACCTAACTTCATTTTAGTTTCAAAGGCTTCCAGATTGTGCATATGATTCATCATAATGATAAAAGTCATCAACGTTTTCCACCATCTGATTCAGGTGGTGATCGATAACGGCATCTTTCAAGTTACACTATCAAATCCCGCGGGTATTGTCACTGGAATCAGTTACAATGGCATCGATAATTTGCTCGAGGTCCTCAACGATGAAAGCAATAGGGGGTAAAAAACTGCTTTCTAATACTACTTTTTCGGGGTTCTATATTTGTCCATTGTTAGTAGTACACAGTTGAAAAACTCTGAAATCCTGATTGGTACTTTGATGATTAATATGGCAAATTAGTTTTTAATGACCAAAGGCCCACAACTAGGAAATATATTGCAGAACAAGTAAAATTCACTGACTATTATCCTGTAATTTAAAGAACTAGTTATCCACTTAGCTTCTGTTAGACGGTACTTTACGACAAAAAGATTTGCTAATTCTTCATATCGGGCATGTAGTTACTGGGATGTTGTTTGGAATTCGCTAGATGGAGGCAAAACAGGAGTTTTTGAAGTGTATGCTCTCTCTCTCTCTCTCTCTCTCCTCTTAAGCAACTACCAATAACAGCAAAAGGAAGTATCCAACAACCAACTGATCATTGTGCAGGATTAGTGGAACAAAGTTTGAAGTAATAAAGGAAACAGAGGAACAAGTAGAGGTGTCATTCTCAAGACCATGGGAGCCCTCCCTCCAGGGCAAGCTTGTCCCCCTAAATATTGACAAAAGGTTCTTTCTTTGTATTATAATAGTGTTTGGATGAGAGTGATTTGTTAATGTTGTCCTTATAAATCATAATACAATGATGTTTCCAGGTTTATAGTGCTTCGTGGTTCCTCAGGCTTCTACTCTTATGCCATTTATGAACATTTAGGTTTGCCAGAATGGCCGGCTTTCAGCCTTGGTGAGACCAGGATTGCGTTCAAGCTCAGAAAAGAGAAGTACAACCATTCTCCTACTCCATCTATATCTTTAAAATGGTTGATAGTTGGGAAAGCCGATCCGAGTATTTTAAAGTCATTGTGTCATAGAGAGATTCAGAATGCATTCAAGATGTGGAGAATGCAAAAATTCAACTTGTTAAATGCTAATCACTAGTTTGTAATAAGCACATGGTAATCTGTACCTTGTCATTAACACAAAATAACCCGCGTTTCCTTTTCAAAAAATATGCTGATGGTACAAAAATAATGTGATTTTGAACTATCTAGGTTTCACTACATGGCTGTGGCAGATAATAGGCGAAGATTTATGCCATTGCCTGATGACCGGCTCCCAGGAAGAGGCCAACCCTTGGCATATCCTGAAGCAGTCCTCCTTGTGAATCCTAAAGAGCCTGAGTTGAAAGGAGAGGTAACTCTTCCCTCGTTCCCTATGCAGTTGATTTGCTAAATACGAGCCAAACTTATTTTTGGAACTCATTCTGAGTTATGAAGTACTTATGGCATAAAATGCTGAGAAGTGCTTGATTCTCTGAGATGGAATGGCCATTATCGTGGAACACCCATTCCAATGTTTGGTTCACTGAAAAACAACAAAAATATGTATGTTACAACTGGTGATGAATGCCCTTATAGTGGGAGACCCGGTTCCATTCTTTCCTAGAATCATTCCAGCAGACCACACATTATAAGAGTATACTCTAAAATACATAATTTTGTGCAAGTGTAGTAGAAATTATCTCATTCTAACGCATGAATGCATTAAGCATATTTTGCTACAGTTGTTTCCTCAATTGATTGGGACACGAGACTCGGTTTGGTTTGGTTTGGTTTGCTACAGTTGTTTGATGATCACCTTCTTTTTCCGCCTGAGAACTTATTAATTTACCCAACATGTCACACTAAAGTGGTGCCTGAACTCTTGATTGATACAATGCTCACAGGTGGATGACAAGTACCAGTACTCCTGCGAGAACAAAGATCTCCGTGTCCACGGTTGGATATCTATGGAATCTCCTCCCGTGGGCTTCTGGCAGATTACCCCCAGCGATGAGTTCCGGTCGGGTGGGCCCCTCAAACAAAACCTTTCCTCCCATGTGGGTCCCACTTGTCTTGCTGTAAGTAACTTGTACCTTCCAAGGCTGATTATGACCTTTGTTTTTGCCTCTTAGGTGTGAAGAAACATATCTTGAAGCTGATTACCTTCACCATTAGGAATTATAGGTGTCAGAAACTATTGGATGAGTAATGATACACGGAGAAAACAAAACCTATAGAATTTCTGAACAGAATGATGAGCTCAATGTGGGCCTCTAACTTGAAAACAAACACAATAAGGACGAATTTGTTTACAAAAGTGACATTGTCACAATATTCTGTGGATGAATTTTGCCTTATAGGATGACCTGACTAAATCAAAGTTGATGCTATTAACAGATGTTTCTCAGTGGTCACTATGCTGGGGATGATCTCTCGCCGAAAATTGGACTGGGCGAGGCGTGGAAGAAAGTTTTCGGTCCCGTTTTCATATATCTCAATTCTGTGGTGGGTGGAGAATCTGTAGATGACGCACTTACTCTATGGGAGGATGCTAAAACACAGGTTTGACTTGACAAGTTATAAATACATGGATAACAGATAATAGATTTCAATAAACATCTCTCTCTCTCTCAACACAGTTTCCACTAAGTTTTCTCTCCACTTATTACTCCAATTTCTCTATCTATCTATTTCCACTTATTACTCAAAAAACCTCACTCAAAACCTTTACTAAACAACCTCATTGATTTTCAGATGATGGTCGAAGTCCAAAGCTGGCCCTATACTTTTCCAGCATCAGAGGATTTTCCATCATCAGATCAACGTGGATATGTTAGTGGTAGATTACTAGTACGAGACAGGTAAGGACTTATTTTGAAAATAGTTTTACTTTCCTTGATTTTATTTGGGAATTTCAGACTACATCCCTTTTTCAAATTGTTTTGTTAACAAACTGTTCAGGTACATGAGCAATGATTATATATCAGCAAACGGTGCCTATGTGGGGTTTGCCCCTCCTGGGGATGTAGGATCATGGCAAAGAGAATGCAAGGTGATGACTTGTGATGCTTAACTACATTATACTCCAATGCAAGGGTTACATAATGAGGAGTCCTCGTGATTTATAAAAAAAAAAAAAAAAAAATTGCAAAAAACTCATCCAGTTCACTTTAGATGTCACGACCCAATTTTATAACCCGATAATATAATATATAGATGTAATTACACAAATACTGCCCTCATCCGAAATAGCATTGAAAGGCATAAGTATCTCTTTATTTACTTCAGGACTACCAATTTTGGACGAGAGCAGATGAGAATGGCTATTTTAACATCAATGCTATACGTACTGGTGACTACAATCTTTATGCATGGGTCCCTGGATTTATTGGAGATTACCGGAACGATGTTGCTGTTACCATAACCCAAGGTTTAATTCTCCTTCTTTCTTTTTCATAATTAGATTGATTATAACCTAAGAAGCACAGATACGGACACGAGATACGAATACAACACGACACGGACACGGGAAAACACCATTTATTCAAAAATTAGGACACGGACATGTTGTGGACACGTTGAATAAACAATATATAATCTTGTATGATTGATGTATCTTACGAACTCATATAACATATCAAAAATATGTTTCTATCAAATGAAGATAAAAACTAAAAGTAGTATTAACATTAGGAAGACACAAAATCGAAGTCATCGTATAAGTGTTTATGAACTAAACCTCTACAGAGCTTTCGACTCTGAGCAAGTTTTAATGTGTCCTTAACGTGTTCCATGAGGGTCCCTAGTGTGTCTGAGTCGAAAAACATAATAGAAAAATTAGACCGGTATTAGTCATGTTAGACACATGTCCGGGAGTGTCATGTCGTGTCCGTGTGGGACACGTGTCGGACACTGACATGTGAGGTGTCTATGCTTCTTAGATTATCACTGTTTGTTTAGCTTTCTGACGTCCATTGGAAACCAGGTTGTTACATTGACTTGGGTGATCTTGTATATGAGCCTCCTAGAGATGGACCCACGTTGTGGGAAATCGGCATTCCCGATCGCTCTGCTGCAGAGTTTTACATACCTGATCCTGATCCAAAGTATATAAACAGACTTTTTATCAATCATCCTGACAGGTTGGTTTTTAAGAATCAAACATCAGAGGATTTCTTTAGCAGAGTTATGAAATGAATCTCGCTTAAAATAACTCTTTTCTACGTTTTGACCCTTGAATTGAAAGTACAATCTTTCACATGAAATATTCAGCTTCTTCTTTGATTTTTTTGCAGGTTTAGGCAGTATGGATTGTGGGAGAGATATGCAGAGCTATACCCTAACGAGGATTTAGTCTACACTGTCGGTGTTAGCGATTATAGAAAAGACTGGTTCTTCGCTCAGGTCACCAAGTATGGTTCTAAGTCTTTCTGGTCATTGCATTTTGCACTAAAGTTTCTGTCATTTCCCCAGTAAATTTTCTGCTGAAATTTGCAAGCATTAGTTCAAGTAATTCCATGAAACTTTTCAGGTATTCCAAAAAAACACTCAGTAGGTGAAGTTTTTATAAGTGTTGAAATACACGGGTGACAGTGTAAGAATCGTCTCGAATTATCATCAAACTAGGCACAAGTTGTTCTTTCTTTTAGCTCATAGTAGTTCCAACTCCAAATGATAAACAAACACGTTACAAAGTCCCATTAGCTACAACAAACGAGGAACAATTTGTTCTTGCTTTAGCCTATATTAGTTCCAATTATCAACAAATGAGGCACAATCTTCAGTTAGCTACAGTAATCTAGGTGTAATTTGCTATTGCTTTTTAAGTTTTTAACCGAGAGAAGTTCCAACTACCAACGAGAACTCGGCACACTTTTCAGGTTCTCCATTTATCACTGCTGAAGGTATAAATAATAAAGTTACCCCTCTCTCTAATAGCTTAAGCTTTTAGATGAGTTGGTGGTTAACAATCTAATGTGTTCGAACCTCACCGCTTACCTAATGTTAAAATATTTACACGTGTTTAGCCAGCTTATGGATGAGAGTTTGGCTACACGTGAGGGAGCGTGTTGAAGGTATAAATAATAAAGTTACCCCTCTCTCTAACAGCTTAAGCTTTTAGATGAGTTGGTGGTTAACAATCTAATAATCACCATAGTAGGCACAAATTTCAGTTGGACTTGCTTTTAACTGAGAGAAGTTCCAATATAAACAAACTAGGCACATTCTCAAATATGTTATTTGCTGCTTCTTTTTTGTTGGAAATCTTCTTTTGCAGGAGGAAAAATGACAACACATTTCAAGGAACTACGTGGCAGATCAAGTTCAAACTCGACAACGTAGATCAAACCGGGACCTACAAACTAAGAGTGGCAATAGCATCTGCAACTCTTGGCGAATTGCAGGTACAAATCTTCAACTTATAATCACCACCGAATTTGTTTCTTTCCTCATCATGTTACTAAATCAAATTATGCTACTAGGTACGTGTTAATGATCCAAACACAAACCGGCCACTGTTTTCCAGCGGACTCTTCGGAAGGGACAACGCAGTGGCTAGGCACGGCATCCATGGACTGTATTGGCTGTTTAATGTGGACATTCCGAATGCTGTTTTGAGGAAAGGGGAGAATAATACGATTTATATGACACAGGCAAGGGGCCAGACCCCTTGGCAGAATCTCATGTACGACTACATTCGTTTCGAAGGTCCCTCGACTGATGTTCCGAAGGCTGTGATATGAGTTCCTTTTGGTCTTGTGCTGGAATGCGACATGAAGTAATTAAGAAGCTGTTTGAATCTGCATTTTGTTTATTGCTTTCTTTTGTTCTTTTGCTCTTTATGCATAATATAGTTGTTTCAGAACATTGTTGTTTCCGGTTTTGCTTTAAGCTCTCTTATACATACATAATATAGTTGTTCTAGAACAGTGCTATAAGTAATGCTATGGTGACCATCTTTGGTACGGACTAATATGACCAAAGTACTATCGTAGTGATATTACCAGTTTTTTAGGATTGGCATTACATGTAAATGTGTTCTCGGTGTTTTTCGTTTGGGAGCCATTTGTTAGTTTGTTAGATTACTATTATAATAGACCGCCCGTTGCCCCATCGGCCAGCTCGAACTCACGACCTCACCCTTGAAATCCAAACTCAAGGAGACAGCTGTACCACAGGCTGAGCCCGGAGTCTATGCTCCCTTGGTTTATTGACTTAAAAGCTTCTATAGCAAGTTTCGCGAAGAGTTTTTGCTGATTTGAAACCCAACCATCCGACATGCTTTTTAGCAACACCGAAGATCTAGGATCGACACTTGATTACGCATCCGTGTTCATTTGATATTTTTGTTCTCTTTTTTTGGATTTTTGTTGAATTTGTTAGGTTTTTTGGAGTAATCATCTGTCTCGAAGAGAGGAATTGAAGTAAAAAAAAATTGAGCAAAATAGGAAAAAAAAAATCACTAAAGGCAAAAAAATATTATATTTTTTTGTCAAAGTTTGTCTTATTTGAACTTTTTTCAACTTCGGTCCACATATTTATACTTTTCTAATTTCTCTCGTCGAGATAAGTGATAAATTTCAAAAATTACGACGAAAAGTTAAACAAAAAATTACGAAAAGTAAAAGACACCTAAAAATAAATAAACTGGAGACAAAAAAAAAAGTTACTGTATGAAGAATATGGGGCCTTAGGGTCGTCTCGAGCACGCTTTTAGCCCATGTCATGTGAGACGTGATTCCTACTAAACTCTTACGAGTACAGTTTCATGCCAACGTGCAGTCGTACTCATTCTATACCACATGCGGCCCCGTTCCGCAACGGGTTTTAAGTACTTATTTTTTAAGAAAGTAATTTTAAGCTCAAAAATAATGGGTTTAATGTAATTTAAAAATATGCAATATGGATCTTGTTTGAAAGATCTCGATGAGATCTTTTATACGATGTAAAAAAAATAAAAAATTTATTTTTCATTTACATTATTTTTTAGTTTGAAAATGTGAAATAAGTACTTATTTTTTAAGAATGTGTTCTGGAACGGGCGTAGTGTGCATGTGTTATGTATATCTATATTTCACCTCTCTTTCACGGTTTGGCATGTGATATTTCTTAAGGAAGATCTCTTTCTTAAGTTCAACAAGTTAACAGACACAGACAAATTGTCTTCCCTTCTTCCCACGTGAAGAGTGATGGAACGGTGGATTGTTTAATTGGATTTTCCAAAACAAAAAAGTGCACGCATACCGCTCACTTTTTACTGCTCTCATCACACCGTTCACAAGTGTTTTGGACAATCCGAATTTTAAAAAACTCTTCCAAATCATTGATTGTTGAGATGGACGGTGAGATTGAGGGAGCAGTGAAACCTTGCGATGGACGTAGCAACTCTGTTTTCAAAACTCCTCTCTATCACACGATTATGGAACTAGAAAAGGACTTTTTGGACAGGAGCCTGGGGATAAATGGGAAAGAGAATCGGGTGTGAGTGAATTGTTTCTCCTTTGCGTGTGTCTCGAAAGAGAAATGCTATGGACACAACTGATAGTGCACAGACCCAAAAATAGATGTGTCTTGGAGTCTTTTGATCCCCGTGTGGATCTCACATGGTAGATGGGGACTCGTACACATCAAACGGTTATGTGCACTTTGGTTTATGTCTAGCATTTTGGGTGTCAAAATGTTCCTAATCCTAGACTCTTGCCATTTTGGGAATTTAATTTTGTTCACCCTCCTTCAAAAAATGGTGAACATTACCCTCCTTCCTATTGGTTGAAATGGTGTGGATCTCACCGCAAAGTAATGTCATGTTTATCAAAAAGTGTATTGCAAGGATAGAACCTACACCATTTCAATTAAGAGGGAGGGTAATGTTCACCCTCTTTTAAGAAGGGTGAACAAAATTGCACTTTTTCCATTCCGGGGTGGTGTTGAAGTGCCCGTAAACTGAATCTTACGCGTGAGTTATAAAAAAGAAAAAAGAAAGGGGTGACATTATGCTTGCATGGGAAGAAAGCTGGAATAGAAATTGGTAAACTCCCATACCATATCCTTTTTAAAGGTAGGATATTCAATATGTTTGAGATTTGTTGTTCCAATTCAATTCTCCCAACAATTTTTCTATTCAGATGCTAAACGTATGATCCTATGAGATTTCGTATTATTAACATAATATCATGTCTGATTCCGCAGAAAAATTATTCAACGCCCCTGAGGCACCGCCACGTGATGCTCCAGGCCTCTTCTCAATCATATATTTTTCTGAAGTCCGAAATTAAGTGTGAAGATCCCACAACAATGTGTGGTGGGAAGAGGCAGCGCCACGTGGTGCCCCAAGAGCACTGAATAATCTCTTGATTCCGCAAGTCAAACATGCCATAATAGCTTACTTACGTCAACACTTTATTTATTCTTTATTACTAAAATTTATGTTGTGGTGTACCTGAAACCGTTCTTTTGGTTGGAGAAAAATAAAACAGAACCGTTCATTGAAAGCACCAACGTACGTCCTATATGCTTTTTCTCTGTACCAAAAAAGGGGCCTTATTTGCCCCCCCTTTTTTTTATAGCTCTTTCTGGACCCAATTTCATGATCGAACCCGCTCAATTTATTCGGTTCGTTGAGTTGGTCATCTACATGAAAAGATCATGTTGATCGGACATATTTTAGCCACATGATTGGATGATGTAGATTGTAGAATACGTGAAGACCCAATTCCATGATCAGCTGGACCGAGCCAAGCCCCGGAAGTCCAAACGGTGTTTAATTTCAGATTACCCAATTTGGCAAAATTTGGACGAGCTCGGAATAGGCCCAAACTTGGTGGGCTGACTTATTTTCGCGTTGCAGTTAATACTCACCACCTTAGTTCGTGACTGATGGTGTTTTTCGGCCTAATTCCTTCGTTTAGGTCTCCAATTGGACGTTTTTGCCGTTTTAGAAAATATCTGTTTCATTAATAACTCTTAGACCGTAATTCCTTTTACGTTGATTCTTTTTGGAAAAGTCTTGTTTTTCTTTCCCATTTTCAATTTTAGGAAAAGCCCCAAATTCTGAGATTTTTTATTTTCCAAGTTTATTTGTAGGGTTTCTAGGGTTTCGGCTTATATAAGGGTTTGTAACCTATAGTTTATGGAACTTTTCATCAATAATATTCAGACTTCGTCTTTCTTTCTTTTGCGCAAGATTTGCTCGTTGCGACGAGTTGTTTATCTCGTTTGGATTAGTACGCTAACTAGTCTCTTGTGAATTCCGCTGCGTCATTGGAGCACATTTCAAATTATATATATTAGTCGTTCACTTATCAATGTTCAAGGCAATCCAAGAAAAAACTCATTGATGTTCAACGTAATGGTTTCACAAACGATGAAATCGACACATTAAAGGATCAACTCAACGGGTCCGGAGTGCACCCGATCCGACCCCATGCCTAAAATGACAACTAAATAAAATAGAAAGTCGCTAATGAATTATGTGAAGCATGAGTTCAATACATCCTGTTCAGCAGAAAATTAAGACGGATATCCCTTGCTCATTTATGAGACAATCATTTCTTCAAAAACCTTGCGTGGGGTGGGGCTAATCGTTTTGATTTTCGTGTGATTATTATAGAAATCCCTTGACTTTTTATAACATGCCATGCTTGGATTTCTTTGCATGGTAAGTAACTTACCTGCCCGCCTAGCTATAATATCTAACCCACCAGAAAGCAGATGCGTCAAAGTGAAGAAAAAGAAACAAAAACATTGAAGAAAAGAATGTTCAGTTGTCTCACCCTCCAATTAAACCACATCCCCAACAGGCACAAGAAATAGATTCCACAGTTTCTTCTTCATTTTTCTCCATTCTAAAACTGCAAAAGAGGTAAATATATTGTAGTAATTTGTAACGTGTGGTGGGTGTTCTTTCGGTTTCCTTTCATTTTTGTCGTGTCCATTTTTTCTGGCTGGCTGAAAATGAAGAGCATATGGTAAACATCATCAGGTTCCATGTTCAAGAATTCACTGCAAGGTTTCTTGAAAATCTTAGTGGTTGTGATCGTAGTTTGGCTCTCAAGTCCGGCAATGTCTAATACCGCGGTGCGACTGGATGTGCAAGATGACCAGGTACATATCAATTTGATGCGTGGTTCATTTCGTTATCGTTCATTTGGTAATTGAAGTACCTAAGTCACATAAAGTGAGCGTGAAAAGAGTCTTTCAAAACCTTTTGAAACTATTAAAATTTGAGAGAGCCAAGATTGAGAGCAGAAACGTAAAACAAGTAGGAGTATTATCGAAAGCGGAGAGTCCGGCTGAAAGATAATATGACCAAGAAAAGTAGCATATATTCCCTCCGTCTCAAATAGTATATATAATATTAGTTAGCAGTTGTCTCATTAATATTGGATGGAAAAAATAAATTGTTTTGATGCATAAAACTATCAAAATATTGTATTATCTTTGTTTATTCGACTAAGAGCACGAATTTTCAAATTAAATATTTAATATGTTGATAAAAGAAAAAGTAATACTATTTGACCGGCTTAAAAAATATAGAGCACACAATAATAGTAATAGTAATGGCATTGGCTCAAATTGTTATCAATCACGTGAAATTATTTTCTTATAATTTACCCTTTCATTTTAGACATGTAGCCATTTAAAAAAATATATATTGAAAATATTCGACCTTTTTGTTTAGAGATTAAAAAAAAAAAAGTATAAAAATATTCAAGTCTAGAGGCAGAGGTGATGGCTGAGAGTTTCCTGAGGTAGTGGGGTCAGACCGGAATTTGGAGAAATTTGGGGGTGTTCTAGACAAAGATCATTCCGGAGTTTCGGTTACTGGGGTTGGTTGTGAACTTGTGATAGAGAACTGGGTTCATGGTGTGGTTGGGAGGGATGAGGCTGAGATTGGGTTTGGGTTTGGGTCTGGTTTTGTACTTGACTTGAGTGTCCTCAACCATGGAAGAGAGAGAGAGAGAGAGAGAGAGAGAGTATGTTTGGGCGGTAGTTGAGGTTTCTGGATGCGGAGACAACACCCATTTGGATAGAGTGATTTCATGAGAAAAGAAAAGAAACGAAAGAGTTGTGGTTTTTTTTAAAATCATTCATTTGGATTGAACATCTCGATAAATGGTGGTGATTGGAGTGTGTTTGGTTTATTCATTCATTCATATTGGGTGCAGGTGGTGATAGACAATGGCATATTCCAACTCACACTGTCAAATCCCGGAGGAGTTGTGACTGGAATCAGATACGGCGGAATTGACAACTTGATTGAACTCCGTAACAAAGACTTGAATGGAGGGTACGTACGTACTTACGTTCATGTTGAGATTCATTATCTGCCCTATTTTTATTTATTTTAGGAAACATTTCAATTTTCTTCTTTTCCAGTACTTTACGTACTACTAGATGACTCAGAAAAGCTAACTTTTGTGTTCCTGAGGAGTGCGTGCAGGTTCTGGGATCTTAATTGGAGCAAATCAGGAAGTCCAGGAACAAGGGGAAAGTTCGATAGGTATGTAATTCTCTCTCTCTAAATGACAATGTAATGACTAGAATCATTTTTCCCAATCTTTTCCATCAATGGATAAGAATGGGAGATCGTGGTTTGTGACTAGTGGGACATAGGTTCTTGTCTTGTGCAACCATGCCCATTAGTCTTTTCCGCTAAATTAAATGGACTAAAACCTATGTTTTCACGAATTTCTTGGCAAGTCTTTCTTCTCGCATACATCAACTAACATACCATTTAGCAGAAACAGATTGATTATTGCCATTAGCCTGTAAGTCCATTTAGTTTACCGGAAACGCACATTGGCTTCTTATCATTAAGCCCCGATTGGGTATAGTCTGACTACGGGTTAATTGGGATGCCAGTGTGCAATACCACGGATTGTGGGACTGGGACCCATCTAGGTTCGTGCATTTGTCTCCCCCTCCTACACTTCTTTATAAGGCAAAAACAAATATTTACGCTGTCGACTCTCGTGTCTATCCCTTGATCAGAGGGGGTCAGTGATCATCATTCAGCAAATATCCTCATCCCACTGTCCTAAATACACTAGCAGTCGCACAATATGGTTGTAACCATGGAAAACATGAATTTCGCCACAAGGTCTTGTGGCTGTCGATGCCTTTGAAGTTGGAACTGATGCACATGAGGATTAGGGGACAACAGATCCCATGCCATTGGGCAAGTACAACAGTAGACTGAATGCCTATAAGCATCACCAGCATCAAATAAAATATGCAAGATTTGTTCATCAAATTGGAATAACGAATCATTCTATCAGTCAGTCATTAGCGTATGAATATAATAGATTATCAGAAATTGGATGTCATATATCGAATAATGATTTAACCTAACTTATTGAACATTTGTTAGTTTGTTCCATCGCACAACTTAGATTAATGAGTAATGACTAAATTTAGCGTATCAATAAATTCTGATCGCATCTTAATTGTAATCACTCAGGTGATCAGAATTTAATGATGCTAATTTGAGTAGTTTATGGAGCATATTCTAGTAGACTTATTTTGATAACAAACACCAAAAATGGACAGTATATCTTCTTTGAAGAGCCTTTGGTTCTGATTACAGACTGGAGGAAGCTCGTTTAGCGAATCTACTATTAACAATGCAGGATTGAAGGAACAAGTTTTACAGTTATAGTGGAAAATGAGGAACAGGTGGAGCTATCATTCACAAGAATCTGGGATCCCTCACTACAGGGCAAGCAGGCCCCCTTAAAGATAGACAAAAGGTCTTTGCTTGAATCCTGTTTATGAAATAACAATCACTATTGTGTTTGACAATGAATAATATTTTTCACTGCTTATGGCTCCATAGGTTTGTAGTCCTTCGTGGTTGCTCGGGATTTTACTCCTACGCCATTTTTGAACACTTAGAAGACATGCCTGCTTTCATCATTAACACTACCAGGATTGCATTCATGCTCAACAAGGACAAGTATGCAAATTTCGCGCTGTAAATCTGATAAATTTCATAGTTTGTAATTTTAACAAATTACTAGTAGAATCCTTTTATAAGAGAAACCTTGGAAATTTTTATTGATAGCTCACCTGGGAATAAAAACTGGTGAATGCCATGGTACTTTTTGAACTACCAGGTTTCACTACATGGCCGTAGCAGATAACAGACAAAGATTCATGCCCGATCCAGAGGACCGGTTGCCAAACAGAAGCCAAGTATTGGCCTACCCAGAAGCAGTCCTACTTGTCGACCCATTCGAGCCCGAATTTCAAGGAGAAGTATGTCACCCAGCTCTTTTTTCCTTTGACTATGTTTGGGTTACTGTGATTTGTAGCGGAGATGAAATTTTCATTACTATGAATTAAGTAGCTAGTAATCCAGTAATTCATTCTGGTGTCTGGATAATTTGAGAGTTTTATTCACTTGTTATTTTTTGTAATCGAAAATTCATTAGAGCCTGCCATTTCCTTTTTGTGATTGACGTGGGAAGATGTGTGTCATAGTTGTGCTTAGTTTAGGAATATAACTCCAGTTTGGGAAGTGAATGAGGAATTGCTTTCTTATTTGAGTGCCTTCCAAGCATGTAATCATGGAGACTTAGACTCTCATTCCACTTTCTCTCAAGATTCTTGACATCCAAACCGGGCGTAAATTAATATTTAACATTTGTCTTCTTTTTACCTCAATTTTTTTTGCCAATGCTTCAGAGAAAAAACTTGTTTCTCCCAAAGGTTCCCAAATGATGCACAAAAATCTCATGCAATGTCACTTATAGTCAACAAGTAAAAGAGAATGAACAAAAAGAAGGGCAAGGGAAAAGTGGTGGAGCCAAATAGTTTTAGGTGTTGAGTTATTTCCTGATGTGCAGGTGGATGACAAGTACCAGTACTCTTGTGAGGACAAAGATAATCGGGTCCATGGGTGGATAAGCTTTGACCCGCCCGTTGGGTTCTGGCAAATCACTCCCAGTAATGAGTTCCGAACGGGTGGGCCCTTCAAGCAAGACCTAACCTCCCATGTCAACCCTACCACCCTTGCTGTAAGTGCCCCATTGCCATTTTTTCTGACTAATGGATTCAAATTACCCATGTTACTTACCCGGTAGCCCGGATCGCATGGCGAAATAATTTTGATCCAAACTGCATGTGTATCAGATATTTGTAACTCCTCATTATGCGGGAGCTGATCTTGTAGTGAAATTTGAAGCTGGTGAGATATGGAAAAAGGTTTACGGGCCAGTTTTTATCCACCTTAACTCTGTGCCAGACAAGAATGAGGGGCTTTCTCTTTGGGATAATGCAAAAGAACAGGTTAAAATCTGCATGTCTGCTAGTTCATACATCAATTCTATAGGTTCTTTAAGACAAATAGTTTTATAGTTCCGATGAATATAGAGAGATTCTGCCCTTTTTATGAGAAATAAATGCTGCAATTTTTCTTCAGATGAACATTCAAGTCCAAAGCTGGCCTTATAATTTCCCAGCTTCTGAGGATTTTCCACTTTCTAATCAGAGGGGCATATTAAGTGGCAGATTACTAGTCCAAGACAGGTAAATATATATAAAGGCTCTTGCATTCTCCTCAGTTTCACTAGTTCTCTGAACTGCAGTAACAGGAAGCATGAAGTTAGTATGACCTTGATGTTCTTCTGTGTTTTTTAGGCCAAAAACGACCACCATGTTAATCAGTTTGTTTTTACGACTCATCAAATGTGTGGCCACCTTGGCAAAAGACGTATTAGATTTATGTTTGTATGCAAATAAGCATGATGTGCTCTGTACTTGCATTAATTAATTTAAACAAAACAAAATTGGAATGGCCCCAAATTATTAGAGAGAACGACAGAGGGACAATGCCATAGATGACATGCCTAATATTGTTCATTCCTGATTTAGCATGCCTAATGCCAGCACCATTTCTTGTTGCTAATTACTGAAAAAAATTCTTCTAGTACTTATGTTGCTATTAATATTGTATGCAAAAACAAAAATTTCCACATCATCCTTCAATGTAGTTGCCTATTGTAGGTAATGAAATGTATCTCACACTCTACTTGATTAGTTATATCAGCAAGCAAAATATGCCAGCAAAGGGTGCTTATGTGGGATTGGCTGCACCAGGAGATGTTGGATCTTGGCAAAGAGAATGCAAGGTAATGTTCATCAACAAATTCTCAACGCAAACATATTTGGGCTAGTCAACAATGCCCTAGCCAATACCCATGCGGTTGGGATCAAAAGTTCCAGTTTTTGCAAAATTGGAGTGTTCAAATTTCTGATGTCTAATCTCTTTTTAGGGGTACCAATTCTGGACGAGAACAGACGAAGCAGGGTATTTTACCATCAAGGGTATACGTGCAGGCGACTATAATCTGTATGCATCTGTCCCTGGTTTCATTGGAGATTACCGATATGATGTCGCTATAAAAGTAGCTGCAGGTATTGAGCTGTCACTTTCTATTATCTGTCCAATTCAACTATAGAACATTTATCTGTCTCTGGATCTCATGTTTGTGGATGGATTTCTGGAGGGAAAAGAACAGCAATGGAAAAAGATAATCAAATACACCCTAAAGTTTACCTCTTTTCCCCTTCCTTCTTTTCCCTCTGTAAATCCAAGTTCTAAACTCGACCTTATGGCGTCTTCGCAATCTGTCTTGGCAGGGAGTGTAATTGAAACAGGTGATCTTGTATATGGGCCCCCAAGAGATGGTCCCACATTGTGGGAAATCGGCGTTCCCAATCGTTCAGCCTCAGAATTCTACGTTCCCGATCCCAATCCAATGTATATAAACAAACTTTATGTTAATCATCCGGACAGGTTTGCTCTCAACAATAAAACTTTTTGATACATACAAGAATTCCCGAGCTTATAATGTATTGAACATGGTCGTCTTTTTTCTTTAAGAGAAGGTTTAGGCAGTATGGGTTGTGGGAGAGGTATGCTGATTTATATCCTGATGAAGATCTAGTGTACACTATTGGAGTTAGTGACTATAAGAAAGATTGGTTCTTTGCTCAAGTAACCAGGTACTTTTCTTCCTATCGTTGTTTTGTTCAAGTGTCATGCCTTATTTTCAATTACAGCACATTCTTTCCAAATGTGAAAATTGAAAGATTCCTTCATAGACTATGGGTGATAATGTGTTTTGTTTGATACACCTTGCTTGCACAACCATGAAGTATGCAATTGGAAAAGATAAATTAGGGCGAGAAACATGCTGACTTTATCATACCTTTGGTCTATTCAATAAAAAATTTGATGAGTTTTGGTATTTGTTCAACCTTTACGTCTTTCGAGTTTTGGTAGTTGTTCAACCTTTACGTCTTTTGAGTTTCGACTTGATCTCAAATGACCCTTTCAATCGAGTTTGGTTTTGAAAGAGTAGTAAACTGCATATGAGCTTACAAAGCCGAATTTTATGAGCTTTAAAAACCACTAAGCTTCAGATGCACTTGTTTAAGCAAAGCCAATCTCGAACCATCTTTAGGGAGCTGAAAGCTAGTCACGTTAGAGTAACTTGGTTGGTTTAAATGTGTATATGGTATAGTGTTGTTAACGACTATACAAATTTGCATGTCTGAAAAATCGGTACATGGTGTTGTTTTGCTAGTGCCTCCTCTTTGGCTAGTATTTACCTTTTTTCTCCCTACTCGCTAACATATTGCAGTAATTCCATTTTCAAGTACTTATCAGCTCTTGGATTGCAGGAAAATAGGTGAAAAAACATACAAAGGAACTACATGGCAAATCAAGTTCAAACTTGGCACCATGGATCAAAGTGGAACCTACAAATTGAGACTAGCACTTGCATCTGTACATAATTCAGAATTGCAGGTACAAACTGCTCGACCAAACGAATAGATAGATAGACAGATATATAGATAGAAACCCATATGATATATAATCCGACGCTAATACCCGACTTCTATTTTTTCCCCAAAGGTCCGAGTTAATGATGCAGAAGCAAATCCACCTCTATTTTCAACTGGAGAGATAGGGAGGGATAACGCAATTGCAAGGCATGGGATTCATGGGCTCTATTGGCTGTTCAATGTGGAGGTGCCCAGCGCTCAACTAATGCAAGGAGATGACAAAATAAATACCATTTACCTAACACAAACAAGGCACACCAGTCCTTTCCAAGGGATTATGTATGATTATATTCGCTTGGAAGGTCCTTCTGCTTCTACTTAGGCTAGGTAGCTTGGAAAGAGATCGCGAGAACCATTTTATAGGATTATTTCGTTCGTAGCTAAATATCACTCTCAGTTTACTTGGTCATCCCCATTTATTTCTAGAGCCGTTGATTTGTCGTAGCCTCGTAGACACTCGACAGTCTACGCAAGGCCTGTTTGGTTCACATTGTTAATTAACGTATTTCTTGTGACTTGTGAGCAAGTAATGGAGTAAGAAACATGAATAATAAGAAAAATTACTTATCAAAAAAATTAAAAATAATAAGAAAAATTTCATTTGCGTCTGATTGCTAATTTGCTTTGTTTATTGTGATAGAAGGAATGGCTATTTGATGATAAAAGATTATGTTGTATGAATACTTGACAGTTTGAAATGAAAAACATCACTAAGATTAAATTGACAGTAGGGGTTTAAATATGTAGCAGGTTGACAGGTGTTGCTTTTATATTTGATTTGGAGAATTTCGAAATAACATGTTATCTCATAAAAAATGTTTACCTAAGATTCAATAAAAAAGAACTGAGTATTGACTTTTCGAAGTGAAAATGTGAACCTTTAACCCAATATTGATTTTCTCTATTATCACCTAAGAAGCACGTATATATATATATGGGTACTAAGTACGTTGATACGGCAAAACTTAAAAAATGCAGGGTACGGATACGGTTAGGGTATGTTTATAACAAATGTATTTTTATAACTTAGAGCAATGTACTACACGTAATAATTACACGCAACTAAAGGAAATAGCTAAATGACTACGACAATTTGGAAACTAAAATCAAATAGTAGTTTAACACCAAACTTGAGGTACGAATAAGAGTTTAATGCCATTACACTAAAAAACTTTTAGACCAGAAATCGTTATTGTACAATCATGCTGAGCATAGAAAAAAGAAGTCTTATCAACTTAGTTTTATCTTCGTATTGGGTATGACTTGATATATATTGCAAAATAGTGATCATAACATAGCTTGTGGCACTAACTACGAGATGGATTGGGACCAAGTCATGACGAGTCCCGATGCAGTGTTCTAAAACTCGAAATTACACGGCAAGTACTCGCCACGCGGTGCGTGGCCGAGGCGACTAAGGGCTACTCGGTGGGCATTAGAATTATCAGTTGGATGATGCTATGGTGTCCCCGGCCATTTTGGGGACACCGCAATTTTTGGCATAACTTCACCATTATGAACATAACTAAAACCCATTACAAGCATAACAAAACTCAAACAAGGCATAACTAAGGAATATTTAAAAAACCAACCAATGCATAACCAAACCCAACCAAGTTATGCTCTGTTATGGTTCTGTTATGCTTATAATGGATTTTGATTATGTTCATAATAATTTTGTTACGTCAAAAATTACGGTGTCTCAAAATAACCGGGGACACGGAAGTCATTCACTTTGTCGGTTTAGCACCCTGATCCTTGAACCCTGCTACACACACAATAGATCTGTGCACAGATTTCGTTGTGGAGCCCACTACGAATCCCACAAAAATCATCCGAGCCGTTCATTAAATGTAAAAAAAAATTTCAAGGGTTCCCGCAAAAAATAAGCTCAATCAGATACCTATAGGTGCTTCATCCAACTATCTAACTTTTCATTCAGATTTTTGGATAATGAAAAGTTATATGTTTGGATCGAGCACTTATAGATATCAGATTGAACTTTTTTTTTGCGAAAACTCTTGAAAAAATGTTTTACATTTAATGAACGATTTGGATGATTTGTGTGGGATCCGTGGTGGGCCCCACAATAAAATCTGTGCACAATCTGTGCACAGATCTGCTGTGATGCTTTCATAACCCGTCTTCTTTTCCTCTCTCTTCTTCTCTTAAACCCTAGCACCGTCGAAACTCGGGGCTCCTGTGCATCTCCTCACTCCGGAAGCGTAAGATAATCCTCTTCCGCCATGGTACGTTTCTCAACTGGTTTTCCGTAACTCACGTATTTCTGTTATCGACATCGTTCGAACACTTGTTGATTGGCTGTCTCTTTGTTTCTGATCTACTATATTTGTGCAGCCTCAAGGTGATTACATAGATCTTCACAGGAAGAGACATGGCTATCGCCATGATCACTTCGAGCGCAAACGCAAGAAAGAGGCTCGGGAAGTCCACAAGCGGTCTCAAATTGCTCAGAAGGTTCAATCTCTTTTCCACCTTTTTACTTTTACGTTATGAGATTTTGTTAGTTTCTGATCTTATGAATCACTTTTGAATTGGCCAGGCTCTGGGTATCAAGGGTAAGATGTTCGCAAAGAAACGTTATGCTGAGAAGGCCCAAATGAAGAAAACGTGAGTGTCTTTCTTACTTTTACATGGCTTTTCTTTATGGTACATTAAGATGCTTTCATGCTGGTCCGCGTATTCGTTTTTCTGTGAGTTTACGAATCGTGAAATTGAATAATGATTCACCGAGTCCACGCCGACGTTTGTAAGGGTACGGGTGAGCTTTTGTTTTGTTTTGATTAGATTAACAGTTCCTAGTTGATGTTTAGCGCTCATACTCAGAGATGGACAAACACCTTATAAATACAAAGTCTATAGGAGCAAGGCTTATGTTTACAGCATCTATTCCATCACTGTGAGGGTCTTTGCATGCAGCTTCTTCTATTAGAGCTTTAAGACCAGGTTGCATATTTTTCCAATGGAGGGATGTAGAGCGAGGGAATTTTTTTCTTGCTGTTGCTAAATTTGTAATTGAGCTGGGGTGGTTGTGAAATGATTTCGTTAATCATCAGTTGGATATGTGAAGTTGGGTGTGCAAGATCATTCCTAAGTCGTCCTTTATTTGTTAATGGGGTTGCGACAAGCAAAGGATACTTAGTGTCGGCAGAGCTCGTTGCTTGGTCATAAGTTTGTTTTGTAATGTTGATGGCATCTCTAGTTTTCTGCATTTTAAACAATTGATAAGGGAGACAACCGAAAGTTTCATATTTATCCGTGAAGATTTTGGAAACTGTAAACCCTGATTGTATTGCAGAAAGAAATTATCAAGTTTTGGTCTTTGACTTATACTTTAGGGCATTATTGTCCACCTTAAGTGATCTACTCCTCGGTTGAGTAGTCATCAACTTATTTATGATATGCATTTTTATCTATATTTTCTTTCGCGAAGACTTGTTCGTGTACTATGGAGTTCTAATAAACAAAAACCCAAAGCACATATGCCAGTTTCTCCCCTAATAATATGGTCATTTAGGATGTGAAGATAGATCATGAGAAATGGATGGCTTTGATTTCATTTTTCAACAGGAGTTGAGGAAATTCCATTTTCTCCCTATTACCCCTCGCCGAAAGTCAATAATGTCGTGATTTTGTTTAAATCCTTGCTTTGCTTCAACTTTTTTTTTTCTCCGTGTCTTGTCATCTATGAATCACATTTTCCCTATTTCTTGCATTGTGGCTTTGGCCTTTGAGAGACTGTTCTAGTTAATTTTGTACCATTTCTAATTTTCTACAGGTTGGCTATGCATGAAGAATCATCAACCAGGCGAAAGGTGGATGATAATGTCCATGAAGGAGCTATTCCTGCTTATCTACTTGATCGTGAAACGACAGCACGGGCAAAGGTATGCTATTTAGTTATACCACTTCGTAATAGTTACCCCTTTTATGCAAGTTGAATATTATAATAATACTAGGTTGGCCATGGATCACAATTGATCATCACTTTATGCTGTCTGTAGGTTCTTAGCAACACTATAAAGCAAAAGAGGAAAGAGAAAGCTGGTAAATGGGAGGTTCCTCTACCCAAGGTAGAGTCAACTTTACTATGGAACATAATATCATCTTTGCATGTTTATCTTGATTTTACTGCACATCTTCCTTATTATTGGCTTTCTTTTGCTACCATAGTGTGTTCAAATGTAGGGTTACCTGATTAAGTTTGCATTTTGTTCTCAATATCACAGAAGCAATATCTTTAAATGGAGGTGTTTAATTCTGCAGGTGAGGCCTGTTGCTGAAGATGAGATGTTTAAAGTGATCAGATCTGGTAAAAGGAAAAGTATGTATCCTGTCTATTGACTTTGCTTTCCTATTTTTTTTTGGACTCTGCTGCTAAAGTTTCTTTACTCTTCTTTGCCTTGTGATCTCCACTGTTTTGAAATGGCTGTTGAGTTCTGCTGTTGCCAGATATTTGATCACTGTTATGTGTAGCTATCTGCAAGTTGGTGATGATTATTTATGATCGGAATATTTTGGGTTACACCATTTTTGCTACCAGAATGATTGTGGAATGACTTGCCAACGATTTTAAGATGTGTACCAACGACCGACCATGTGTTCGTGAGTGTCTCAACCAGTGAATAAAAGCTTACCAATGAAAATATGATATCTTTATGTCTAGTAGTGTCTTCTTATACTAGAAGGAGGATGACATTTGTAACAAAGTTATGGTGATCCAATTTCTAAAAAACAGAAGGTTAATGTCCCTGATCCATGTCTGATTCTCTTTTTGCAGCCAAGCAGTGGAAGAGGATGGTCACTAAAGTTACATTTGTGGGACCAGGTTTTACTAGAAAACCTCCCAAGTATGAGCGGTTTATTCGTCCTACGGGTTTGCGATTCAATAAAGCCCATGTAACACACCCTGAACTCAAATGCACTTTCAATCTTGAGATGATTGGAATAAAGAAGAATCCTAATGGTCCAATGTACACCTCCCTTGGTGTCGTAACTAAAGGAACCATTATTGAGGTAAATTTTTTCTCTTTCTATGTCACTTATGATAGCAGTCTCATGTTGTACCTCAGTATTGTGGTGCTTTTAGCACATTGGTTGGGTTGCGATAGGAATTGAATGACGTCAATAATTGGTAATATTGCATTATTTTCAGGTGAATGTCAGTGAACTTGGTCTGGTCACACCAGCAGGAAAAGTTGTATGGGGTAAGATTGTCCTCCTTCGTTTCCGTTCAACTATGGATGGGTTTTTCCCCTAAACTTATTTGCGTTTCTCATTCTCATTCTCATTCATTTGTAAATTCTTGTGCAGGGAAGTATGCTCAAGTGACGAATAATCCTGAGAATGATGGTTGTATAAATGCAGTTCTCCTTGTCTAAAAGGTGAAAACAGAATATGGATCACCCTACCCGTTGCTTTCAGTCCCTCTTTTCTTCTCTCGAGTTGCTTCCGGAAACTTTATGGTGTTTTTTTCAAGAATGACTCAATTTCTCTCTGTAGCAATTTTCTTATGTCCTCTGGTTCGAGTTAAGTAATGATTGTAACATGATGTGAAATTTTGGGCGGAACGCAAAAAATTTTGGTGCCAACATTGTATTGTCCTTGATTCTCATTGATCATATATGTCTCTTAAGTTTTTGACCTTATTTGCACAACAGCAGAGGTTTGAGTATCCCTTAACCCGAAGCAGGAAAGTCCAAATACAGTGTGGATAATTGTACTACTGGATATGGTTTCCAACTTTCCATTACAAACAATTAATGAATACCAGTATGAATGGGATGACATGGGATTGCCAAGGTTACAGGAAAGTCCAAATACAGTGTGGATAATTGTACTTCTGGATATGGTTTCCATTACAAATAATTAATGAATACCAGTATGAATGTGATGACATGGGACTGCTAAGGTTACATTAACAAGTTTTTAAAATGTGTTCAAACCTGAGCAGCTGGGTATTAAATTGGGCAAGTACTTTAGGTCATTATTTATATCATCTAACAGATATCAAGTTATAGTCACGTTATGTCCATTAAATTCATGTTACGTCTTTTTTGGTATAACTTGTCATGTCATTTAGCGGTTTTGTTACATTCAAGTAGATGACCTGTTAGGATGACTAGTCATGTTTGGTCAAACTTACATCCATGGCATGGTCTCAACTATTTGATCGGCGGATACGGTATCCCTTTTGCTTGGGGGATACCTTAGGGTGTTCCCCTAAAAGTATCATGCAAAAAAGACGATTTTGGAAGCAACCGAAGGACACCTAACTTGAGCTGCATTGTTGCTAATTTTATTGCTTTATTGTTGAAAATCTTCATTAGTCCTGCTTCAGTAAAAGCTTAGCCACTTCTTTCGAATTGATCAACTTAATATTCAGAAGAAATGAGTAGAGAAATGGGAAAACAGGTGCCTAGTATGAGGAGATGCTGCTACATTCTTATCAATTCTAGATTGCGCAAATAAGATAATTGAGCTTTTTTTAATTTGATTATTGAATGTCCAGACTAGCTTGCACGCACCTCTACTAATTTCAAAAACCTGAAGTTAATAGCCGGGCAAACCTTCCGTTTGACCAAAAAAACCTCCAATGGTCCCAAGATAAGATAATTGAGCTTGTCCCATCCCCCATTATACAAGAACAAATAAACGTACATATTATGTATCTGATCAAGAACTGATAGGTATGTTCAAGCCTGATCTCATCAATGCCATGACTGCGATATCTAATTTTTCTGCATTTGCATCTTAATTTACAAAGCTTCAAGGAGATTCTATATTTCTATTGCTACTATTTTGCAGTCACACATCGTATTATTATGCTTCTGCTGCTTCCCTTTTGCAAAAATTCTGAGAAACCATTCAAAGCTGCCGTGATCAGTTCACCGGGAATGTGTTTCACTCGAGGACAAGTTCAGTCTTTTGTAAACCATTGTTTCATGAATCAGTTGCCTCTCAACATTTTCTTCTTCTTCTTCTTCTTCAAGGGATGGT
>JAOTQK010000021.1:6891836-6905085 GCA_025642025.1 Rhododendron ferrugineum
GGGGGGGTTTGTTGTGTGGGGGCAGCGGCATAACTCTGATTCCCTTGGACGTGACCAAAGGGACGCCAAATTCGCGACCCATGATCGGAAAGGATCGATCGCCACCCATATGTTTCTAACACCCCACCAAGGCGCAAGCAGAACAGGTTCGAACCTGTACTTGCCATCTCATACGTGTGATGTCCGAGTCGGGCTTCTGAAACTAGACATGATGAAATTCATCAAACTGGTTCTGTTACTACAGCTTTTTAGGACCCAGTCATGAACAGATGGAAGAAGCAAAACAAGATACCTTTCAAAGAATGCCAGGCACTTGTTAGCTGATCTCTTATCAGAAATCACAGCAAGTGTCTCAAGGCTTTTGATATAGTAACAGGCTAGTAGAATTTGACAAATCTCCATTTCTTATCTTCTCCAGCACTTTCAAGTCAAAAGCTTTCATCCTTCCACGTCGCATGAACCACAATCATTGTAAACCTTGTATCAACCTTGCTCAAACGAGCATCTTTCACCAGATAAGTTTCAAATTTTCAATAAATATAGCCTCTAGGCCCTCTACGATTATACCACCTTCCCTGAGCATCATCCTTGATAATGTTACGAAGTCTCTCAGGAAAATCGTCTGGCCAAATAACAACATCGTTTTCCACACGATCCATCTTTGAAAGACAATCGGCAGCTCTGTTACTTTCACGCCACACGTGAGAAACTTCGTACTTGTCAAACTTCTTTAGAAGGCCCCAAATGTTCTTCAAACAACTACTAGCCCTTGAATTATACGACTGCTGTTTGTTAATAGTTTTCACCACACTCATCGAGTCGGATTCAACCCATATTACTCTAATCCCTAACCCCGATGCAAGAACAAGTCCTCTCCATATAGCCCATAACTCAACCAAGAAAATGCCATCTACAGGAGATTTGGAGACGTAACCGCATATCGGATCACCTTTATATCCCCGGAGCAAACCACCAAAACGAGCATTTTCTCGATCAACAGATCCATCTGTATTCAGTTTTGTCCACCCGAATTCTGGGCTTTTCCATGTGGACCAACCAATTGATCTTGCGATTGGGCTAAAAAAACTGCTCAAATTATCAAGGTTGACCCATTTATTTCCGTTTAAGTTACCGAGTGAAGTCATGCTATCTACTTCTTTCAATTTGGAAGGAAAGCTGACCCTTTTGCTCTCTGCCGTTTTGTTCCTTCTGTTTTCTTCTTCCTGGGCCTCGTGCTTCTTTCCCTTGAAATGTTTTTCCATACATTTTTTGCTGCTAGTGCTGATCAGACACACATCACAGCTCCAGCCCTCCTGACCTTTCTTCAGATCAGTTTCTATGTTATCATGACTAGATTTGGATCCAACCTGCGACACAAACATACATTGCAGATTTCTATCAACAACCAATGATGGCACGGAGCCTAATGGTTTTAACTTTTATCAACCCAAGCAAACTATTTCCAGAAGCAATTTACATCAATTTAATGCTTTGATGTTAGAAATCAAGGCCTAAACAAGCTAGATGACAATAAGATGCGGACCTGTTTCATTAATAATTTAACACCTTAACTCTCAAAATCAAAAGCAATAATAGCTATCAATCTAGGATGTCATTCAAATGTCTAACAAATTTACCTCGTAAATGACAGACTTCTCTGATTCATCCTCTATCTCTTCTCTATGATAGTAGCTCTCTGCAGTATCAAGACTGCATCTCTCTTCATTTGACTTGGAAACTTTTGTCTCTGGGATGAGTAGAAGGCCGCGTATTTGTGAATTCTCATAAATAGAGGGCCTAATGAAGTGGAAATAGACATAAGCAGCACCTTGAAAGCAAGGTACCACCAGCAAGAGGATGACTATGCCCTTTGCATAAGGCCAAAAGGTGAACCTGAAGGCAAACAAGGCAATTAAAATCCATTCGTTCCTAAAAAAAGCTAGGGGCAAGGGGGGGAAAACGTTGAAAACCACGAGTCCAGTCCAAATGAAGCGTTTTGATTCGGTCTTTTAGGGTTGTTTAGAAGATGAAAACCAGAAACAAATGGTTTGGTCTCTGGATTTTCCTAATGGTTTCAACTCCAGAACGACACAAACCGCAACTTCATACATACACGCATACATACGAAGTTGACTTCATGCATTCTGCCATTCCCAAAGACCCAAGCAACAATGAGGAAGTTCTCCTAAAAACTTTCATGTGAATAAAACAAGTAAATACACTTAAATTACCATGCTAGCAGCACCTTGAAAGTAAGGTACCAGCAGCAAGAGGATGACTATGCCCTTTGCATAAGGCCAAAAGGGGAACCTGAAGGCAAACAAGGCAATCAAAATCCGTTGGTTCCTAAAAAAAGCTAGGGGCAAGGGGGGGGAAAGCGTTGAACCACGAGTCCAGTCCAAATGAGGCATTTTGGTTCGGTCTTTTAGTAGTGTTGTTTAGAAGATGAAAACCCGAAACAAATGGTTTGGTCTCTGGATCTTCCTAACGGTTTCAACTCCAGACCGACACAAACCGCAAATTCATACATACACGCATACATACGAAGTTGACTTCATGCATTCTGCCATTCCCAAAGACCCAAGCAACAATGAGGAAGTTCTCCTAAAAACTTTCATGTGAATATAACATGTGAATAAAACAAGTAAATACACTTAAATTACCATGCTAGAAGCTTTGAAAACATGGACTCCAACATTGTGATGGCAATACATAAAACCCAATAGGTGAGGCATGCCTGATAATTGGATTGTGAACTGCTCTCTATTGCCCGGATCGAAGCATACCTATTATAGTCAATCAAAAAATGTAACATCTCCCCAATCTCAATCCCCAATTTTGTTGACAAATCAAGGCAAATATTGGAAAAGCACATTGTTTTGGGATAATGAGAGGTACTTACAGAGGACACAACAGAGTGAATGCAGGCCTGGAAACAAAAAACAAAATGGGTTTTCAAGATTCATAGGAAATTTTTTATTTCTAACAATATCTATGATACTATATTACTATGATCAACCAAAATCAAAACTTTTCGGAAAAAGTATACTAAGGTGTGGTTTGGCTTAATAATCCGTTTGGATTATTTTTTGTCTTTATTCAAATGTTTTCTATATTTATTAGTAATGCATCAATTTTTTTGTAAATTATTGGTTCGATATAGAGTGATCTTAAGAATAAAAAATTATCTTCAAAATTAAAAAAATTAAATAATTATAATAATAATCCAAATTAGATACAAAAAAAATTCTATTTGGCTTAATTTTGTTTTCGTTAAAAAAAATAAGTTTGAACATAACTTTTCACTTTTTAAATTCTTCCGCCAAACCACCGGTAATACTAATATTTAACAAAGAATGTGGAAAAAAATTTGGGTGCCGGGTCAGCCCATCTGAGCCGGCCAAAAGTTTGTTGGATGACTCTCTCTCGAACTCGGGGCGCAGCGTGCTGCGCAGCCTTGCCGGCATCTATCTGTCCAAGACATCCACTGCGTAGAGCTTGTCGAATAATACAAATGTACCAAAAATCAACTCGATTAAATATTGTTAAGTTAAGTGCCTCATCGGAATATATATAACTTGAAAAGAAAAAAAATCCTAATGGATACGAAACACACTGGATCAAAACTAATGAATCCTTTCTTTTCAAGTTATAAGTGTTCCGATGAAGCACTTAACGATATTTGATCGAGTTGATTTTTGGCACACTTTTAGTGCTCGTCACACTTTTAGTACTCGACGAGCTCTACGCAGTGGACGTCTTGGACAGATAGATGCCGGAAAATCCGAGCCGTCCAAAACCGAAATCAACTACCCGGATGCGCTGCTCGGCGCCCAAAAATTTCTCAAGAATATGATAACCCATCAGAGATTGTACATGGAATTGGAAGTACATAACTTCCAAAGCGGAAGGGGAAAAAGTAGAAAGAAAAGTAAAGAAGAGGAAAGAGGAAATACCAAGCAAGAACACTGAAGAAAACATTGAAGAATATGGGCATCATCATTCTTCTGACTTCTGAGACACGGAAACCTAAACTCAAATAACAGTAGCAGTACTAATATTTTGGGGGTTTCTTCTTCTTCTTCTTTTTTTTTTTTTTTTTTTTATCTTCTTGGGGTTTCTTCTTTGTTTCCTGCTATCGTCTTCCCATCCACTTTTTCCAGTTTTCTTCTTTCTTTGTCTTGTTTTTTTGTCAAACGATCAGTGTGGATGGAAAGAGAAAGAAGAAGAAACGACTCGGAGTGGACTTGAGAGTTCTTGTACGTCCATGGGGCAATAAATGCAGGAAATAATGAGGTGGGTCTGGGACCAATCAAATGCTGCCACCGCTTCCTTTTTCTTTTTTGTTTTTGTGTGTGGTTATAATGGCCCATTGCCTCATAGGTAAGCTAAAGAAAAGAAGGAAAAATTATTCGGTCATTCTTCTTGGCACTGCTATAGTGTCCCAACACCTTTATGGCTGGATACTTTCTTCGTCTTAATTTATTTGTTTCAGTTTTATTTTAATTCTTACTGAATTAAAAAGCTAGTTATGTCTTTAAAGTATTAATAGATTTTATATCCAATATGGATCTTGTTTGATAAATCTCGATTTGTTCTATAATTCAATATTTTCGAAATCACCTAAAACATTATAAATTACAAGATATAATTAATTGAAAAGTGATACGAACTTCCAAAAAGAATAATTAAATTAGGACGGAGGGAGTATGTTTTTGGAGGATGGAGAATGTAACAACCCAGATCCTCGAGCACCTCATAATCTATTGTCTTACACCACAACCTCAATACAAACATTAAACATTAATTATTGGAGAAGCCACCCCACTTCTTTAAACATTACTGCTGTGTTTGGTTTGTGTTTTGAATTTTTTTTTAAAAAATAGTAGGGATAATAAGTGGAGAGAGATAGAAAAAGAAATATTAAAAATAGAGTGAATCTATTGAGAATTTTTTTAAAAATGCTTTACGTATACTCCCGCAGTACTTACCCTTCCCTCATCAACTTACTTTACACTCTCTCTCAAAACATGGATATAAAGATGATATCTCCATCCCTTTGTTCCTTTTTCCTTCTTTTTATCTCATTTTTGTCTTTTTATAGTATATCTTTTTCCTCTCACACTAGATGTCTTCTACACATCACTCATGCACACAGCCAGCACCACCACTATCACGTGCCCACACTCCACAAAACCGCTACCTATGTCCTTTCATGCAAAATCTTATATTTACACTAAAATCTCTTATTTAGTCCTTACCCAACACATGGGAAAAACATTTATGAAAATTTGAATATTACAAAGAAGGATAAAATAGGGAGAAACATTTTAGTATAACCGGTATATAAACCATTTGGTATCCCCCTTCAAAAAAAAAACTGACACTTGGCAAAGTGTAATTTTAAGGACTTCAACTGTAATTATTCTTCCCCATCCTCCCCAATTCATATTGGCACCAAAACATCTAATTTTTGTTTTCGCACAAATGCCGCAAAAAGCTAAAAACCCCCTCTCTCCCCCAAATTACTCCTCTGCTATCCCTTTTTTTCCTTCTCATCCAATTTTTCACATTTCTAGATCCACATCAACAAAAGATATCCTTATTTTACCAACAAGTTTGAAGGGGTTTTAATTGTAATTTGGTAAAGTATAAATTATAAATTATGAGGACTTAAACCATTCCAAAAAAATAAAAGGTCCGTAGTAAAATTTAACACTATTAAAATTTCAATTGAAAGCACAAAGATTAAACAAAAACTACAACCACTATATCGTTTCCTGCAAAAAAAAAAGGCATTCCGTAGATATTTTGCTTGTTTCATTTTTGTGGTGGTAGCATTTCCACACCCATTAGCACTAATTCTTGACTCAACTACGGTATGACATCTTCCTCAACTAGCAATCTCATAAAGCTGAAACAGGGAGAATTAAACTCCGGATTTGAAGAAGAAGCCTACATAGCATCGATAAACTCTTATTAAAATGTTGAGATTTTGGAACTTCATGTGCCAAAGATAATAAATTGTGGAATGAAGTTATACTAATACCTGAGTGGGATTGGTGAACTGGTCATGTACACTAGTTGGATTAACCTGGTTATGGTTGTTTGCACTCATGGGAACTTCCAACTGTTGTAACACCGGATTGATGAGTGTCGAACTACTTATTTGATGAAAGGATAATTGAGAGTCTCTAATCCTTGATTTCCTTTTTTGTCCTAAACAACACCATAAAAATCATGTCAAAGAAATCACTAACTTGTAAAAAAATGAAAAATGAAACACTGAACTCACTTATTAAATTGATCTTTTCAAGGAGCAAAATGTCCTATTGTGAATAGACTTATCTAACAAGAGAGGGAACCCACCAGTCACCATGTGATTTGGATGTGACATTTGAGGCTTTTCTGAAACTCTACGTGTCTTCCTCTTCTTTTTTCAGTAACTTTTTATTCTACCATTGGTGCTTCCTTTAGTCCGAATGCATAAAGGATCAAGAACATGCCTATCATCAGTAGGGCTAGGCATTTCTTCAATACAAGCAGTGATATCTTCTTCAACACTATTAAAATCGTCTACACTATCTGAGTTTGCAATCTCCTCTTCAACCATCTTCAACGCCTCCCTTAATTTATCCTTAACAATTTCTGTGCATTTACGAGATAATGAGCCCTTATCAAAAACATTTTGCCCCATGTGATTCAACTCACTAAGGCGCAATGAGCGAGTAGATTTTCCTTCTTGGTACAATGATCCTCCAACATCACCTTCTATCCCTGACTTTGCACTTCTACTCCATCTCTTTAAGATATAAGGTTCAGGTATCTCTTTGTAATTTTTGATAACAAGCACTCTTAAGGCATGTCGGCACAATATTCCCAAAATCTCAAACAACATACAACTACAAGAGATTTCATCACTAGAAAGATCAAATTGAACAATATGCACCCTTTGACGGCCATCCTCCATCACATGGTAGACGAAAGTTGTCCCATTGAAACTAATTTCAACACAAGCCAATCCAAAGCTATCCAACAATTCTTCTTCAAACATCTTAAACATGACAAGAGTGTACACCTTAGATGCATGATTCAAAATACCACGCTTATTTACCTTTGGTGGCGCACCATTCTTGCATCGAAAATCATCACTAATTTCGTCTCGCTGCATTTCTTCAATCTTTTCCTCATAATATTGAATAACTTGTAGGAGAGACATAGGCTTCCGCATAATTTGATGGAAAACACCATTAGTACTCTCACTTCTTTGGGTGGATTTCATCCTCGCCGAAAAAAAGTCTACACTAAAGCAGGACACCATTTTTCTCTAAGATCATACAATCTTTTAAGCCAGGAATGATTCTCTAGTCCAAACATTTCAACCATATTAGCCGAATCGCTTTCAAATTTAATTGAATCATAGCACCCATAAAAACACTTGTCAAATGAAGCTTTGAAACTTGCATTTGTAAATAGTCCATGTTGGTCCAAAAGCAACCCAAGAGGGGGGTGAATTGGGTTTCACACTGACTTTTCGCAATTTAAAAAACTAAATGCAAGATGGAAACAAATCAACGCAGTAGCACAATTGAGTCGACTCAACTAGTAAGTACACCAACAAGTATAACAGATTGAGCTAGCTCAAAGACCAGAAACACAGCAGATGCAGAGAGCAATTCAACATATTCTAAGACTGCAATATAAGCACGAAATCAACTAATTATGCAGGCTAATTTATCCCAAGTCTGATTTCACAGAATTTTCAGTTTACTCAAAGCAATATAGATATGCAAAACGGAAAGTAAAGGAGTAAGGGAAAGAGAAATCAAACACGATGATTTTATAGTGGTTCGGTCCGCAACTTCACAGTCTACTCCACTCCCCAAGTATCCTACTCGGAAATTGCTACACTATCTCCAATAGTCGTTACAAACCTCTAGCTTCGCGGGTGCTAGAGAACCTTATAACGAGCAATTACTCCGAATCCACTCCTAACTAGCTAAGACTCCGGCGCTAGTTACACCTAAACCCAAATGATTTTTTCTACCCAAAAATCACTCACAAAAACGGTTTCAATCTTAGACAAGGGTGTGAAATCCCTTTTACAATATGTTTCAAAGAACAACACTCAAACTAGTGTAGATATTCAAGATGTAAGCCTAGAATTGAATGATCAGTAGACAAATTTGCAAGTGAGAGCTCATTGGATTTTTCTTCAACAGTTGGAGTAGTATTCTACACTTATTCTTCTCTGCTTTATATTCTTGAAACCCAATTGAACATTGAGGGATTTCTTCTAGCCGTTGCAAAAAAAAATCAGCCCTTGCCTTACTTGCTTCCTCCTTCAATCTCCCAGCAATTAAATTTCTTCTTTCCTTAATGAAGCCCTTTCTACCGTTAGTGAATATAGAGACAGAGACTTACCAAAATAGAATCTGGTCCATATTTCCATAATCTTGAATTTGTATGTGAAAGCTCTTTGACTATTGGAGATAGTGGATCTTTCCCTCACAGGAAGGTCCTTTTCCATAGAGGAAGATATATTTCTCTTGCTTCATATATATGTTGAACTCTACTATTTATATCTTCAAATTAATCCCGTCAAATCTTCTTTCCTGTCATTGAAAGCTTGATTTCCATGGTAGAAATGAATTGATCAGCCGTTGCCTTCTTCGATTCTTCAATTTCGAAAATCCCCTTTTAATTGAATCTTTGATTGAGCTGAAGAATCCCTTGATTATTTACCAGCAATTTCTCTTTCCTTTCATGGCTTCCACTGCCTCTCTTGTTTTCATCGTCAGACGTTGCTCTTTTAGGTTTAGGAAAAATAATATTGTGTACCCAACACATGATGTAGAATCTAGGACTTTTAAGAGAATAGCAGATTTATCCTTGGGCTTAAGAGAACTTGCTCATAGGTCCCTACATTGATAATTAGTAACCAAATTAGCCCAACAATAATATACTATTCCAATGAAACCCAATTGACTAATGTAATTCTAATTAGGTCGTGTTTGTTATCATCAAAATCAAGAACCTTGGGGCTAACAGTCCAGCTAGATGTTGCTTAGCATTATTTCAAATGTGCCACATACACAATCTGTGGCGTGCTCCAGTGAACTCTTCCTCTATTGCGTTAGCCATTGCTTGATCTTGATCAGTAAAAATACTCTTTGGTTGTCGATTCCCCATAGCTTCTAGAAAAGTCTTAAATAACAAAATAAAAGATCCTGTTGTCTCATTCGACAAAAAAGCACAACCAAACAATTTATTTATCCAATGATGATTGATACCAACAAACAAGGCGCAAACCAAATTATACTTGTTAGTTTGGTATGTTGTATAAAAAATAACGACATCCCCAAAGCATTCATAGTCTAACTTTGATCTTCCATCCCTCCAAAAGAAATTTGCCATTTGATTTTTTTCATCCACTTGAATCGGGTAGAAAAACATAGGATCTTCAACTTGCTTACGCTTGAAAAAATTGATCACACTCTGTCCATCCCCTGCTTCAATAACATTTTTCCTCTCCGTATGCAAATAATTATAACAATCCCCCTTAGTAAACCCAACATAATCTGGCCCAATTTCTTTAGACAGATAATTATATGATTGAGTTGGTTTATACCTGTCGCGAGCATTGACGTGATAACATCCCCATATGCTTTCAGCACTTTTCTTCTGGATCTTAAATTTCACCTTTCTTCTGGACTCGCAAACTCGTGATTGTGATCATCATTCAAGTGGGAAATTGTCCAAATGCCATCATCAATCGTAAATTGAATTCTAGCCTTACAATCCATTCTTGTCTCCAAATGATTAAATTCTTTCACTTCACTAATACTCCCAATTTTACGATATCCAGCTTTCAAGCACAAGTATTCGCGTTGTTGTAAGATTCCATTCATATCGTGAGCTTATTTCCTCGACGAATGCTTTCCTCAAGGCATACTCATTGTAGAGGTTGTGAGCTTCATCATCTGAACAAACTTTCATTCCCACTTTGAGTTCCCCACTGCAATCATTGGAATCTTCCATTAAAGTAGCTTTTTCGCATTTCCATAATCTGGGAGTTTCCCACTGCAATCATCGAAATTTCCCATTAAAGTAGGTTATTCACTCCCATTTTCATAATCTGGGGTATCCATTAAACTTGAGTAACCAGAAAATTCAGTGATTAATGAATGAAAACCAAAAAAATTATGAGGAACATTCAATAGATTAAATGAGTATTTTAAAAAATAAACCATTGAAATGTGTTGTTACCCGTTGGTAAATTGATGGATTTTTTTTTTTTTTGGTGTGGATCTGGAGATGAAAAATAATGGATGAGAAGAAAGTAAAGATGTTAGAGCATCCACAATGTAATAATCAAAATCAAAAGATTGCTAAAATTAGTATTGCGTGCTTAAAAAAGTGCTCACATTGTAATAATCAAAATTAGCAACCTCCTAACCAATAATCAAATTTGGGCATTTGAATAATCAAAAGTAACAATGTGGGACTTCATATTGCTAACTTTAGCAACCCTCTAAATGAATAATCAAAAGCTGACGTGGCAAGTTTTGATTATTACATTGCGGATGCTCTTAGCGGAGATGTACAGAGGAGTAGTTTGTGCAAGAAAATGAGTGGTTTGTGAGGGAAAAAACTCTCGAGATTTTGTTTTTAGCGCCAAATTGGGAGTAGTTTGTGCAGGAAGAGGAGTAGATTGTGAGGAAATTACAGTTGAAGTCTTCATATTTTGTTTGCCACGTGTCAGTTTTTTTGTGAAGGGGGATACCAAATGGTTTATATATCGGTTATACCAAAAAGTTTCTCTAAAATAGGAGGGGATAAAGAGGTGGATATGGTTGAGAGAGTGATTATTTTAGAAGACGAGATTAAAAGTTAATTTGATTTTTTTTGTAGTTGGTATGAATGGGTGGATAAGGTACAATAGTGTAAAATTCTTATTTTGCCCTCAAATAAGGCCTCGTCTCACTAACTAAAATAAGATACAATAAGGTAGATTTGATTTTTTCTTACAATTTTTCATGTTGTTTGCTTTTCAAAATTAAATCTATGGTCTTAAAAAATTATGTGGATAGGCTTTGATAATCAAATGCTTACGTGGTTAATTTTTATATTTAACTAAGCGCGTGTTAGTGAAAAAATATTTTGATAGATTTTTAGTTTCTAATTTTTAAAAATCAGTTTAGAATGTTTGTAAAAAAAATTTACATAACTTATTTTTTAGAATCTACTGATTTTGAGAACCTGAAAAAGGAAAGAAAATTTTAAAATTGGGTTTGGGTAGCTTTTGAGATTCTGCAACACAAATTCTCAAAAAAATAATGCAATTCACATAATCTCATAGCGGCAACAAACAGATTTTCTCAACTTCTACTAAAATCCGAAATCTAAAATATGTAGCAGAATCTAAAATTTATATCCACAGCTATCGCAAACATACCCAAATAATTTCGTCCCACCAAATAACAAAACCAACTAAACCAGTTAGCTGGTCCAATGTACCAGGGTGGGTTTCAAAAAGTACTCCCTCCGTCCCATTTTCTTTGGACTTTTTTGATATTAGTGTCGTTCTTTAAACTGTTATATCTTTCAATATGAATCTTCAAAAATATGCAATATGAATCTTGTTTGATAGTTCTTGATTAGATCTATAATACAAAATTTTCAAAATTATTATAAATTGGGAGATATAAGAGTTTGAAAACGACACGAATATAAAAAAAACCAAAGAAAATGGGACGGATGGAGTAATTATTATGTTAATCATCTTGTTTAAATTTTTTTTTGGTAAAAAATGAGAAGATTATATTGATAAACGCCTAACGGCACTTACAAAACAGAGATCATTATAAAAAACTTGGACAAAACCAAACTAATCATCTAACAAATATAAAACGAGTAAATCACAAGGCAATCGATGTATTTCATCCTAACCTAGGCATGGTCTGACGCAACAACAACACTTTTAAACTGTCTAACATCTAATTAGGAGTCTCAAACGAGAAAAAGAGCAAAGTTAAGGACAAAAGACACCAAATACCTAGACAATCAGATGCACTCCAACTAAGTATGAACGCACCAATGAACTATAGATCTGTCAAGCCGCCACGAGTTGCTCTTCAAAGACATCTTGTAGGGATAGAACGTTGAAGTACAGATATCGTTGTGAAACAATCTCGATTGAGAAAACTTGATCTATAGACAAAATTCGACTAAAGACGAAACTAACAACTCTCGTAAAACGAGAGACAAATCTCTCAGAGATCAGACGACAAGTTGTTGATCTGGAGAGACGGAAGAAAGAAAAGGAAAAAAACAAAGAAAGGGAGTGGAATAGTACCATGGCCTTCCCCTCCCGCTACCGCACGTGGGAAGGGAGAAGAGGAGTTGTGGTGGCTAGGGTCGTTGATCATATTTAGGGGTGTTTTCTCTAACCAAAAAATTGTAAAATTGTGAACTACAATTTTTTTGTTTTTTCCTTATTTAAATATTTTTTGCGTTTGTTAGTTTTGCGCCAATTTTTTTTATGTATTATTGGTTCGTCTCGACGATGGTAATCGGAAAGTAAAAAATTATAACTTTTACACAAGTATTTTTAAAAATATCCAAGAAAAATTCCAAAAGGCTGACTTTTTCGGTTTGTCTTGGATATTTTCAAAAATATTTGTGTAAAAATCATAATTTTTTTACTTTTTTCGATTCCTCTTGTCAAGACAAACCAATAATCCAAAAATGTTTGGCACAAAAAGAAAAGAGGGAAAATTTGAATAAGAAAAAAACTAGTAGTCTAAAACTTTTTGGTTAGTGGAAACCCCATTATTCAATAATTGACCAACACACGTTTTTTGGATTCGGGAAGGATGAACGGGCTAAATTGTTGGTGATAAGAAGTATAGAAGCGAGTAGAATTGACTGAGTTAGAGCATTTCCAATGCACCCTCTTTAGACACCCTATTTTGGACTTTCCAGAATAGTTTATTTACGATATTGGATTCCCCGATGATGAAGCGAATCAGGAACACCCCAGAAATGCTAGTATGTTTGAGCTTTGAACGTTCCAAAAACCCTTTCAAAACCCTTTTCAAACCCTTCAAGCCACTGTGGGCACGCGCCCCAAAATCCTGCGATTTTGTTTGTAAAATTGGGTGCCCTTCTGGAAAAGCGCAGCGAAACGCTTCGATTCAGAGTCGCCACTCGGGTTTTGCGGAAAACACCCAAGGAACCGAACTTG
>JAOTQK010000021.1:6905185-6929945 GCA_025642025.1 Rhododendron ferrugineum
TTTCGTTTTCTTGTTTATTAATGTTGTAGCTACCAAGTGGATCCTTATATAAATCAAGTTTGTTTTCGATTCTATCGATTAAAAATGTTTTCTCTCTTAAGCATGCTTTCTAGTCAATTTCTGAAGGTTGAGTAGTCTTCTAGGCTTGGTCATGGGATGATCTCTCTCCCATGGCTTAGTTGTTTTAGTGTTTCTTTCTTTAACTTGATCACGACCTTGGTGAGGGAAAGGCTTAATCTCTAATTTTCAACCAAACCAAAGGGGCTAATACCTTCTTTGATCGTGTGTTGGTCGGGGCTAATACCTTCGTCTTGCATACGAGGCTAGGAGTTTTTAACGCTACCGGCGTTTGATTTAAATGTCTTCCAAATGAGATTAAGTTATTTCCGAGTTAATACCATGATTACGCTCGGCTTTTAACGTTGAGTGCTTCGGGTTAAGATTATCTACGCCTTGACTTGGAGTTGTTAGAGAGAAATGACTAAATTGGCTAAGTCATCGGGTGATTTGAGCCCTTTGACCTTGCCGCCTGTTTTTACCAAGCACAAACCATTTTTCTAGTCATTCTGCTATCATTCTTCTTTCACTAAAGCAAAACCGACAGTTGGCCGTCTTAAACGCCAAGAACCTTACAAAATCCTACAATCCGTTTAAGCTATCTCTGAATCCCTGTGGTACGATCCCGGTCTTACCGGTTTATTGCTACCGACGATTGAGCCCTACGCTTGGGGTTTCCGACCTTATTCCGAAGGCAAGGTTTTACGGTTAAGCATTTTGAAATTTGCCACTCGGGTTCCACCCTTCCTTAATCCATGGTTAGGAGTCACTCAAAAACTCAATCGACTCGTTGGTTTGATGCTGCACGGATTGGTTGCAGATACATCCGCCAAGTCCGGTTGATTGAGAATTCGTCTCATAACACACCGAAATCGACTTGTGCACATTACTACTCGTTACCAATAACAAATGATTTTAACGAGCTTTAAAAAGTAAACTATTTCAATCATCAAACTAAGCCGGGGGAGCATGGTTGGTTTACTCTCTTTTAAGGGAGAGGTTTTGAGTTCGAATCCTCATGAAAGAGGTGTTCGACTTACGTTATAATTACTAACATACTATCGTAGGGCAAAACGAAAAACAAAAATCTAAGGCCCCATTCTACTAATATTTTTATTTTTTAAGTACTTATTTTCCGTTTTACTAGACAGATGATTTACTCACAATACAATATTTTTTAATATAAAAAATAAATACTTATTTCACTTAGCGGAATGGGGCCTAAGCCCGTAAAATTTATACACACCAAAATTGAACTATCTTGGTCCCTTTCCGTAGCGGAGATGAGCCTAACCCGAATGGAAAAACTAAAGAAGAATCACTTTGTTTTGGTTTTGAGTTTTGAATTTTTTTTGAGTGATTTTGCCACTTTTCTTTTTGTTAATGGCACTCCCCTTTGTGTTTTTTGTTTTGTGAGAGAAGGAGAGTGACATTAACAAAAATAGAGTGGCAAAATTAATTACTTTTTTTTAATAAGTATAGAGATAGATAAAGAAAATAAGAACCGTGCGGAAGAATAAAAAAATTTCTCAAAAAGTTGTATTTGATTGTAGATTTCGTTTTGGGGGGATTCGTAATGATGTGAGATTATTATTGAGGGATGAATCATTTATTCATGTTTGTTTTGCACAGGATTCGATTGTACGATTGTAAATAACATGCTAGTTTTGGCTAGGATTAGGATTGAGATTGGAATTAAGGTGAATTTTTAAACTGGTCTTGCTCAATCCCATGGGAATGAGATTCGTAGTAATACCCTCCATGGTATTACTAATACCCCCATTTTGGAGATTAACAATCCAATGGGACAACTAGTCCTTCCCACAAAAGCCTAACCAAACAAGATATTAGGGTCCCCATAGGATTATTAATACAATCCCCCTCTCAAACCTCCTATCAAACACGCCCTAAATGAACAAAGTGAGGCTCTGTTCTGCTTTCTTTTTTAAAAAGAAGGTAATTTCAAACTCAAATATAATGAAAATTAGAAATAATTTTTAAATTGTTTTTGCACCGTTTAAAAGATCTAAATGAGATCTATCAAACAAAATCTATATTGATGGGAAAATTATTTGCGTAAACACATAATTTTTGAACTTGAAATTCCCTTCTTTTTCTAAATTTTTTTTTAAAGAAAGCGGAACACCCCCTTGAATACCTTCAGGGCGTGTTTGATAGGAGGTTTGGGAGGGGGGATTGGATTAATAATCCCATGGGCTCCTAATACCTTGTTTGGTTAGGTTTTTGTGGGAGGGACTATTAGTCCCATGGGATTGTTAATCCCCCAAAATGGGGGTCTTAGCAATACCACGGGGGTGTTACTACTAATCCCATCCCCATGCGATTGAGCAAGACATATTTAAAAACACACCCCAATCCCAATTCCAATCCTAATCCTAGCAAAAACAAACATGTTATTTACAATTCCACCTCATTCTCAATCCCAATCCCAATCCCAATCCCAATCCCACCAATTTTTTTATAAATCATCCCCACATTAATAATCTCACCTCATTCTCAATCACAATCATAATCCCACCTCATTGCAAATCCCTCCAAAACGAAATCCGCAATCAAACACGCCCTCAGATTCTCAACGTGGTGCCGTGCCCTCCGTTGAACGTTGGTACGGACTACGGAGTAACTTCTCTCTCTCTCTCTCCTCCGCCTTTTTCATGGGATATTCACCATGTCTTCGCTCGTCACTGCTCAACACCCTCCACTTCAAATCCACAACCCATTGCATGCATGGACCCAACCCTTCTCCCCTCATATTCATGTATTCCCCCCAAAATCCTAGTTCAACCTCTTCTCACCTTCCGTTCAAATCCAACGCCCACTTCAAAATCAACCACAGAATCACTCCCACCCGACACCGTCCACCGCCATACCCTAAATTCTTAGTCCGAGCTTTGATCAAGCCAAGTTCAAAGGCCTCATCGGCGGACACTAAATTGATCGTCATTAGCTCTGTGATTACCATGACATTAGCCATCGCGAATCGCGTGCTCTATAAACTTGCCCTTGTCCCTATGAAGGAGTACCCATTCTTTCTAGCTCAAGTCACCACTTTCGGGTAAGATTTGAAATCTTCATATCCATAACGAAAACGTACAGGCATGTTTATACAGTGGCAGAGCCAGAATATCTGGGTCGGGCTGGCTTAATAGACATATATTTGTATTGGAACATATGCTTACTATATCTGTTATGTCTCTGACGGTTTTCAAATGAATTTGTTTTTAAAATATTGAACTAGATTCGCAAATTGTTACTAATTTCTTCAAGTACGAATAGCAAAATTTAGAGTGTCCATTATTTTTTAGGATAATCAAAGTTTATAGTTAACCATGAACAAAATCAATTGTTATTTTTTCCTATTGATATTTTTTTGAAGGCTGTTCAAGTTCACACCTTCATTAACATGTGGAGCCTCCAGTGCCTCACCATTAGACAGGTGGGATATTATCTCCTCTCATTGGTGGTCCGACCAATCAAGGGGCCCCAAATTTATTGTTTCCAAATTGGAATAAGAGATAAGAAATTAATCTTCACGAATCTAAAGGTGTGTTTGGCAGCATGAAATTTGAGCCTTGGTGTAGAAATTGAAAGCCATTTCAGTTCAAGGAGGCATGCTAATCCGAATCCAAGGCTTCGGTTATGTGCTGCAATTACGGCTTAAACTGGGGAACTTGTATGAGCTATTTTGATATTTGATGCTATTCTTTGTAATAATGGCAAACTAATGGGAATTCACTACCAGTTTGCTTCTCGAATGACTATAAAGCTGATCTCAACATAACTTTCACTATTGATGTGACCTGCAGTCGGCTTAATATATTACAATTGCATGGTAGCTATCATTTGATTTCTTCAATGTTCTTCAAGAGTTAAAAAAGTAGCTCTAGTTAAACCTAGTTACTCAGAGTTTCGATATCTTGTCCCATACTCTTAGAACTCAGAAAGGGGAGGAAAGATGTTGTAAAATTCTACTCTTAGACAGAAAAACATGATTTCAATGCGTGGACTAGTTTAAACTTAGCAAAGGTGAAGAACTACTATTATTCTGCCATTAGATTCAGAAGTATGAAGGGATAAATAGATTCTTAGTACATCTTATCAGGCATGTCGGCAGTTTAGTTTTGGTCATCTTCGTAGACGTGGATTAAAGTGAACTTTGGATACATATGGAACGAGTGGAAGGATTTCTGTATCACAACTTTGAAACTTGTGTGGACATACTGATCTATCTCTATGTAGTATATTTCTGATTTCTCATCCATGTTCACTTCTTTGTGAACTGGCGTGGTCTTACATATTACTTGTTTTCTGAAATACAGGTACGTGGCTATTTATTTTACCATACTGTATGTGCGATATCGTGCTGGGATTGTAACTGATGCAATGATGGCCATTCCCAAGTCACCCTTTGTGATGATTGGTATTCTAGAGGCACTTGGAGTTGCAGCTGGAATGTCTTCTGGAGGTATCACGAACTTTAAATTTTGACACTTTGAAGAATTTTGAATATTGATTCCTCCTGAAATATAATTTCTTTTGAATCACTGTAGAATTTTACTTATCAGACATGGACATGGTTGGGTTTGGTTCAAAAGTCGAGTGTTATGTTGTGTGATGTATTCATTATGGACATATTATGTATTGCATTTGGGGTTGGGTCAACAGATGTAAAGCAGGGAATCAGAAAGCAATTTTAAAATGTTTCCGCATGAGAAATGGGAAAGCTGTATTTGTTTACAATGGATTTTAACATTACCTTAAAACTGAATGTCATGTATCTTTTACAGCCATGCTACCTGGACCAGCTATACCTATTTTGAATCAGGTAATATGAACTGTAATGACTAATGAGTATCTCAAGCCAAGATTGCTGGCAAAGTAATAACTCGTGCAAGTACTTTTCTTTTTGGAAAGATTAGTCTGTTGAATTGTATACTATTTGTTTTACTATCTAAACCTTTTTTTTTTCTTATTGGTTATTGATATCAACCATTTTGCTGTTTATCGAGATATGATCAATTTGTATAAAAGCCTAGTAAATTAATCAAATATACACTGTATGGTGTTTTGTGATTGAGTTATTTTGGAATAGTCTTGTGGTGAATATCTCAGAACTTGCTGAATGAGTTGCCTAACCATTGTAATTATGGAACTTCTTAACCTACTTTAATATTCCAAACGCCAATTTAACTTCGACCCAACTCTTTTTGTAACCCATTTCACCTCGTCATATAACACCACCTATCCCTTGTTCCCAGTATTCTCGCTAGTGGTTTTGGCTATAGGCCGTAACTTGTGTACTCCAACATTTTTCAGGTCAAAACGTAGTTACATGATTGGAGTCAACCTTTATTTATGATGATTGATTGCAAGTTTCCTAATGACTACCCTCACATAAATTCCTTGAAACGCAACGCCACTGATTACTCTCTCCTTAACATTGCTTCTTCTTGTGGACTTTCCTTCCAGACATTTTTGGTGTGGCAATTGGCCTTTTCTACACTTCTCCTAGGGACAAAGTACTCGCGGAGTAAGATTGGTGGCTGCTTGCTTGTTGCTGCAGGAGTAGTTGTAGCAGTTGCAAGGTACTTCAATCTTTCTGTCACCAACATTTTAAGAAAGAACATGAATGTAGCTTTTGGAATTTTCTGTCATATGTTCTATGAGCATACTATAAAGAATTACGGTATAATGAGCTGTGCCAGCAAGATTCATATGGACATGGATGTTCATGTAGTAAATGTCTTAGTGTTGGTAAGCTTGGAGTGGCGCTCTCGTAGCAGCTATGCTACAAATTAATGGTGGATAGTATGTTAGAACATCTTTATGGCTCATCCACTTGGAGTTCCTTTTTGTCATGTCACCAGGCATCTTGGGTGGCCATAAAAATTAGGGATGATCTTTGGGAGTATCTTATGGGTAGGCTCTTTGAACACTGTATTGATGGCCTCCTTAGGGTTTTTTCTCTCCCTTTGGTCCTGATTTGAACCTCCGCCATACTTGGATCCTCCCTTCCAACCCTTCTTGAATTCTTTTTGGCCTTTGCTCTTAGGGGTAGACTCCTCGCCGTCTCCCTCTGCCCGATGAATTGCTTGCATTGTCTCCCTCTTCTATCCTTGCATGTTGTTCCACTCTCTTCATCAATTCCTCAATGGAAGTAGCCGCTCGATAGCTGAGAGAGTCCTTGAGTTGGTTTCCATGAGGGAGCGAAAGAGGCTACCGCTAGCTCCTCAATGCAACCCTTGATTCATTGAAGGTGTCCCAGTAGCGACCAGCAAAGTCTCAAAGAGGCTCTTTCTTTTCCTTTGAAAAGTAAGTAAAGCATCCACCTCTTTGGGGACTTCGCTTTTTGTGTACCAAATCTTGCGGTGAGAGCTGCAGAGAGTTGCTTCCAACTTGTAATGCACTCTGCCGGTAACTTATCGAACCACCGGAATCCAGCTTCTCCTAGGCTTGATGGAAAAACTTTGCACATTAGGGCATCGTTTCTACTGTAAAAGGGTCATCATCTGACGAAAGTGACCAATGTGTGTGGGGGGGTCCACCTTTCCATCACAACACGTAAACTTCGGCAATGAGAAACCCTTTGGGAGATCCAAGGATTCAATCTCCGGAGAGAACGGAGAGTGGACTAGCCTATCCAGAGCACAATTGCCCCAGTCATATCCGGCTTTGCAGGGTTTCTCTCTATCCTTTTTTGAGTGATGATTGATTGTAGGTTGCCTCCGCCCTTTTTTGGTGGAGTCGGCGTCTTCTAAGAGACTGGCACATGCGTAATTGTCTTTTGTCTCTTTGAACTTTCTTCCCCATGCATACGAGAACAACTACTATCCTCAATGCTCCGGGTTGGAATAAACTCTTTGATGATTTCTTGAACTTTTTTGAGAGAGCTGTGGCACTTAGTTTGTCTAGAGCGAACTGCCGTAGGACTCCTATTGGACTTAGAGCCTTGATTGTCAGTCCGTCCTTGCGAAGCACTACTGCAATCAGCTTCCTTTCCTTTTATCGCGCCACGAAGCTTTACGATCTCCACTCTCCTCTTCCCGATAATTTCATCTCACTCATCTATATCCCTCTTGAGATAGTGAGTGCGAGCTTTAGAGGCGGAGTACTGCTGCGGGCGACAGTGTTGCCTTGGTTTCTCACAATGGTGAGAACTCCTCTCACCATTCTTCTGTTGAACCTCTTGTGAAGGCTCTTTATGACGTTGATCTTCGTTACTTGGGTGGTTGCTAGCATTGTTGTTGTTTCCGTCCTTCTGGAACGAGTTTCCTCCTTCGGGTCCCGGTCATGATCACAAAAACCCTATAGATATGCTTTCCCACAGACGGCACCAATTGCGGTGGGATAGGTTTTCACCTTAAGAAAGCAAGCCTCTGAAAGTTCTACTGAGTAGGGTTCCGGCAAGTGAACCTGCAGGATTCAAAGAATGTTAGGCTACCTGGTCGTGCTTTGGTTAGAATGCCCCTCCGATGCTTAAGTCTGTGATCGTATGAAGGAGAAGAGAGGAAACTAGGGTTTTAGTAGGCTCTCCTTACTTAGTGTCCAAGATACCTAGTCAATCTGGGATACATGCTATCCCTATATCTCCGGAGCTTCACCCTTATTATCGGGATACTTGATAATGCTTACCAAGATAGCTTCACCGATTAGGGTGGACTTCCACCTTTACTAGATCTCTGGCACTGCCCTTAAGCACCGTTTAGAATATTCTTACACCATCCAGACTTACTCTGCCCATTGAGGTGGTCGATCCCAACCGGGCCCAGTCTGTCCAGGTCATGCTCTGCCATAGCACAATCCTCTATGTTGACCATATTAATTCGGGACCTAAAATCCGGCCCACCTCACATGGTATCAGAGCTTTGGTTGGGAGAGGTCTTAGGTTCAAGTCCCTCCGTTTGCATTTCTTCCCATGTTGCATTCTGCTACTTCCCTTCATATTCTGTTTCACTCTATCTATAAAAATTTGCATCTTCACGTGCAAGACGGGATTGCACTTGAGGGAGGGGTAGCTTGATGTACATTGTTATCATTTCCTAACAGCTTAACCTTTTGGGACTACTAGTAACTAAACAAAAAGAAGCAATGCTTCCTTTCAAAAAAAGAGAAGCAGCAATACTTTGTTGCCTTAGACATTAGACAAGATTTTGTCTGCAATAACAAACCTTGTACAAAAAACGTGTATGTTTATACTATTGGGGATCTCCCACAATGTTAGGCCTCCAATACAGGAAATGGTCTCAATAAGTGTCTAGTGTTACTATAAACTATAAAACAACCAGAGGCATAAATTGGAATTATTTATATAGCTTGACTCATAAAACTTAGTATGGCTTGAAAATAATTTAGCCAGAGCTTTCTAACCCAAAAAGGAAAGGCCACCTTGGAATGCCAATATCTTTTCTTTCTTCAGTTTACTCTTTCTTGAGTCTCATAGCCTCTTACGGATTGCAGCAAGTCTCCATGCTGTGCATGTTTTTGCTACACAAAGTAAGACAAACTTGACTAATCGAGTTGATTCAGTAAAAAACGTTGGTTTTGGGATGGTTCTGAAGTTCTAATACTGTTGTAGAATTAAACTTCATGAACTATTCTTGTCTAATGGATCTGCAGATCGGGTTTCATTAAGAAGGGAATGTTATTTCTAACCTATGAAATTCCTGATAGGGTGAAATGATGTGCTACGATGCTATATAAAGGAAACCCTGGCGAGAACATTTTGATTTGATTGTACATATTACCATGTCCTTTTCTGGTAGTAATCTCTCGTCTCCCATGAGATAGTCTCTTGTTACTTCCTGTAAATCATGATGGTCCACTGGTTTGAGACACATGGTCTTGTCTCTGAAATTTGATTTGAGTGCAAATAATTAGTATAATACCCTTGGGATAGGAGAAGGGGGTGATGAGTTGCGCTGGGATCTTTCAAAATCAGGATCCTTTCAAGTGAAATTCTTTTATCAAGCGCTTGGCGAGGATGGTGATTCATCCTTTCTGTGGCATTCGATTTAGAAAACTAATGCGCCGTTGAAGGTGAGTTTTTTTGTGTGGTGTGCGGCCCAAGGCAAAATTCTTACGATTGATAATTTGATTAAAAGGCGGAAAATCATTATCAATTGGTGTTGTATGTGTAAACGGGATGCGGAGACGGTTGACCATCTGGCTCATTCATTGTCCGGTGGCGTGGGATCTTTGGGCATTGGTGTTTTCTTGGTTTGGGATACAGTGGATTGTGTCTAAAAATGTCATGGAACTTCTTATTGCTTGGAGGGGTGTTAGAATGGGTAAGGGAAGGAAGAGTTTGTGGGCCATGATTCCGCTTTGTTTAATGTGGGTCTTATGGCGTGAGAAAAATTCGAGAGTTTTTGAAGGGGTGGAAAAACCTCTGTCTAGGATAAAATCTTTTTTGGTGAATAGCTTGTATAGTTGGGACAAGGGAGATTGTTTTCCATCCCTTGACCAATTCTTAGATTGGTTTGAGCTTTACTACTCTCTCGGCATTGTATAGGGCCTTTTTGTTATGGCCTTCTCTGGTGTACGGGTGGCATTCCCTTAATGCCTTCTTCTTAATATAACTATGTATTTATCCAAAAAAAAATAGTATTTTTGTGCACTAAACTTCTGTGTTCTGTATAATGATCCTTTCCTCTTGCTATTGATTATGTCCCTTATAGTTCCTTTTGTGGTTTATAATTACAGTGGGTCAGACGCCGGCCAAATGTTGTCTGGAATTGGGTTCTTGTGGCCAGTGCTGATGATTGGTTCAAGTGCTTTTCAAGCTGGAGCATCAATTCTCAAGGTTGTATTTTGTGGTGTTGTTGCCCCATTCATAGGTCCTCTTTATGAGAATATAATTAACCTTTAATTGCCATGTGCATATCAATAGGAATCTGTTTTTATTGATGCTGCAACCCGCCTTAAGGTATGATGAGATCCTTTCCACTCAATGAATGGTGTTTCATATGTTTGTATAGTTCAAAGTCTCACAAAATTGTCAACCTATGCAGGGAAAGGTGCTTGACATATTTGTTGTGAATTCATTTGGATCTGGATTTCAGGTAATGTTTATATAGTTTGCTGGAAGGCCTTGTTGTATGTGCATATTTTTATTCTTTGTTGCATGTACAATACCTCCATGTAAAAGCTTAAATGAACAATATATTGGCTGTCAGTTTGTGCTTCTAGCAATTAACTTGTGCAATTCAAGGATTTGTTGTGGCATAAAATATATGATAGACACCATTATGAGATCTGGTGCCTCAAGTTTTAGCTTCCAACTCAGAACCTTAGAACTTCTGTTTTTCTGTCTTCTTCTTTTATTGATGCAATGGTTGGTAAATTTCGATTACGTAGAACACTTCCCCCTGGACACATTGCCATCAAGAGGGAAGGGAAAGGGGGAGACTGGGGGAAGATAGATAAGAGGCAGGTAACTAATGCTTTCTGTGGCATTTTCAGTGAGAACCATATCTGCATATGCTTTGATTGGTAACATATATGGTAGTACTCCTACAGTATAAAGGGAGGGAGGTTTGTGAAGTGTTATTCCACATATGGTTACAGATGGTTGTCTAGTTTTGGTAGTTGGTCATAATTGTGGCCCTGTAAACTCTGCCACTGCAAGCTTCTAAGGCCCACTAAGAATTGCAGCCGTTGGAGAGGAGATTCCTCTAAAATTTGTTTGTGTTTTGGTTATTCTATTTAGCAAATTTAAGCAGTACATTGCCCACCTTTGAATTGAGCAACTGTAGATTTAGTTGGCTGAATGACTAAGCTTTATCTTGCTTCTTCTTTTTTTGGGAGCTTTATCTGCCAATCCGTGTAACAAATACTGCTTATTGCATAAAAATGGATGGACTTTCCTTGATTTTGGATCTTGGATGAAGCTCCAGGTCTTCAATACAGTATTTTGTTTATCATGATGGAATCATATCGTTTGCTTTGATTTCCAGGCTCTGTTTGTGCTTCTCTTTCTGCCTTTCCTGTCAAACTTAAGAGGCATCCCATTTTCTCAACTCCCTTCGTACATAAAGAGTGGAGCTGGTTGCTTTTTCAATATGGGAGCCCATACTATTGGTAATCTCTCTTACATTTGGAGAAAGGCGGATAATGTGTTCTCTACGGAAACAGATAGCCAATTATATTGTGGTTTTACGTCCTTTGCTCATGGACACACACACATGTACACACGCGCGTATAGATGGACATAAATAGTGAAACTATAGGTCGGTCTTTGCATCTGTGTTTGTATGTGGTACCTGACATGTGGAAATAATCGCTGACTTCACTTTATAACCGTTATTATGCCATGTAAACGGATTCTGTGTAGAAATAAATCCAGGTAGTGATAAGTAATTTTGTACTTTTGGCAGAATATATTTCTTTCAAGGTTTGGTTACACGTTTGGTAAAACTTGAGAAGTCAATTGCCATTTTGAATCCAGAACGGTGCAATACTTTGACCCATCTCTTCCACAATTACTGCAAATTTGATCTATTCCCGCTATTAATCGACCATTTTTACTTTTTCTTGAGTTGACTGTCAAATTTCAACAGGTATGGAAAGCCTGTTACCTTTTATTTTAAAGGAGTTGTTACAATTAAATAAGATAGCATGCCTGGGAAGTTTTAACAGCAATGAGGAAATTTTGCAAATTGCAAGTACTTGTTTTACCTCTTGACTCGTGAAAAGTGATTGGGTTCATGTGGTTTCTTCACAAGCAGATTAGGAGTCAGTAACTACATATAAACTTTTGCATGAATAAAAGCCGCAACATCATTTAACTGCTCAGATTTTTTGGTAATTTGGTAAATAGAAGGTCTGTGCGATTCTGTGGGAAAATAGTCTGGACTTGCTTCCTTCGAATGATACTTACATAGGCTTTAATGTTTCTCTCCCGGTCTCTTGCCATCAGGTTGCGATGGAGCTCCACTATTGCCCATCCTTTATATAGTGAACAACATAGCATTCAACATATCAGTGCTCCATCTTCTAAAGATTTCCTCCGCAGTCCTTTCTTCTATTGTTGCAATGTCCTCAGGTCCTCTCTCTCTCTCTCTCTCTCATTGTGTATTTAGTAGTTTTGTGTTACTTTTTTTCTTTCTGACTGGGGGTGTTTCTCTTACTTTGCAGTTCCAATTGCAATTTACATTCTTTCCCTTCCATTGCCCTATTTGCCTGAAGCTACAAACCTGAGCTCATTCTTCGTCTTCGGCAGCATGATTCTCTTGGCTGGTCTCGTTGTATACAATATACCTCAACCTCTCAAGCAGGACTCTGAAAATTGATAAATATCATCTTGTAAATATGATCTCATCATAGTTTCTTCAGTCAATGCATTTGCGTACATCAAATCCTTCCTTACGTTATTATTGTTAGGTGGTTGCATAAGAATTCGGACCCTCCCGCTTGATCTTCACATGTGATTCTCATGTGAGAAGATATGGGACTCACATGTTCTATTTTGATAATGTGAGCCGTTTATTTTATAAGTTACTATGTATAAATCACTTATGTGAAAATACAGGTTAATCGGATATCGGTAAGCGCTTGGTCAAAGCGTACTTTTTTCTTTTTGGATTGGTCAAAGAATACTTGTTTCAAGAGAATTGGAAAATTAGAATTTAAAATGGATCTTTAGAATTCTAACCGTCTCAAATGTGATTTGTTGAGAGACCTATTGATTTCCAATTAACTTGATTATTGTGTATGAGCCATTTGTACATCTACACCGAAAAAAATGAAGGGATGTGATCATATAAGTAAATACTAGGGTGGTACCCTCGTGCTATGCACGATTAACATGATTGTTAATTTTGTGGTATATTTTGGAGTTAGTAGTTTTGATAACATGTATGAATGAAGGATGATATTAAGATTTGGGAAAGACTATAATATACACATTTTTTCATCCTCACTGCCGGCGAATTAAGCCATAGAGTCACCCGAACGGTAAGTTTGGAGTTCTGTGTAGCACACGTCCGTTGCCGATCATTTAACCAACTTCACACCTCAAGCAAAATACAACAATCTAACCATAGGAATCACATACAAAGCAATAATAATAATTGAACTCAAATTCATCTTCAATGATTGTAAATATCAGCGACTGATCGGAGTTTGATTAATTTTTTTACAGTTTCGATTTGGCTTCTGAGACCCAACGAGTGGGTTTTCCGATCTATTTGTTCTTTTTTAGTTTCCATCTGATTTTCTAATTCCAAGGAGTACAAACCCCACCATTCTAATTTATCTCCAGAAATTTGTCGTCTGCATTAATTTCTTGGTGCTTTGATAATTTTATGGTTCAAAGTGAGGGTTTGTAGACAGAGAACAAAAGAAAAACGGCAGGGGATCACAGGAAGCTGTGGTAGAGGAGTGAGAAGGAAAGAAAAAGGGTCAGGTCTGGTGCGTTCAAACTTGGGATTTACGGAGATCCATTCATTTCATGCTACGTCACTAATTAGAAGGGAAAATGACGGTCAAAGATGTATTTTAATAATTAATATTTGTTAAGGACATGCTGAGAATATTTGTTAATACTAAAAATATCCTTAACGGGTATTAGTTATCAAAACACGTCCTAAATCGTAATTTTCCCTAATTAGAACACCCCCACCACTTATATTCAGGGCGCTGCTATTCGCAGCCCCGTATTTTCTCCCTTAACCCATTAAAAATTTTCATATGTTTCGACAGTTAGTTACCGAAATTAAGATACATTTTCGACAGTTAGTTACCGAAATTGACATACATTTTCAGCATCCAATTACCGAAATATATGTTTCTTGTTTTTTTTATGCATTTCCGACATGTAGTTACCGAAATATAATCTTGTTTTCAATAGCTATTTACCGAAATGTATGTTCCGGCAGTTGTTTACCGAAGGTTGAACATATTTTCGACATGTAGTTACCGAAAATATAATTTTCGAAAAATTTTAACGGGCTACGGAAGAAAATACGGGGCTGCGAATAGTCGCCCCCTATATTCACCTCCCACCTGCATCCTTTCTCACCTAATACCAAAAAGTAGGCCTGGCCCAACACTAGAACCCAAGAAATGACCACAATAACCCCAGCCGGTAGGCACAACCTCACTAGATGGAAGGGTACAATTGGGAAAAAAATAGCCAAAATATGCCGAACACTCAAATTGGAACCATGACTCTTCTTCCCTTCTCAGCGCTTGGACATCATAGCAGGTCCTTTCTTTTCATGGTAGAATTCAATGGTTTATTATTTATTTTTTGCATTTTTATTCTTATTTACATTTTTTATTTTTTTCAAGTTTGATTCAATCTTGTTACGTAGATGCATGTTTGAAGAATAGTACTATCTTCTTTCCAATTGTCCTAACCATTACTGTCTTGTACATTGGATTCATCAAGGATATAACAAAGTAAAGAGCAACTATAGTGAAAGAAATTAAGAGCAAGTTTACCAGCATATGTAAACAACCTTTTATAGCTATTTTATCTATTTAAGTCCCCAAAATGGGGCTGCAGCAGATCAGGTCAAAGGCGCTGTAAAATGCATTTGTGAACAGTGCTTTGCTGCCTTTACTGAAGCTACTGTTCACGCATTGCAATTTTTTATACTTTTTCCTCCTCCTCCTCTCTCCAACAAAGAAGGGCTTGGGTTTCTCCTTACACGAACGATCTGGAAATCAACTGAACTGCAAACATACAAATCTTCTTCTTTTAGATCTGCATACAAATCGTCTTCGTTCTTCAACAGAGTTCGCTGAAATCGTCTTCGTTCTTCAACGGATTTCTATTGATGTCGATCGCTGGAATCGATCTTCGTCGGAGGTCCGGCAACCTTGATCTCACCTGGCCCGGTGTCCAAACACCTCCTCAATCTCGTTTTTGGGCTGAACGAAGCCCATTTCGTTGTATATAACGGAGGTATGGAGGTACATGTAAATATAGTATATATGCATGTATAATAAATATATATTGCAATTGTATTATTTTTTAATATTTAAAGGATAGAGAGAAAATTATATAGATGTTGCTGTGGTGTGGAAGATTAAAATGGGTAGCTAAAATGAAAATTGTACCTTTTTTAGTAGGTATTTTACCAAGTGTTGGTGTACATGCTCTAACATGTTACTGGGCTGAAAATTGAGGAAGAATAAGCAAATATCTGCTTTTCTTTTTGGTTTACCGGCCATAGAAGTGCCCATGTAAGAACAGAAGAACAAAAAGAAAGGTCGGTATACAGCACTCAATAAAAACTTTTTTCGCAAATGGAGTAGTATGCTCTAAGAGTCCCTGCAGCCACTGGAGAATTTCTTCATACTCCCCTACGGATGTGCACGATAAACATAGGCCTCCAAAAATAAAATAACCCGATCAAGTAAAGACAGAATTCAGAAATAAAACAGCATTGAAGTGGCCCAACCAATAGAAAGCACGTCGAAATTCGGGTGCACCCATAAAATTTTGACACAAGTTACTCAGATTACCAATAAGTCCTCTTTAACATTGAACAAAATTTGTCTGACAAATGAGGTCCCAGGGCCAGCAGATACATGACATGCAAATCATGTTAGAAACCTATATTTCACGCACCAATATAAGCTTCCAGTTCCTCTAGCAAACAACTCAAAAGGCGGTATTGCATATTTTCCAACAGCAATAAAAACGGAGTCTGAGCTTTTTGTCCTTAGTGCCTCTTCTGAAATGAGCAAAATCGTCGAAAGGTCTAAGCACAAATTCTCAAAATGTATTTGCAATGGATAAAAGCTGAATTTGAAGCAAAAGATAGGCTTACAAAATATACTAATTTACAATCCAAATTACTCCATAACATAAATTTGAAAAATATTATACACAGACTGAAACAGCTTGAACTTCTGTAAGTGTGTGCACGTTGGTGACTACTTCATAAGGCTGGTCCATTTACTTGTCCTTTCTGAACCCGTCAAAACAACCGAATTTTCCAAACAACCAGGCATGCTGTCTCAAATCCTATCCAATCCCAAATTTGACAGCAACCCATGTCCTTGACAACTAGCTTATCTAAAAGCTTGAGGTAGTAGAGAACTAGAGATCGAGAGGTAACTTCATTACTCATCTACATTAATGATCAGGTTGAAATATGGATGACAGGCCTAAGGTAGATCTTCGGGCAATGTTGTTCAGACCCTTAGGCCAACAAAACCCATTCTAGTTGTCGTCCTCATCAAGCAATGCAACTAGGTGCTTCTTACTTCAAAGCTAGTAGACAAGTCATTAGAAGACTAAGTGTGCATTTGTTTCAACGTAAATGATTTTGTAAAAATTAATCTTTTCTGAAGTTATTTTTGGATGTTGGTTTGACACTTGAAAAAATACATTTCAGAGCATATGTTAAAAATTGGTTCCTGCACGATGGCATCTGAATTCAGAACAAATCTGAGTTCGAGACAGAGTGAAGGGTGCGGTAAAGTTCAGTAGAAGGGTAACGGAGTAATGGGTGGGGTAGGGGTGAAGGAATAGTCAGTGGACTCAACGTCGAATTCAGGCAAGGGCGCAAAAATGACTTACGGAGGTTGTCACCGTAAATCATTTACTGCCATTTGCAAGAAAATGAGTAATATATTTACTTGACCTCTTATTCACTTAGGCTCTGTCTACTTTACCTCTTAATAAAAAACACTGGAAAATGATTATAATGTTTTGCAACGAAACAAACAGAGCCTAAGTTGGAAAGGATGCTAATTAATGCATTAGCAAAAATTGCAAAATAATAGCCAAAGTAATGCATATTAGTTCAAGGCAGATAATTTCTAAGCACAAATATCATATAAATTCCTTTATTCAATTACCTTCCACTTCCTTTGTCTTCTCTCTCCACCACTGTGATTACCAAAGCTTGTCATTTGCTCACTAGCATTGTCCTCCAAGGGTAAACTTTTAATTTCATCATAAAAGCTGTCCGTGAGACCATCCAACCTGTGTACAAAAAAATAATGTGGCACCGTACGGGAACAAATAATCAGAGAAAATCAAGATTTACAGGTTGTGTGGAAAAGAGGGAAACATAAATATCATGAGTTCAGGATTATGAGACTAATAAGCTCGTATGGAGCATGGTTGGAAAGACTGCATTACATTATTTTTCACATTTTACTGCACTTACCCGTTTCCTGACTTTTTCACGCGTTTCATTTTCAGCTTCTCCACCTTGGTGAGAGGAGCACGTGTAAAAAGCTCCTCTTCTTGCCTGGCCCGCTCGTCCATCTTGGCCATATATCTGATAACTTCCCTACTTTCATTTCCAACAACTTCTCTCACCTGAAATTCATCCATAGATACTTGAAAATCAATTCAATAATACTGCAGTCATCCAATATTAGCAAACAGTTAATGCAAATCCTCAACATACCTCTTCGGGTCTTCCCTCGAGATCGTCCATCAATTCTTTCACATATCCACTCTGGCTAGCTTGTCGCGCATCTCGTCTCTCTTTCCTCAGTGCATTTCTTTCCTGTTTAGAGATCTTCTCTTCCTCCATAGAAGTTGGGGCGAATTTCGGAGGTCGATACAGATGAACACCATCCTATCATATTTGATGGAGATGGAATTTTAGGAAAATGTAGCAGAAATGACCAACCACGTCAACTTCATATACAAACTTAAATAATCGTTGAATTCCTTAGTATCTTAATCTCCTCGATAATATAAACGTTAAAAATAATGCTAAGAAAATAAATAATGTAGACGTAATTCTTCAATATGGTTCACTCACCTCAGGAGCTATATTCACAAGCATGTCTGGGTTTGGGCGATATTTCAACAGATCCTCTTCCTTCTGAGTTGCAGTTGCATCTTCCTCCTTCTCACTCAGTCCTCCTTTATCGACTGCACTACTTGAAACCCTTGTGAGCTTCTGAATTTGGTATTGTAGCTTTTTGTCAATTGGACGAACCTGAATGAAACAAAATGCTGGTGAATTTCGTGAGATAGTGATTAAGAACAGACGTAACATAAACAATAATAAATTGATCAATACCTTCTCCAAAAATAATCTTATCTCCACAAGGCTCTGAACAACTGGGTGTCCCTCGATTGATAATCCTTTTGCCTTGCGAAGCAAATAATAGACAAGTGACTGGCAATAGTTTAGAAGCAGCAAATGTTTGGCCTCGAGGTAACTTATCCCATCAGCAGTTGGATAATGGTTTGCTTTCACCTAAAAGACATTTTTTCATTATTGTAACCAAATAATCAAACCTACGGTTTACCATTGCCCATATACTGGCCAGTAGGAGAAAAATGAACAAGTGATGTGATATAACCTCTACAAAGCAAAATCCCAAATAAAGCACACCAATGAAACTGTTTAAAAAGAAAATTTCATATGCAGGAAGAACAATTGTCTGATCGGTGTTTCTCCGCAACAAAATGTGCAGACTAAATTGCTACTTCGAACCATGCATTGGAGAGAGCAATGATATTAAGAGCAATGCTGGTAGTAATTGAGGTAGTACGAACCGCAGAGGGAGTACTGATGGTATGATTACCATCTATGCATGATGTGTTAATGGTGGATTGACCATGTGCTATTTACAGAAGCAAGGAGTTTGCAATGATGCAGTGTTAATCACAAGGTTAAATTGGTAAGGAAAGTGACTGTATCTTGATGCTTTTGAACTGGCATCCGAAAGGAACAATGGAAACTACAATACAATACTCGCCTCTTTCTCTGTTTTCCTTTTTCCAGTTTAAAATGAATATATGCTCATGTTTTGGGGAGCAACATGCCTCAAATGCCCAATCAAAAGATGAAATTTTTACCTTTGCAGTTATGGCTTGCACTTTACTTCTCACTACATCTAGTCCATCCTTCATTTCTTTCAATAGTGCACCTAACTGGGGAGCTTCTCTGAAACAACCCAAATAAAACAATACATCAAAACTTAACCCCGTCTCTGTACAACACAAGAACCAACCCTAACAGAGTTCGAATGCCGAGTTCTAGCTTAAACAAAGTAATAATTGAACTATTAAAAGTCCAATAAACATAAGTGAACAGCACTAATACAAACGCACACACATACAAATAGATACAAATATCTACATAAATATGTGTAATTGAGCTTTACTGGATTAGTCTCTGATTGAATCCCTCTGAATTATCTGTCTCGTCCATGGTGTCTTCAACCAGTTGATTTCGAGACCAATCGTCGATCGGAGAGACAGAGAGAGAAGATCGGAAAGACAGAGAGAGACGATCGGAGAGCGAGGACTAGTGCCGCCGCTCTGCTTTTTTTTTCTTCTTCCTTTTTCTTCTTCGTTTCCGTCTGTCTCTCTCTCTCTCTTATAAACGATAATAACATAAAGAACGAGGGGAAAAAAGAAAAATGATTTGGTGTATTGGAACACGGGAGAATGAAAATGAACGGTTGGATGGAAAAAATTAAATAGATGGCTGGAACAAATTGAAAAAGTTTTTTTAAACTAAATAACATTCTAAGTTTTTTTTTATAATGAGTAAATAAAATTTGTATTTTAAAAAATTGTTATATTATTTAATTTATTGGTATAGTAAATTATTATAACTTAGAATTGTCGAAAAATCATTAAATATATTAAATTTTGTAATTATATAATTAATGTTAAGCATAATAAAGTTTGGGACGGCACAAGGGCAAAAGAGTCATTTGACAATTTTTTACATCATACACCATTCTTTCTATTACATCATCCAAACCATCTACTTAGGGTTGTTCAAGAAAAATCGAGAACCGTGAAACCGGTCCGGACCGATCCGATCCATGCTTTTTGAATTTTGTCCGTGGATTAATGGTCTAGACACGGATTTGAAAATTAAAAAACCGTGAGATACGAATTAGTATTGGATTTTCATTTCAAGACCGTGGATTAACCAGACCGGACCGCGAGATATTTAAAAAAATAAAAATATAGATATGTGTGTGTAATATATATAAATAATTATAAATTTACTAATTTGCTTGTTTGTTTTGAGAAACTAATTTACTATTTTTTGTTTGATTTTTATGGGATGTTATAAGTAGATCATGCTTGACCAGAATTTGTGTATTTTAGACAATGCTTAGTTTTATTTGGTTGTTGCCTTACTCCTTTTACCATGTTTATTGCCTTTACAATTTGGACAATATTTATGGAAATTAGTATTTGCATTTTTTTTTGGAATATGATCATGATAGTAGCATCATTTTAAAACCGTGAGATACGGATTAGGATTGGATTCATAAAAATTCGATCCGGACCGTGGACAGCCCTACAGATCTACTTTTTAATACACCTTCTATAAATGTCACATCAATGTGGCTCTCCCTTCTTCACTAATACTCTTTACTATCTTATCCCCTCATAAATAATACACTCAAAAATGATAAATAGCTCTGCTATTCGCAGAGACGATTTGCAGAGAATCACGTAGAGAAAAATGCGTTTGGCTCCATTTCGGGTCCCAAAAAAATCTAGAAAAAGGCGCCTATGAATCCAAAAGTAATACTTATCGATATCCGCAGGAGCTGATTTTTTACAGGGCCCCATAAAAATAATATTCAAAAATTTATGAATATTTTTCTAGATTTTTTTGGGATCCAAAATGGCCAAACGCGTTTTTCTCTGCGTGGTTCTCTGCAAATCGCCTCTGCTGTTAGAATTTTTGATAAAATAACAAGAACCAAAAGCCTGGGTTGTTTGGCAAAATAAGCTATTTTTTTGTGCTTATTCAAAAAAAAATTCACATTTGTAAGGCCTCATTCGGTTTAAGAAGTGAAATGTTTTTTTTTGTCCTTATTCAATTTTTTCAAATTTGTTACTAGTTCTTCGTCAATTTTCTTGAGGATTATTGATTCGTCAATTTTCTTGAGGATTATTGATTCGTCATGACGAGAAATCTAAAAAGTAAAAAATTACAATCGAAACTCAAATTTTTTTGTATAGAGACGAAAAAACTGGCTTAATTTTGTCTTTATTCAAAAAGAAAAGAGTTTTAATCATAATTTTTTATTTTTTAGATTCGTCTTGTCATGAAGAAGCAATAATCGTAAAAAAATCGACAAAAAACTAAAAAATGCGAATTTTTTTAATAAAGACAAAAAATATAAGCCATTTAACTTATTTTGCCAAATGACCCCTAAATACTAGTTTCACAGTTTTGAGTTGCTGAAAAAATTATTCCATCCATTACAGAAAGCACGTTACAATAAAAATAAAAATAGTATTCTAAATCACCACCAACCTTAGTGTAATAGTTAATGGCAAGAAAGCTTTCATGCAATTAGAATTCACGGTATATTCATTTAAAAAACTTATACAACATCTACATTATCACAGAAATACAGATCATGCTGTATATTTATATATTTCCACCCGAATACAGATATAGAGACATAGCCAAACCCTAAAGTTAACGATATACAGGAAAAACAAAGAGACGAAGCTAATATCTAGCTCCTAAGCAAGAGCCATTGCTAATTCCACACCGTTATCAACAAGGATCAGCTTACGTGGAGCTAGTACCTAGACATCAGACGTCTCAGGATGGCGGAACTCCATATCAAAGACATTATCAAAAATCGATGGAAATCAACAACTTACCAGACTAAATCCGGACAGAAAATCGGACTAAATCCAGACAAAAACTAAACAAATAAAACATACACTCCCTTCCGTCACTGAGCAACCCTTCTCTTGCCTAGCCCCTTACCGATCAAAGCTTTCAAGCCGGCGACTCAAGAAGCCACTGACGACCACGCGGTTGCAAACCCAGAAGTGGTGTGCATGGCGAGTGGAGCGGCGGCAAACGGCAAGCGGTTTGGGTGGAGAAAAGGAAGGGGAACCCAGATCTAAAGACAGAAATTGATTCCTTCCCTCCCGCCGCCCAAAGTTGGATATAAACCCAAGGGGGAGGGAGGGGAAGGAGAAGATGAAGTGAGACGGCTATTTTAGGGTTAGAGAGAGCTGCTCCCATTATTCAAAACTCTATCACAATTAGAATTCATGTTATAAAGTTCAGATATGGGTATTTCATCACAATGACAGTAGTCAAAATAGGCTACACAACCCCCTATTATTCTGGTGGAGATGTACAATCCTACAAACCTCCATCATGCATCTCCATCTCTATTGTAAACTGACTAGAGATAAGATCTTTATACAAAATAAGGGAATACACGACATTGTACTCAAGTAAGTATGTTTAAATATAGTGCGAGCCGATCAGTTTGGTTTATCACAAAATCCAAGTGAACCTTAGTCTAATAATCAACTACAATTACCAAGCAAATAGACTACATTTCATAGGACTATATGTAGGGCTTCATTTCACGGACAAGTGTGAAGGGGGAGAAGTTTGAAGACAATTCAATGTGGCCCTATGTTTGCATGTGGATTATGTGTGAATATGGATTCCTCGTAAGTAAAGTAAAAAATGTACCATAATGGGGAGGTCTGTTAGCCTTCACCCTCAAAAGCCACACCATTGTCAATAGATACAAAAAAAATGCAGAATGATGATAATTTGATTTCAAGTTTAGATAACTAATAAGGTTGTTGCATATAAGATCAGTGAAATTCTCGAATTTTCTCACTCATCTAAGAATCCTAATTCCCTCTTCACCACAGGCTAATACATTCGGGTTCTACCATGTGGATCCGCTACCATTTAGGCACCAATTTTCCTCTATTTTGCCTTGTAATTAACTTTTTCAATTGTTTTCTATTCCTCTACTTAGATGAGCAGAAAATACTTGTTTCACTTTCCCCTAGTCTATGTATCCACTTGGCATAGGCATTCTCAATTTTCTTTTCTTTCTTTTGTTCCTCCTGGGGTATGCCCCTTGTTTGTAGGCTGTATATTCGGTTAGCCTTTTTTCTATTTCAAGCTGTTTTACCCAAAAAAACAAAAAAAAAACAGAACAAGTGTTTATTTGACATATTTAAAATATTAGGTGTCTATGAGTGATTCTGATGAAAGACTGGGGTTGTTTTGAAAATTTTCACGATAGAAAATGGGTCCTATACCGTTGTAGCCGTTTCCGCACTTTCCGAAAACGAAACACAAAACCAATACCAAAACCACCGCCTCTGATCAACGTTCTCTCTCTCCTCGTTTTGGCAATTTCAGTTTCAGGAAAAAGATCCACCGACATTCACAATCGAAAAACTGATGAAATCCTAGGGTTATTTTTCTCGATGCGAAGTTATGAGAATTTCGCTTGAATTATTGGTTTCGGACAATGCATCCATCTTAGAACACGGAGTACAAGAGATCGACCCGATTTTTGGTGGCAATGGCGGCCTCTCCCGTCAAATTCTTATTGGGATTTCTACTAGCCTCGTTCGTTTTATGGCTGGTGTTCATGTAAGTCATCAGTTTCGACGTTTTTACTTACGTACTACCGTCTCCGGCACAGGCGATGAAAAAAGCAGAAACAATCACAGTATAGATTGCAACACATTTTTTGAAGGATAACAGTAAACAGAAAACCATAATAACAAAAACGAAGAGTGAATATTTTAGTTCAGGGGAATAAAATGTAGAAGAGATTTATTTTATATAGAAAATAGTGTATATATAAATATATTTACCTAGATTGAAAACTTATTAGTCCCAGTTTACTTCGTTTTATTGAGTGGTATGATCTATTTACTGGCAAATTTAAATATGTATTTACTCTGGACTTGTACAATTGATCCGGTGCAGACAATACAGAAAACAGCAGAACCCGTGTAGTCCCCAATCATTGGGAGTATGGGCAGACAATATTATATAAAAATCAAATTATAGGCACAAATATATATAATTTAGTGCATTCTTCAAAGGGAAGAGAGCCCCTGAAATCCCATTGGAGCTTCCTGTGCCGCTGACCATGGAATGACTGAAGAGAACTGAAAAACCAAAGAAAGAGGAATTTGGTAATATGGGGTTTTTACAAGTACCATTCTGTTTTATCTCCTGACTCTGTCAAGATACATATCTTTGGAAGCATAGTTGTCTCCGTCAAAGAAGATAGAAAACTGAAGTGGTTAAACATTCAAAATTTGTAGATAAGCGTGGGGCTGTTATGTATGGGAGATTGTAATTACCACTTTAAAAAGTAAATATACTATTTTTGCTAGATAATTTTGGAACAAAAAAGTATGAGCCGGTATTAAAATAGTGTTCACACCAAGTTGAGTGTTCCCTTGGTAAAAGTAATAGATAATAGAATCCCTTCATAGCAGTAGTAAATTTGTATGTATGTCTATAAATTCAGATAGAAAGAAGTGCCTGACAGGCCCTTCGTTGGTTAAATGCTGTGGTGTTTGATCACACTTTTGCCATTTAGAGATGTTGCTTTGTTGGATTTGATGTTTTACTTTATCGTTTTAAGTGTTCTGTGGTCGCATTTAGCTCATATTACTTTGTTGAGTACAAAGATGTGAGGATTAGATTTTAAGTTTCATAATATAAAACATGTTTTATTTGTTGGATTCGATGTTTTACTTTATACCTGTCAATGTTACATCCACTAGGGTCCAAAGTAAATTTGTATTCGGTATATGTGAAATGGAAAGGGAAAGCAATTGGGAGAGAGAACTTTTTAGATTACTTTTCACTGTTGGTTTACAAGCTTCGTTCCTTGACTTCTTTGCTCAGTCAAGCTTCCTTGTTCCTTAGTGTAGTCTCGGTCCATAGTTTAAGACTCC
>JAOTQK010000021.1:6931524-6947163 GCA_025642025.1 Rhododendron ferrugineum
GAATCCTTTTACATGACTTTGAATCAATCATGCCTAATATTTCAGAAATTTGTGTAAAACTTGAATATTATTTGCACATCGATTTGTCTTGCACATATACCAAAGTTTAGTTTGACCCTATGCTCATTGTTCGACCAATAGTTTTAGTTGTCTTCAAAATGTGTTGCGCCGTGCCTTCAGGCACGTGCATTCACTAGTACTTAAATATGTGGAGACACATACGAAGTGGCACACGATTACGTGCATGGCTGATGTGCGCTGCTGTGCAAAGCTCACGATGAGGCTGATCCATTGGGTACAATGCCAAAGAAAGAGGATGAATCTGAACAAATCCCCAAGAAAGATGGATATGTTAAGGCTGCATTAAAACCGTGAATCATCTTCAGCTTCTCTTTCTAGTAATGCTAGAGAAGATGAGACTTCACAGCCGCATGAAGGAAGCACCTGATGATGGTTGGTGTCCGTGTTAATGACATTCTGTGTTTCTTTTAAGAGATGTGTATTGTAGACTTTCCCCACTATAAGACTCAAACAATAGGATCCTAGAAATTAGGGTGTTCGCGTTTCGTACAAGATAGAGTCATTACTCGACCGTGCCTCCCATACTTTTGATGACATAAAGAGAATGTAAGTTCCTAATAGATAACTCAAACAACAATTGAGCATTAGGTTCAGTAAATGCCAAGTCCAACAATTGCTTTGGGTTAATTAAAAACAAACACCATACATCTGAGTAACCCTTCTCTCTCTGTAATGAATATATGTAATAAGAGTTAAGACACGGTCGGGCTACAACAATGGCATTATGCATGGCAGTAAGCACTTTAGAAACCAAAGCAAGGATCTTAAATAGCCTCCTTCGATTTCTACCATTTATGAAGCTGTATGAAGGATACTGCAAGACTCCCTGATTACATTATACACATGTGTTTTTATTAATTGAAGACAAACAGACATTGGCATGTCACAAAAGCTTCTAGAATATACAGTATATTAACTACTAACCCATGTGGCATGCATTACACATCCCCCATTCAGCAAAATACATGTACGAAGATAACTATGCCAGGTCTCAATATATATAAGTATATAGACAAGGACACAGTTTGAAAACTTGTAACTGAACACAAATTCAAATTGGATGTTCTTGCACCCCGTGCATAAGCACTCTCAAGAGTACTTGCTTTGTCAACTGTCTGAACTCGAGACATCTATGGCTGTTGTTGATTGTTTTCGGACAGCTACTATTGGATGTTGCTGATTTTTCTATTTGACAGGCCTCCAAGCAAGGTCCAGTTTTTTTTTTTTTTTTTGCAAACACCACGTCCTCAACAGAGCTTCAATAAAGAAAACAGAAGGCAACTCTAATTGACTGGGATTTATGGCTTGGTTTCGTTTGGTTGGTTTGTGTAGTGGCCCCGGAAATGAGGCTCGGACCATTCACCAAGACACGAGTCACCGGACATGATCGAATAGGTCCCCTAGATCTGTGATGAGCATAAAGTCCAGAGTGTCTTGCAGCCTCCTTGGTGCATCGCTCGGCGAGCAGCATCAATCCAGGCATCGTCTTCCAGGATGGCTCGGGAGAGAGCTCGTCTCGGGGATTCCGTGGCTACGTCCAAGGAGGCGTCGGCATAACAGGGACCACAGGCGGTTACATGGGGATAATCATTGAGGTGTGACCTGACCATGTGCTCCGTAACCGCATTATCTCTTGGTTACTCGAGCGTACCCTCCACGCGCTTACTTAGGTACCAAATAAGGCGAGGCCTATAAAAGGAAATGAACTCTAACCTAGAGAGGTATGTCATTCTACCATAACCCTAGACCTACACTATCTTCCCTAGATCTAACTTGATCGTTGGAGAGTCATTGGGCCACCAGCCCTAGTGACTTGTTGTAGGATAGGCGGACGGAGCAAGGAGCGACAGAGGAATGAACCAGAGCCCTACCACAGTCCAGATCCTGATTAACCGAACCCCCACAATTGGCGACTCCTCTGTCGATCTAGACGTTCTTCACTCTCCTTCTTCCTCTTGATAAAACCTCTCTTTCTGTTCTCAAGCGAAGATGGTGGTAGTTCAGGATCCACCTCTCGAAGACACGACGCCAACCCACGGACCACAGACCTCTCGGAGCTCTCACTTTGGGCTTCGGAGGAGCCAACGCCCTGGGCAAACAACACATTTCCGTCACTAAAATCCCATCGGAGCTGGCTTCTCGTCCCCAGACGCGGAGCCATCCAACAAGGTACATACCTACATACGCCATCTAGAGCGAAAGATCGATAACCTCATGACGGCCGTGGATCGGGACATGCACGTTAGGGGCGAACTGGTGGAGAGCCTCCTCCAGATGTCTCCCCCTCGTTCTAGCAGAAGTAGCAGACGAAGGAGCCACCACAGCCTGCCCCACAAAGACGGAGGAGTTCACCGGGGGGAGCATTAGCCAAGACCGTCCGCGAAGGATTGACTCGACCCATCTCAAGAGCGGGACCGCGTCGGGAAAACAGGCCTGCATGAAAGAACGCTCCCTGTCACCTAGATGCCACCCAAAAGAAATCCAAGGGTGGCGCTCTGCCTTCCCGAAAGTGTCTCGACTTCCTCCACTCAACTTGTCCACCATAGCTGGGAGCACTCCGAGAACACTCCTAGCTACTCAAAGTTTGCCCAGGAGGACAACAACTTGTTGGAGATCCAAACCAAGGGATACCAAGAACGCCTCAAGAACAGATAGGAGAAAAGCCCGATAATCGAGCGTCTCGAGCAAAAGGATGAGGGCACTGAGGTGCCCCGCCACTCTCGAGAATAACCGTCGGATCCGGCGCGAACACACCCCTCAGAAGTCAGAGAGCATTCCACCGAAACCCAGGGGCTTCTTGAAGCAGGATAATATAACCCTGAAGAAACGCACCGCGACTGAGCGCCCAGACGGTCTCGACCGTTCGATCCGACCCCATCACGATGCGCGCCTGGAGAGACTCAAGAATTAATGATGCCCTCACATGGAAAAGTAGATTGTCATTTAGGGAAAATTATAATATTTGTTACCTTCCTGGCCAAACAATTTTTAGCTGGAAATAAAATCGTTCACTAGCTATCCATCCGATCTGTGTTGAACTTGATTGATGCATCTTCCTTATTACCCATCGAAGGTTATACTTGCCATGTGATATTATTACTTTGGTAGGGTAGTTGTATAACTGTTCTTTTTAGTATGCTTCAGTATGAGAACGTGCTAGGCATGCTCTTTGTGATTATTGATTTCATTTTAAGTTTGTTTCATGTTAAACATGGCCTCTCTTTCAGATCATATTACAGTGGTGGTTCCCCTAACACTTTAATCTGTGTGATTATGATTATTCATTAGGTTACACTTTACCTTAGAGGGATATTTAACTATGGCGAGACGAATGGACAAATGATGCTTAGATCGATCGTGACTATTGTGGAAACAGGGGGAAAAGGTACCCATACCCCTTTTCCAAAGGGATGGCGATCCATGTTTTGAAGGGAAAACTTTGGGTGTTTGATTTAAAGAGCTTAAAATAAGCTGTACATCAAAGAAACATTTCAGATTAGGCATGTCAAAAGCATAACCCCAGTATAAGCTAACAGAACAATAGCAATAGGGAAATTATGCATGTCAAAAGCATTGTGAGGCAAGAGGGTCCAAAGGGGAAATGATCAGTTTGATAGGTAGAGTCATGATCGAGAAATACACAAGTCATCGTAAAATGTCCCCACAAATTCAGCCAAACAAGATTTTGCTGATCTACAGAAATACACAAGAGCTTAAAATAAACTGTATATCAGCAAAATCTTATTTGGCTGAATTTGTGGGGACATTTTACGATGACTTGTGTATTTCTCATGACTCTACCTATCAAACTGGTCATTCTCCCTCTGGACCCTCTCGCCTCACAATGCTTTTGACATCTGTTCGCTTATATTGGGGTTATGCTTTTGACATGCCTAATGTGAAATGTTTCTTTGATGTCACATGTATCAAATTTTCCAAACAACTTGGTGGGATAAAAAAAAAAATTAATGAAGACCAATGTTCTTCAACATGACTCGAAGGAAGCCACATTTGGCTTTTTGAAATTTTTGGGTTTTTTTTTTTTTGCATTTATTAGTTTTGCGCCTAATTTTTGTGGATCGAATTGGAAAAGTAAAAAATTATACTGTAACTTTTACCAAAATATTTTTTGAAATATCCAAGATAAAACCTAACAAGCTCAATATAGACCCAAAAAACTTAACGAAACTTAGCATGTTGTCGTATGATAAAAACAAGCTAATGTCCGGGATGATGCGTGTGCATAATTTCCCAACTCAAATGAATTACTTGCAACTCCATAGAGACTCTTTTGCCCTTAAAAAAACAGTTATGACTTGCAAGAAATAAAAATAAAAACAAAGTTAGATTCTACAAAATAATTAAAAAAAAATTACATTTTATGAAGTATGATGGGATTGCAGAACTGGCAGATCATATATATATATATATATATATATATATATAAATGAAATTGATCTTGTCTCTAGGTTCGTTAAACTACTTTTAACTAAAATTTCAAAATAACAAAACAAAAACAAATGAAGAGGCACTTATAACTAAACCTCTCATACTCTTTTTATTGGGATTGAATCCACATCTATTAACATAAACAACTTGCCTTCGATGCATTGTGTATTTTCTTTTGGGTAATGCAAGGTGTCCTCCGTCAACTTGAATGCACCTCAAACTAATTTCTACAGTCCCCTTTTCACACACTTGCGCATGGGGTGGATATGTTTCCTAGTGTTCATGATCATAAGAGCATTCCCAAGTGTGGTAGTAAAATTCTAGACATACTACACTTTTGACGGGAAGTCATGCTACGAACACAACAATCTACAACAACATTATGCACAATATGTCAATGTGGCATTGATAGACATCAATCTAGCCAATTACCAATGAAATAGTGCCAACATTTGCATGAGCAAACCCTCTGGGTTCAGAAAATATGCTGAATATTTTATATTACGAAAATATGCAATTTGATTTTTCTTTAGTATAACCTGTACTGGATCAACAACACGAAATCGAAATGAATAAGATCTACTTAAATTTGTGAATAACTAGATAGTATAGCTCAACAAATACAATAATTTAGGCCCAATAAATTTCTAACTAGTATAAAAAATTTCAGTTTATATGTTTTTGTCACCATAGCACTCAAATCCTGTTTTCAAAAAAAAAAAAAAAAACTCAAATCCTAGAGCCGCCCATGTACATTTGCATATTGCGCACATTGTTAAATTGTTGTGTTTTTAGACTTTCCTCTGACAAAACATATGGCAAGTTGAAAAACCACTTGCAACTCTTTAAGAGACTTGTGAAACATTTTATTTACACTTAATTTGACCTCTTACGAGGATTTTGAATGAAAATAAAATAAAGATATCTGAATGAGTATTTTATTCTCACTACTATATTAAACGAATTACGTAGATACATATACAGAAAAATTATTTAACTAATCTAATTGAAATAATTGAAGTATTTGCTCATTGAAATAATTAAAGTTAATTTAATTGGTTATCTTAATTCTTGTTATAAGCAACGACTGAATTTTTTTCCAAAAAGGAAATTTATTTTATTTAATTGTCCTTTTAAGACTATCAAATTTTTTTAAAAAAAAACAACTTTAATACACTATCAATTAAACGCTTGGTTAAGATACGATTCTTATGATTGTATCAATTAGCCCATACGATTGTATCTCTGGACTTGGCTTTCAAAAGGGAAGGTCTTAGATTCGAGTCTGTAGAGAGATATCAAATTTTATCTGGTTATTAACTTACTAATCTCTGCTAATATATACAGTACAATATTGAAAAAAGGAAATGAAAAAGAGAAAAAATATTCGTTTTTTCTCGTTATGTAATTAGCGTACTTGTCTTTCAAATAGAAGAAGTTATACCTCATCCGTCCCATAGAGTTAGCTCCCCACGAAACTTGGTTCACATTTACATTTAGATTTGGGCTTGTTTGATAGTTTTTGATGAGATTTTTTAAAAGGTGGGGAAAAAATTTAAAAATTATAGTATATAATTTCGTAGGGGAGTAATTTTAGGCTCTGTTTTGAACTTATGGAAAGAAAAAGAAAAGAAAGGAAAATAAAAGAAAAGGAAAATGAGAGGAAAATAGAAGAAAAAATTTACTATTTAATACACTTAAATTTTTTATTTTTTTCCCTCTTTCTCTTCTAACCAAACAATAGGTGGGAAATTTTTTTTATTTTCCTTTTCTTTCTTTCATTTCCCTAAGTTCCAAACAGTGTTACGGTAGGGAGGAGTACTGTACTTCATTTTGCTTATTGGAGTCTCTTCCGAGGAAACATAGAGGCGTCAGCTGCAAATCTTTGCTATTCTGGCTGTTTTTTCTGATTTCTTGTCTTCTTTCTTCTTCCTCATCGCCATACTCTCTCTCTCTCTCTCTCTCTCTCTCTCTCTCTCTCTCTCTCGCTCTCGCTCTCGAGTTGCATATTTGTTCGATTCGAAATTAGTTTTCAGTTTGAAAGCCTAAACTATGGTTCTTCAATGAAACAGGGCGTAGAGTTCCCTCTGAACCAACTAGGGTTCAACTTTTGAATCTTCGAAATCCCATTTCCATGTCGTTGTACTCGTTCGAGTGCTGATGGCGGCGGCGTATCCACAACCACTTCAAGTTCGTCCCCCGTACGAGGATCGCTTGGCCTTGCATGTCGACGACGACGACGACGACGACAGAGAGTACGAGGAGGCCGACGGCGGCGACGATGATATGGACGAGGCTGACGTTCACACGATTTCGGCGAATCAACCCGACCGCCGCAACGGAAGAGGCGGCGGTGTTGCGGCGGCGGCGGCGTCTCGGACTAGTGAGCTGACTCTCGCTTTCGAAGGGGAGGTCTTTGTGTTCCCCACTGTAACCCCAGAAAAGGTGCGTAGATCGATTTTTTAGTTGAGGGGTTTAAGTGATACCTAGTCATTGTTATGTTCATTTCTGGCAATGTTAAATAGTTGTCAACAGGATTTTATTGCGGGAAAATTTAGGAATTTAAATCGGAAATGCACTCATTTGTGAGAGCATATACCGCCCTAACCCTCTCTCTCTCTCTCTTTTTTAACTCAGACTCTAAATTTGATTATAAAACCCTAATCCATTCAAGAGTCTCTCAAATTTTTACTCGAATTTTACAAGGCAATTTTTCCCTCCCAAATTTACAGCTATGCCATTAATGAAGCTTTTACTTGTATTTGTGCTTAGATTTGGTTTACCAGTTGGAGTGATTGATACCGAATGAAGTTTTTACTCGAATTTGAGCATAAAATGAGTGAGGGCTGGAGATGCTCTTAGGTGTTGTTCTACTTGTTTTGGTTTGTGATTGTTGCAATTTGTGGGGTAGTGCTAATGTGTTTAGGTGGTGATTAGTCTGTTTGCAGTCTCTAATTGAGTGTTCTTTTGGTTACTAGTTATTTTTATATAAAGGTAATGACTTGAACAGAATAGAATTACCAGTGTAATACTACATCGAGTTGACATGGATTTACAATGTTTTATTGCTTTATGTTTGATATTCCTGGATTATGTGTTCGTTGTTGGTGGTATATCAGTTTATTTTGAAAAGTAAGGGAAGAATTATGAAACAAGAGAAGCATGAATGAAGTAACTTGTGTCAAGCTTAAGCTGTTAAATGAGGGGTCTGTCACCTGCGTTAAGTCATAGCCCATTCCATTACTGATTCGATGTGGGGTAGATTCTCCCACGTGTAGACAATTTCTGACCGATCATCATAATGAATTCGTTTTCTGTTGCCGGTGGGGGTGGGGGTGGGCTAATAATCTCATTGTTTTTCTACATGAAGTGTAATGTAACAATAAACTTTTTAATTTTGGAATCTCTGATTGGGTTCATATAATGTTGGAAAATCTCTGTTTGAACGATCAGGTAGAGGAGAATAAGGATTCTATCATGAAGACCATTCTTATGTTTGACCAAGGATACATAGTCGATTAACTGTGTCATTTGAATGTTATTCAAACATAACCTCAATTGGTTGTGAAACCTTGCCTGTAGTTATTTTTAAAAACTTGAATCTGTCTCTTTATGTGGTTATCTGGTTGTGGACGAAGAACAAACTCCCTTCAACCTTTGCTTTCTTCTATTTTCTGTTTCTGTTTCTGTCTCTTAGTTTTCCGCTTAGAATGCCATGAGATATGCTTATATGAAAAAAAGAGAGAGATGCTTATATGAAAGTAGGACAACCAGCTCTACTTTTTTACCTTGGTCAATACTTTTTAGATCTTTTTTTTTTTTTTCTGTCTCCGGCTTTCTTTCTTTCTTTTATGGCTCCCGTATTTAGATTGGCCTCCTGATATGTCTCCTAATACTTATGGCATGGAGTATGTTTATTTGGAGATTTTGCGTTACTTGCCGAAAATTTTACAGGTGCAAGCAGTGCTTATGCTTATAGGAGGATGCAAAATAGCAACTGGAGTCCCCACAGTTGATATTCCATTTTGTCAGAGGAACCGGGTAACTTTGAAGTGCTAGCCATTGAAAATGACTATTTTGATTTTGTTAAATTTGGTTCATGCTTTAGTTGCATATTTCTAGGGTGTGGATGATAACCCAAAGCATGCAAAACTTTCACGTAGACTCGCCTCCCTGGTCAGGTTTCGTGAGAAACGGAAGGAAAGATGCTTTGACAAAAAAATCAGGTACACCGTGCGAAAGGAGGTTGCTCAAAGGTAAGAGATGGCTACTACTTTGTCTTTATAATGCATCTTTAAAATGGCTATTCCAATTTGTTTTTGAAGTGTAATTGGGAAGGATGGGGGATAGGTCATTGGGCTGAATAAGTTACAGTGTGAGGATAAGCCGAAGATGTAGAGCAGGAAATCAGAGTTTGTTGACAAAACAAATTGACTTTGATGTAGACACATGTTCTATGTAAGTGTTACACAGTCTTAGTCTTGGGTAGAACTCAACACAAAAAGCTAGCCGATGAAGTGAGGGTGCCCTTTGTATACTTCATATTACTTCGGTAACTAGGCCATGTGGGACTTCGCTTTACACCCTCTTTCACGTGCAACGTGCTCACTCGAAAGCACTTGCCGCGTGTAGGCCAGGGACACACACCCTACCCATCTCTGGTACCTAGCTCTGATACCATGTTACACAGTCTTGGGTAGAAGTCAACCTCAAAAGCTTGCTGATGAAGTGAGGGTGCCCTCACGCTTGTATACTTCATATTACTTTGGTACCTAGGCCATATGGGACTTCGCTTCACAGTAAGAACTCAGAAGGCTCAAAACGTTGTTTTCCAACCTGCAAGTATTATTGCCGTTGCCAAAAAAAAAAAAAAAACCTGTGAAGTATTAAAAGTTTTTAGGGAGTCCTTACTTGTTTCAATTTAATAGTTTATCATCACTTCCTATCCTTGTGCTACACTCCCCCGATATGATTGTTTAGAGTTTAGACATAGGTTTGGTGTGTGTGAGCTTTTAACTTTTCCCTTTCGAATGTTGGATCTTATCAGGATGTACCGTAAGAATGGTCAGTTTGCTTCATTGAAAGATAATCCAGGGTCTTCTCTGTGGGATTCTCCGAATAGTTGCCTTCAAGGAGATGGCACACCTCAACCATCTCCTCAATCAGAAACTGTGTATGTTGCAACTTAGTATGACAGTACTCTTATCCGCATATAAAATGAATGTTCCTATCGTCTTAATTAAGCTTACAGTGAACCCCATTGAATATCTTTTTTCCTGCTGTTTAATTCTGCAATATTCCAGTGTTCGAAGATGTCAACATTGTGGTGTTGGTGAAAATTCTACCCCTGCCATGCGACGTGGCCCAGCTGGACCAAGAACACTCTGCAATGCATGTGGGCTTATGTGGGCAAACAAGGTCTGTTTAGTCTTGGCCATCATATTTGTTATGTGGGCAAAAAAGGTCTGTTTAGTCTTGGCCATCATATTTGTTACTCTTTTTGTTCTAAGGTTGTCTCTTTTTGCCCTAAGGTTGTCCCTTCAGAATACGAAAATGGCTCAGATCTCATTGCACAATTGGGCACTGATTTGAATGCATATGGATGAACTGAAACCAATTAAATGCATGGATGAACTGAAACCAATTAAATGCATGGATGTGATCGTGGTCACTGTTAAACAGCCTGCGTACTGGCTTGTTCTTCAGGTTTACTTGGGAAACCAGTCCCAGTACTATGTAGGCAGAACACTGTCACCCATGTTTCTAAATTGGGGAAGAAATAGAAACAAGTGATGAATCGAAGGAGGGGACTACTTAGGAGATTTGAGTACATTTCAATGGTGATCCTTAAACTTCTTTTTGTATCTTCTCAGTTTTGTCCTTCAGAAGAAAGATACGCGAAAAAAACCATGATGTGACGAGGAACCCACTCCACATCACTAACATTGATAGCCTCAAATTTTTAGTTGGTCAGGATTGGGATAAGAGCCATAAAACATCAAATGTTAAACATGCTTACATTCTAAATTGGAAAAAGGGAAATTGCCCATACAACACTTCCAATCATTTTCTTTTTTGTTTTTTAAGTGCGTTACTTTTTTAAATTAGGTGTATTACATTTTCGCTTGATGGTTTCTCTCCTACATCTGTTGAGAAAGTTATTTCTCTGTAAGGTTCCTGGTATATGCATCTACATGGTTCTGCCTTGGGTTGGGATTGGATACTGTTTTTTTTTGTTTTTTTATTTTGTGTGTTGGATCAGTATTGTGAGTCTTGTGACAAGTAATGACTACCTTTTTATTTGTCGTTGTTGTGGTAACATCTTGGTTTATTTCGCTATTTAATTGCCTTGGCAGGGAACCCTGAGAGATCTGAACAAGGGGGGGAGGAATATTTCTTTGGACCTCATAGAACCGGTACGTTCCGAGTGCAAATAACTGTAACACCGTTACACCTTATCTCGGAGGTGGATTACTTACCTTTTGGCCTTTGGAAAGCGGGCCTCAGATTCTCATTATAGTTCTATTTCTCATGCCTTGTGTAACTCTGGATTACTTTCCCTTTGGAAAGCAGGTCTAAGATCTCATTGAGTTCTTCTATATCTTATGCTTTTGTGAGTGTGCGTGTGTGCGCGTGCGCGTGTTTCCTGTGGGGTTGGTTTTTCTTTCTTTGTGGTGACCAGGCTTTTTGCCTTAACGACATTGTGACCCGAACATTGGTTTGTATTTTGCAGGAAATACCTAACGACATTAAGCCTTCAATCATGGAAGGAGAAGATTTTTCTGGAAACCAGGGTGATCCTGTATGATTATGTTGGTCCATTTCAAGGAAACGAATTAATTTTTTTTTTTGGAAGATAGTCGAATGGATAAATTTAGTGTTTTCTTACCTTGATTAAATCCAGGGAACACCTGCAGATCTTTCTGCAGCTATAAAAGGAAGAATGGAAAAACCTTCTGTCAGTCCAGACGAGGAAGTATGTTTTTAATTATGATTAAATTTTTGTAATAACGTTGATGGCTTCACTTTTTTCCGTGCAAATATTAGTTCTCTTGTGGAGAAATAAGTGCTGAGGAGGACAAGAAATCCTCCAAAAAAAAAGGATACTACTTTTTTGTTAAGATACTGGTATATGATTCATGGATTTTCCCTTATTGACGATAAACCCTTTAATGGCAAGGCCACTGTGGACCCACTCCTGCTGGGTAAGCCCAAAAAACGCGCAACCACCCGCTTTAGGTAACGGGTAAGCCAAGGCATTTCCGGCAAGAGTTGAAACACAAGAACTCCAGGTTTACGGTTGATTCTAGTGACGAATTTAAACTGCCCAGGCTGCCTTGATGCCTTTAAGCTTTGTTTGTGCTGCCTTCAATTTTAGAGTTCATTATGAAAAACTCTGTATATTCACCAGGAATTTCTACTGCATAGATAGATAGGTTACTGACTAGCCTCCTGGAGCACTTAATCCCATGTTCCAACACGATAAGTCATCATAACCACTGTTAGATTTCTTGGAGGGTTCCAACCTAAAACCAATTGGCAATAAGTAGAGAAGCCTCTAGAATATATTAACCAAGTGGGAGTGGCTTAGATGAGCGATGTGGGATAAAGTTAACACTCTCCCTCACGTGCAGCTCGGATGCACGTGGAGGTATGAATTGAGAAGACGAGGAGATTTGACTCGAGCGATAGAGACTCAACCACATGAGGTGAGGCCACCCAAGACGTAGCTTTGATACCATCCATGTGTTGCTGGTACAAGTCCAAATCTCGAAATAGTTCACAAAGCGCATCAAAGGATGGGGGTGGAAGTACATCTGCCAAATATGGTAGTCTTTTTTAGTGTAGTTTTATGCAGTTGTGAATCATTGCAAAGCTAGTTTTAGGGGTGGATCCATTATCAATGCTCCGTTAACCAGGCATGGGAAGTCTTAGTTTATTCATCCTAGTCCACCACGATGTACTTTTTGTTCTTGCAACAGGTCCACTATGTAATTTACTGCACCTTCTACTTGATTTGCAGTGTTACCATGGGGCAACAGTTGATAAATATAAGTTTGGCTCCTTACAGATCATGCATCTCTCCTAATGCCGGTATGGTTGTGGCAAACTGTATAGGGAACAGTGGATATAAAAAAGGCTTATTAGATTTCTTTCTTGCCTTTTTTTGGAGAAATGATTTAAATTTCGTCACTGCTCATCAGTTACCACGGGGGGGGGGGACATGTGATTCATATCGTGCTACTATTAGTTTCATTGCCCCAAGTCATGTTTTTCTATTGATGGTCGCATGATTTTTATGTAACATACCGATGATATGATCTCTCAACTAATCTGAAGGGAATATCAAAAAATGTTCACCACATGTTATTGCAGAATGTGAAAACAAATCATGCCCTCCTGTGATGCAGGAATCTTGTGGAAATGCTGAAGATACAGATAGCTTGCCGGTGGGGATACTTGATTCTTTCCACAGTCTTGATGAACAGGTATGATAGTGAACTATGACTTTTAGTTTTTGTAAATGTAATGTTTGCTGGGCAGTTTTTAGCAATTTGTTCCAGATCTTTCCCTTCTGAGACAACAGTAATTATTAAGAGTGGAGAATGTTTCCCACTTTCCGACAATTAAGGGGTAACATTGGTACTACGGATATAACTCATCTAAGTTTTTTATTTTGCAACTTCTCTAACATTAAGTTTTGGCATCTGTAGGAAACACTTCTTGAGTTTGCAAGTGCTTCAGAAACTGAGATTGACATCCCTCCTAACTTTATCTAGTAGGTATGGGATATTCATCCAAAAAAATCCAATTTTTTTCGCAACTTCTTTTTTTGTGATAGGCTTTTGTCAGCTTCTTTTACTATGGCCATTGTTTTTTTCTGTCGTTTCTTCCTTAAAGACTTGGATTTGAAATTGAGCATTGTTTGGCCATTTACAGGATAGAATATTGTACAGCTCCCCTTTGAAGGGAAGAGGAGGCAGTAACTCTCAGCTCTCTCTCTCTCTCTCAGAGAGGTACACTGCTGGTTCTGCCACACCTGTCGTTAGAAAACATCTGAGGAGTGCTTATTGTGTATTTATTAGTATATCTTTTTAGTTTTGGGGAAAGTGATTGCTAGGAATTCGTTCATAACAGAGTTGTTGGGAGATGGTGTTTCAACCGCCTTAACTTGTTCTGTATATGTTGCCATTTTCTAGGGCTTTTCCTTGTTGGAATAGTTGAATTCCTTTCCATTAATCTAGTTTTAGTGTTGCTCAATGTGCATTAAATCACTTTTGGACAAAAATGCCCTTTAAAAAATGGACAAAAATACCCTTAAGATTACTAAACACAACCCACCCATCTTCCTCCCCACATTTCTACCATAACCACCACCGATTCCTCCCTCCCTCCTAGTATTCACCATAAACACCGGTTCCAAGCTCCACATCCCATCTAAACTTGGCCACATTGTATCAAACCTAGTTCAAGAAAGGGAGACGGAAGGAGAAGGGGTTGTTCAATGTTGCCTGCGTTTAGATGGGAGTTCGACGAGAAGGGGTCGTTCGACGTCCACCTTCGACAGCTTTGGTCGCCGTCAACTTGGAACTGAAACGAAGATCAATTTTCCCCCAAATTTTTTATAGCTCCTGTGTTCGATTGAACCAAAAAGTCATAGATCCAACAAAACTTAAACGAAGAACAATGAAATGCGTTATCAAACGTGACATGTTTTTCGGATTTTCAAGTATGAATTGTCCATCGCGCATTATTAAAATGCATGATGTCAATCGCGCATGCATGAAATGCATTTTTACAAAAAAACAAAAAAAAAGCATGACGCATCTTGAAGATGCGTTATAAAGGTTCTAGGTTTTAAAACTCAAAAGTGTCATATATTCTCGGATTTTAAAGTATGAATTCGTTTTTGAAACCATTCAGTTATCAAAACCTGAATATGTCTAAGATTTTCAGGTATTAAAATCCGAATTTTGTAAACATATTCAAGTTTTAAAACCAGAAATTTTCTAAATTTTTTAGCTTTTTGTATCCGAACATGTTAGAATTTTTTTTTGAAGGAGGTGGTGTTGGTGATGGTGGGACCCAACTGATGGTGGTGGTGCAGCAGTTATGGAGGTGGTGGTGGCGGGTGTGGTGGTGTTGGGCCGTTGGTGTGGTTGTACTGGTGGTAGTGAACGTAGAAGAAGGGGGAAGAAGAAAGTTAGGGAAAATTATTAGGTTTTGGTGTTGTGTGGTGTGGTGGTGGTGGTGGTGGAGAAGATAGAACGGTGAGACAGAGAAGGGGGGAAAGGGAGGAGATGGTTGGTGGGGAGGGAAAGGTAATTTGATGAGTTCATGGATATTTGTTAGGTTGTATATAATAAATTGTTACAAGATTTATGGGTTTGGTTTAGCATAGGTTGCATATAGTAAATTCGCAGTTGCAAATAGTTAGACCCATAATGGAAATGCATTTCTTGTGTGTGAGATAGAGAATACAAAAGTTGCTAAATAAAGACAAAAGGGAAATGTCAATAATGCTACACACAACAATCCAAACACAGCACCAAACACAACCTCTCACATACATGTGAAGATCCACACACACTGTTATGTGTGGTTTCCACATGTATGTGAGAGGTTATGTTTGAATTATTATGTGAGTATCATTTTTGTTTGTGGGGTGTGCGCACTTGAGGGAGAGTGGGAGCTGCTAAATAGAGAAAGGATTACAAATTATCTACCAATGCTAAGCATAGCCATAGGTTGCTGTAAAAAATTACAAGAAAGGAAAAAAATAAGAACTGGGGCACTTGGCCGGGTTTGGGAATTATAAATGCTTTGAATTCAAATTCCCATTGAGAGGGAGTTGAGACTATTGTTAGAGCAAGTACATCAGAGTAGGCAAATATGTATTTTAGGTATTTTTGAGAACCAAACACACAAAAATACCCCTATAGCAGGCTCTGTATATGCCAAGGTAAAACAAATTTGCTACAGTTCTTAGTCAAAAGTGCCGAAGAACTATTAATTAGGTTTTCTATACTTTATTCTTTTTGTGATCCCCATGTATTTTCTCTCTCTTCTTTTTTTTTTTTTTTTTTTTTTTTTTTTTTTTTGTCAATG
>JAOTQK010000021.1:6956573-6975475 GCA_025642025.1 Rhododendron ferrugineum
TCTCCCACTTTGGTCCTCAAATAAATTATTCACCAATAAATCCATAATTTCTCAATTAAGCATTTAATCAATATTTCAAAAATTCAAAATTATTCGGGTCTCTACACTTATGCAGTTACCCAGTCTTGATCATTTCATTTACATGCTGCACACTGAGTTTCTTGGAACTCATAGTAATCACAAGACTTTTGTTCAGGAAGAATACCTTAGTATGAAGTGTTGCTCGTTTAGGAGAAAGGATTTGGAAATCCATTATGATCACATGCCCCAAAGATTCTATCATCTAAATAGAATGGATGGTTTCAAACTGTAGCAAGGTTTTCTTAATTCCCTTCCTGAGCCATTGGGAAATGAGACATCTCGACTGCTTCAAACAAAAAGAATGATGCTGAATACAACTTCCCTTGGCAATATCTATCAACATGTTTTGTGCCTTGTTTGGAAAAAAAATTTCAACTCCAAAAACACTCATTAGCCCTACTTCCAATCATTACTCACTCCCCCCCTCACTTATTATCCTAATCTCCAATTATTACCATAATTTCTCTCTCCACTAATTAACCCAAAAATCAAACTCAAAAACTCCCAAATCTCCATCCAAACAAGGCATTGATTGCCTAGGAAAAGTTGTGTAATCATCAGAAGTTCCTTCGAGCCCTTTAAGAACAAGGAAAACTTATTGGCAGAGCATGTGACAGACTAGACTTGTCCATCAAATGTAAAGATCAGAAATGCACTTGTCGTTCATCCTCTTGGAAAGCCAAACACTATCAAAAGTGGAAATTTCAGCCTTTTTCCAAATTTCGCAGGTTTTCCAAACCCATAGAGTTTTCCCATCAGAAAAAATTGAAAAATTTCAAGAAAAGGAAATTCCAGGGCTATCGGAAATCTGATCGTTGCTACATCTGTAAGAAAAAGGGTCATTATGCAAAGCAATGTCCACAAAAGTTTACAAGGGTAAAATGGTGAGCTCTCTGACCCTCATAGATGACAATCTTGCTCATGTTGACATTGAATCACTTTTCTCTGTTGATAATGAAGCTACAACAGAAACAGTCTTAGCTTTCTCTCTTGATGAGTTCGATTCTGAATTAGACTATTACTCTTCCTCTGAGTCTGATGAAATTGATCATTTCCCCTATAAAATCCAAACCTTTGAGTTCTCAAACATAAAATCCAAACCTTTGAGTTCTCAAACATCTTCTTGGCCCAACCTCTTGCCAAAGTCCAAATTTTGCTTGGCATGAGCGACCCATACCAGTCATCGCTTTCTTTGATACTGGTGCAGCAACCTCTATCTTAAACCTAGCCATCCTACCCAAGTCTTAATGGAGAAACTTGTCATAATCTTGATCAGTAAGCCTATTTCTATTCAGCTTTTCCCAGGTTATACCTCTTCCAGGAAAAGATTTGTTGTTAGGCTTTGATGTTCTTCAAACCTTAAGCAAAGTCACTTGGTTAAAGAAAGGGTTGAAGTGCAAGAATTACCTGCTTCCATGGACCACTCAACCAAACCTTTTCTCCTTTGAAGATTTTTCCACCATAAAAAATACCATAATCCAAGCCTCTTGTGTTGAATCCCATTCCCAGTTTCTAACCAAATGTTCCCATCCTCTTTGGAAAAATCTAGATTTTGTCATCACTCTTCCTTTTAAGAAAAATGAAGATATCAACCCCACCAAAACCACCCATCATGGAATGAACCCTGAACATAACCAACTTGACCTCCAAGAACTCCAACAACTTCAGTCATAAGGATTAATTGAACCCACAACTTCTCAGTGGGCATGTGAGGCATTCTATGTGAACTGAACAAATGAGAGGAAAGCTCCGTCTGGTCATAAACTACCAGCCTCTCAACCATTTTTTTCAGGAGAACAAATTTCCTCTATAACGGTGAGGTGTTCCTTTTGCAAACTTGCCTAAGGCTCAGATTTTTTCAAAATTAGATTTAAAGGCACGGTTTTGGCACTTGGGAATCCATTCAGATGATCATCCCAAAGATCATCCCAAAACAGGTTTCTGCATTCCAGATCACTATTTCCAGTGGTCAGTCATGCCTCTTGGGCTAAAAACAGCTCCATCCACGTTTCAAAAGGCCATGATTCAGATATTTGCCCTCATCATTTCCTTAGCTCTCATCTATATTGATAATATTATTCTGTTCTCACCTGAATTTTGTTACAAATATTCCATTCACTGGTCCAAACTCATGGTATTATACTTTCAGAGAAAAAGATCCTCCTTGTTAGAAACAGAAATTGATTTTTTAGGATTTTATATTTCTAAAGGTCAATATACCCTCCAACCCCATATTGCAACCCAACTTGACCATTTCTCAGATGAAAATCTCACAGTCAACAGTTCATTGGAATTGTTAATTATATGGTTGATTTCATCCAAAACCATGTCCAATACGGCACCTCACTCTCAGCCCTTGAAATTATACGAAAGCGTTCAAACTACTCCTAGAGGGGGGTGAATAGGAGTTTTGATAATAAAAAAATTACCAATTTTAAAGAAGATTAACTGATTTAAAAATTAATATAGATGAACGGGTTGATTATGTCGATTAATCCAAATCAAAACTCAAGTGAAAAAACTTAGGGTCCTAAATAACCCTAAGCTAAAACCACAGCCAAACACTACTGCTTTATTCTATTAATCGAAAAGAAGTAAGATTGCGAAATAGCAAAAATCTTACCCATGCATTTACCTATTCTCGCCAATCTCCGATGCTCCCAGAGCTTCTTCAAGATCCAATAGATTCACCACGGACTGCACACCAGATCTTTGGATTCAACTGACTCCGAATCAATCTCCATAGGCTTCAGCAACAGCAGCAAACGGCATCAAAAATCACGAACAGTAAATGGATGAATGATATATGATGTGAAACGTGATCTTGACAAATTCCAAAAATCGTTCAAAGAAATGCAAGATGCAAGAATGTAATAAGGGTTGCTGCCGAAAAATAAATAAACTCTTCTCGGCCGAAAAGGAACGTGGTCTGCAAAACTTTTAATCTCCATTCTCCCCGAAAAAAACAAAAACCGTGCAACCCTTTCTTCCCTTTTTATAAGAAAAAACTCTCGCCATTGAAAAAAGGAGGTGCAACTGTAACCCTTTCTTTCTTTTGTTTTTATAAGCAAGAGACAAAAATAAATAAAACTCTTCTTGGGCTTAACAAATTTCTAAGGTGATCAACCCCTTTACTTCAATTTTCCCTTCAAACCAAGTCTTCTATGACAAATGGAAAGCAAATTTTCGGCCCTTTTTAAAGAAAATCGTTTTAGGATACATAGGGCCCCTTTTCTTCTCTCTCTCTCTCTCTCTCCTTCCCTTTTTATAGGTGATGCGGGGACGTGCTGATTTGGAATGCTGGATTCTTGGTGTTTCCGACTGTTTTTGGGATCTGAGATTCGGCGAGTTCACGGCAGTTGGGGACTTCGCGTCGGCGTTGATCTAGGCGTCTGGCTTCTCTGATCCTTGCCCCTATTGTTGGTCGGTACCGCTTGGTTCTCTTCAGCCATTTCTTTCACCGGCTGCTCCTTTTCTCTCCTCCCTATCGTTGGTCGGCCGCCGGTCAACCTGTTGGGGTTTCCGGTTTTGCCTAACGGCTAGGCCAGCCTATCGGGCTGTGGTTGCAAGGTTTCGGCGGCTTTTGGGTGGCTCTTTGGTGTGGTGGTTGGCGATGGAGCTGTCTTTTGCTGTGGTTGCTGGCGGAGGTGATGGCAACTGTCAGCAAATAGCTAGGGTTTTCTATCTTGAGCTGTATTGGTTGGGTTTTGTCCCATTATTTGGGCTTTCAGGCCCTTAGGTGGTTTGGTCTCATTTATTTATCTAGCATTTTAGGCCGACAGATGTAGGCTTTGTCCTAATGGATTTCTCATGTTTGGTTTCTTACCAAACTTGGAGATTGGGTCTCAGATGACCATAAGATTATTTTTTGCTTTGTAGATCGTTTGAGTCTCGAGTTAGAGATTTAATGCTATCATTCCTTGTTCCTATTAATTTCAAAGATTAATAAAAAAAAATTGTTGCATTGAAAATGCTTGGTCAATTATCAGAAACACTATGAATGAATTAAGCTGTCTGGTCAATGAAAATGCTTCTTTCTCCTTCACAAAATACATCAATCACTTGCCTCAATCTAGATTGCAAAAACTACCTTCTAATTGCCTTTTTTTTTTTTTTTTTAACGGAACTTCCTATTTCTTGATCACATCAAAATTCCCCAACTTCACTTCGGGCTCAATTCACACCGCTGCAATAGAGAAAAAGATAGGATACTTTCTGAAGCGAAAATGCTAAAAATGGATGCAACAATGATATAGGCTTTCACCCTTTCAGACACACTAAAGCTGAAATTCAGAACTCCAGTTGTGTTATAGTCTATTACTACAGAATTTTTAAGTTGAAAGGAAATTGAAAACCAACTAATAGCAAGAGCCTAACATTCGATTCAAACATAATACCATCCAGCCAAATGTGCACTGTTGTCTCCATTAAGCTGTCCGCAGAGGTGGAGAAACCAATATCACGCCATCTCCCCGTACAAAAAGAAAAGGGATTGTCCGCTTGTTTGCCTGAAACACAAACACAATAAGGGCATCAGAAATTACTGGAGAATAAACAAAAACTACCCAGAGGAAGAAATTAAAAGACAGGAATTCTAATCAGATTTTTCCACAACAGTGTCCAACTTCATCTGCATTGCACAATAAGTGTTCTTTGTGTGGCATCAGTTGGCTTCTAAGGACAGAAATTGACAAGCAACGCAGATATAGTTCCTACAATAACTATTAGTACCTTAAAAAATGAAAATAATAGCTGCTTGGTTTTTAACATTACATATCCACTAATATTATATCATTGCCAAGCAGGCAAAAAAAACAATTCGAAGTTTCAGATATTAGAGGAGTGGACAAAAATGCCTCACCCCTAGTTTTAGGGGGGGGAAATTGCTTAAACAGATGGATGACTGAACGTTTAGAATTCTTGAAATTAAGAACTCTAAAAAGAATGGATAAATGTGTAAAACATATTTTTGATACTTCCTTAAGTGTTTAATATATGCCTAGTCTAAGTGATTCGCATGTATGTTCCCCCGGTATTAGGGTACATGTCCAGTTATTTATACAAGTGTCTTATACGTGGAATAGGGTGTAACTGATGAGTCCCGCCATGAATATACCACATCTATAAAACACATAACATGATCACTAAGACAAGATATATGGAGGCAGGTGGGTGGGGATTTCACAATAGATTCAGGTGGTACGATAGTATTTACTAAACATGCTAAACTTGGTGTGTTGTAGCAAAAAAGGGCTATATTCGACAGTGTACTTTTGAGTTTCAACTAACTGGCTTTTGACTAAGTTCCTATGAGCCAGGTGGGGGGAAAAAAAAATTGTTACCCCAAGAAACATTAAAAAAAAAAAAAATTAGCATTCCGAAATCTCAACAAGATATTCAAACATAAAATGCTAGGGGATTAAAGTTGTCTGTACGAAAAAGAGTGGCGATAAATCACAAGCATCTACTTATTCCAGAGACCTCATAAATTGCATGAAAGAAAGTTGTGGAGACCAGTGACCCATGCAATAGTCTCTATGAGACGATTCGGAAATGTTCTCAACAAGGTATATCAAGCGATCCAACACCCTTCCTCACGTGCAAACCGCTATACATGCATAGAATGCAACCAAAAGGGGGAGCTAGTGCAAACAAAAACACTTAAACCTAAGTCATTTCCCAACCTGACCTCTGATACCAACTTCACAGTTCAGACATTGTGTGGTAATTATGGCCATATATAGCTACCAAAGAACAACTTGGTGCCACCTAAGTAAATGCTCCCACCTTATTTGAGGCATCTATATAGTTTTGTTTCTACCAAGGTTCTGAATACCGTACTGGCTAGAGTACCAGTTTTTTCTATTGGTACTGTATGTACCAGTACCGGTGAAAGACCAGATAATGTTTCGGATTTATGGCTATCAGTGTTATTTCCCCTTATCAAAAAATTTAGCACAACGCATACATTTCCTTACAGAAATAAATAAATCTGAAGTAGTTCAGTACCATCCAATTTTGACCAGTACTAGTTGGTACCTAAGTAGTCCGGTATTGACCGGTACTGGCCGGTACTAAACGAAATTGGAGGTGTAGGATACTGGATTTGGTCAATACTGCTTCGTACTAGCCGGTATAGTACAAGTTTCAAAACCTTGGTTTCTATATATTAGCATAGCGAAGTTCACCTCCAAAAAGCTGCTACTCCATCCAACCATTTCGTTTAGTAATAGAAAGTGAGAGCAATAACCGGGTAAAATTACAACTTACTCGAACTATCTCCTCATAGGTCTCATCATCAATCTCCACTGTGGTCACAATTTCTTCAACATCTCCTAGTATCATATTTAAATGCTGGTCGTATGCCTGCAAAACAATATCATCATCACCGTCTTGAAAGGGGAAAAAACATCGAGTCCATAACATAAAGGTGCAGCCTCAAAAAACAAAACACTGAAGATATGAAAAATTGAATGCCCTATAGTCATGTCACTTTGCGAATTATAAGAAACTGATCATGGTCTTCACGAAAGAATGGCTAAAAGAATAAGAAAGAAAAATGAAAGAAATTTTGAGTCTTAAAAGAGTAGGACACCATTCTCATTGAATATGTTTAGTCGGGTTTGTCTTAACTAGGGACCTTTTTCACCACAGTGGAAAAGAATATTGTTTGCTATTATGGGGTACTAGAGGGTCACCACAATTATGCAACTACAAAAGGACGGGGTATCTGATAAGCATGAAAAATTGGCACAAATAATCCCGGGATTGGAAGGCCAAGTTCCGCAACTGCATATGCCTTTGAATAAAAATTCTCTCTTTTGCAACAACTAATTGTCCATTACACAACACTTAAAGAGGAACTGGCAAAACATTTTATATTCCTCACACTTCCTATTTCATACGATAATCAAAGAGCCACTACTGCACCACAAATGCTTGAACTCAAGCAATCTATGCTATGCCCTAACAAACATCAATACTTAAGAGTTTCAGCTTTCTTAGCATTCCAAATAAATGGATCTTTATAATCTAAGTTTATACTCCCGCTCTCCCTAAATAAGTGTCCACAGCGAAAAGACGTGCAATTTTCGAATAAAAAAATAACCAACTTCCATGCATAATTTTTTCAATTTCTTCGCACCAAATTAGATTACTCAATTAGATTTTTAATTCAGTGCAAAGAAATCAAAAAAAATATGCACAAAAGTACTTTATTTTTTTGTTTGAAAATTGCATGTCTTTTCATAGGGGTTCTTTCTGAGGCAGCGGTGGCTCAGTGGTGGCGGAGGATCTTCTGTAGGCTTAGGGTTTTTGTTTTGTTTTGGGGTTTGGGCTTTTGGCCCTTTAGAAAGCCCATTGGGTGTCCTATTTTCTCCTTGCTAACAATTTTTCTGTTTTCCTGTTTTTCTTAAAAAAAGTGAGGTGATCTGTAGTGATAGGTTGAGCTTGTTTTCATTGTATGATGCTCCCATTTGGTTGAGCTTGTCCTCTTTGTATTACACTCTCTGGCTATGTAGCACGGACACTTCGTCAGAGGTCGATGTCGGACACCGACACTCTCCGGACACGTGTCTGACACTCATTTCCAAGTGTCCTCGTTTTTTATCAATGTTTTCCATTTGGACACTCCGGGGACACTTTAAAATGCTACGGACACTCTCACACTTGGAAAACAAGTCGGGGTTGATAAAAAAAATAGTAGGATCTAATTAAACTTAAGTCATATTTTTTGGGTGACGGATGATGATTTATTGGTTAAAAAGGCACACAAATGATCAAATACTTTTAGTCGAAATACTTTTATGAATGATATGTTTGATGGTTATAATGTAACGTATGTGGTGTTGCATATTTACAATTACAACCTTAATTGTTTTACTTTTCCTTCATGTGATAGTATAAATATATGCTTTTTAAAACGTGTCACCTAAAGTGTTGTGTCCTCCATTTTTTTAAAATTTGTGTGTCAGAGTGTCTGTGTCGGTGCTACATAGCTCCCTGATGTATTACTACACAGTTTCTTTTTTGTATCATTATTAATGATAGGGGAACCTTTTTTGTTGACTAAAAAAAAAAGATACCCAATACTTGCCCTTCCGTGACACATGCTAACAGGGGGAAAGCAACAGTTTACCTCAAAAATAGTACAACTAATAAAATAGAATCATCCTATTTCAATGCTTCACATTGACACACTAAGGGGCTGCTCCATGTAGTGAACACCCTGAAATAAACTCTTTTATTCAGGTAAACATATTATACATGTATTTTAGGCTGTAAATGGTTGTAATTGCCTGGAAATATCTCTTCTCACACCCTTGCCAAGAGCTTAGTCCAACATTTTCCTCTTTTTTGACAAGTAACATTTCCTCTCCCCTTTCTTTGTGTTATATTTTTGACTATTTGATACTTTATCTAAAAAAGTCTCTGACTATTTAACATTCAGTAGATCCTTTTAGTAGAATTTTTGGAATGGTAGACACTTCTTAAAATAGTGTGTAACCAATGTTGCCCATGTTGTAATTTTGAACATTATACTTTATATTGTTGTTATAATGTCTCGCTCGATTGCGCCCAGAGCCCAGCTCAACGCCTAGGCCCCACGAGACCTTGCCGCCTCAGTGCACCTCTCGCCTTTAGGCTCCGTTTGTTTGGATGTAACATATTTTTCGATAAAATGTTTTACCTATTTTCCGGTGTTTGGTTGGGTAAAAAATGAGGAAAACATTTTACATGTAAAACATTTTCCATCAATTGGATGAATATGACTCACCCTTAAATCTTTTGTAAGTTATTTTCCGAAATGAACCCATTGCCTTCTACTGCAATTCTCACTGCTCAGTTTCCTCAATCGTCAGTCTTGACCCACGTTCAATTTCAATAATCTCATGTCTCCACTGTTTAAGCTCCCCATCTCTCTACACTATTTGGTTGATTTCTGAAACTATTTTCAAGTGCCAACCAAACACCGGAAAATAAAAGTTTGAAGTTTATTTTCTGAAAAAAATATTTTACATTGCAAAACATTTTATATCGAAACTAACGGAGCCTTGACAACTAATCTTACAACCTGTAAGTACGGTAGTCTACAATCTAACTTCAGATGCCAACAATGCCTTAAATATGTATCTACTTTTGCTTGAACTCTTGATAAAATCAAACTGTTTCATTTCATGATCTTTTGTTTAGCACTAAAATACTCGGGGCACCTTGTATCCTCTCTTTCACAAGTTTAAACAGCACCCCGAACAATCTACTTTGCAACCACAGTATTAGTCCATGAATAATATATATCAAGTCCAAAATCCAACCACCCCAATAAACCGGAATTAAGTTTGGCAATACTTTTAAGTAGATGATCGAAATGGACAAGTGTGATGTTGTACAGAATTTGAAAAATTCAAGTCATTGAATGTCTACGTTGAGTTCCTTAAACCAAACCATACCCTACCAAACCGAGCTTTTAAGTCTCAATCAATTGGGGTCATCAACAAAACTTTGTCTTCTCCATTGAGCTTTGTCGAGAACGTGTTCCTTGATACCCAACAAACCTAAATACTTTCAAACTACTGCCTCTAAAGTCAATTTTGATCGACCCATTCCCTTACTGCTACCCTCTACTACAACTATACAGCTCTACTCTTAACTACCGTATCTAGTGATTTACGATAAACATATTCAAACCACCTTAAAACATTTTCTCTCAGCTTATCTTCTCACGGTGCTACCCTACCATTCTGCGAAGGAGTTTGTTTCAAATTCAACGTAGTCTTACTACATATCCATCTCAACATTCTCATCTGAGCTACACTCATCTTACTCGGATGTTATTTCTTAGTAATCCAACACTTGGTGCCATAGAACATGGCTGGCCTTATAATAGTACACTAAGTCTCCCTTAAAAAAAATTTGGAGAAGCCATTGGCCCAATGGACACAAAATCAAGCAAGTCTAGCTAAATCAAAGGAAGACAAAGTAGCGACTGTTTGAAATTTCACTCATACCATTGCAAAATATAGTAAGAGCATCTCCAACCCCTACTCAAATTTTAGTACATTGTTGAGCACTAGCTTCATTTGGTATAAATACTCCAATGGACAAACTCGAACGTACGCACAAATTCGATGTAAAAGCTTCATTTATAGCATAGTTGTAAAATTGTAAATAGCAAAACAAGTCTAAAAAATTTGAGTTAAAATATAAGTCATTAAGTCCCCCTTGATTTGGTGAAAAAATTAGGTAAAACTCAATTTGGTATTAGTTTGAGTCAAAGACTTCAGTGATTTTAGAGGGGTTTTACTCGGACAATTTAGTTTTGAGTCAATTAAAAGAGTAAGGCTCGATTCAGCACCAATGTCAATCTAAACCCTAGATTTTTTTTATCCTATCTAAACCCTAGTCATGATTAATAACAAAAGTTCAAATCTAAACCTAAATCCATCAAGGTCTCAAAGGAGCTGCAAGTTAAGAAACCCAGACAAAAACGTTTCAGTACTACGGAGCAAGAACTGCAAAATCAAGTGAGAGAGAGAGAGAGAGAGAGAGAGAATTAATCCATACATGGAGCTTTCCACGGAGTTCACGATCAGATCGAAGCTTGACATAGATTCTCTCATCGAGACTCAGTCTGATGAGATCTAGCGGCTCTTTCACTGCGCTATCTTCTTCGCTCCCCATGGTATAACCTATATTTCAGGTTAATTGCCAATTTCGACATGTTATCCACATTGATAAACAAAATATAGGCATATTTATAAAGAATAGTAAGTGTATAGCTTGCCAAGGCAATTTAAGGTGATTTCAATTTTTCGTGAGGTACAATAACCAAGATAAGAGAATGCGTATAAAGAATAGGAAGTGTATAGCTTGCCAAGGTAAGAGACAACAGACACAACATAATTGCGTTACTTGCAATTCCATATCTGATGCGGTCCAGAAAAGGTGGCCAAGGATATTCCAATAATTTAACCATTATCCAATTTTTGAGGGTTAGAATTGTCCAAGGGTCTACTTGGGATATTGGCTAGACATGGGCTGTATTCTTAGGAGTGTCTTTTGGGTTTTAGTCAAGTCAAATGTCTATTTAATTTATAGTCAAAAGTCTTTAGAGTCCATTAGTTAATCAAAGAATCTTTTGGTTTTTCCATGTTATTAAAGAGTCTATGTTCAACGTGTCTTGGGAAGTCTAATGTTAGTTGAAGGTTATTTATTTTGGGAAGTTCTAGAGTCAAGTTGAAATGAATATAAATAAGATTGTAAGCCTTATGGCAAATCATGAATGATGGAATGAATGAAAAAAAATTAGCTTTAAGCTTTACTAATTGTGAGATGCAATCTCATTCTTTGGTGTGATGCTAAAGAGGCCTTAGGTGTGATGCCTTTGGTAACCTAGGTGTGAGGCCTAGATCTATCCTTCTCTAATTCTTCTCTCCTTCTAATAAAATACTGTTCATGTCTACTGTTCACATCCCCAAAAAACAGCCCCTTTCCCTCGTGTTTGATCATACTTAGCCCTATTCCAAATCTGTCCTGCATCAATATCTTATGGGCACTGCATAACTTTTGTGGGAATGACGATAACATATTGAGATTGCAAAGTGAAATTTAACTTATGCAATTAACCTAACCCATCCAAGTAGGAATCAAAAGTAGATAGAAATTGGTCCTCAGCATAACGCAAATTTCTAGCCTAAACCCATTCAGTCATATTAAGATCAAACTTGGTCTAATCCAATTAACCTAAAATTGAAAACTCAATCACCACATGGCATAGCACTAGAACGAGTAAAAGTCACCATACTAAACTACCATTACTTGAAATTTATACCAATCATGAATAAAGAATGCTAGAAGAGCGTACGCAAGTCATACTATTTTTTCTTGTGTTTCCATTGGCAATATTGTGACATGCTTCCCATAAACTGATAAACTCGATTGGTGGACTAGGGCAGACAAGAATCTTACCGTAATACCGTAACAATTTGTCTCCTCATTGCCCCATTTTTACGAACACATGGTATGCGACAAACAAAAAACAAATTCACAAAAAAAATTGCGGTAGCGGGTGGCGCTAAGTGCTTATACAATAGCTTTGAAAGTGGGTAGTGCATATACATATATACATGACCAACAAATTTGTGTGGGTGTGTGAGATAGAGACAGTGAGTGAAACCGAGAATGTGGGTACAAATTACAAAATGATGAGACTTGAATATGCCATGTTTTCCTTTCGAAGGATATCCTCCTAAACTAGTGAGCATTTTCATTATCCAACCACATCATAAGAATCAGCCAAACCAATTCCAAGAAAAATAATTTAGTGTTTACACAGCTTCAACTGACTACACACATCCAAGCTAAATAGAAGGACGACTTCCCACAAGTTTTAACGCCTAGCTGGAATTCTTGCATGGAAAGTGAATAGATATGAGTATGATATTCATTCTGGGTCTAGGTCTATAAGCTACAACAAACCAAACAATTTTGAGAGCAAAAATTGGAACAAATCCACATATGAGACCAATTTCCAAAACTCTAAAAGGAATTAAAACGCAAAAAAGGAGGATAAATCTATGTAGCTCAAGTTCAGATAGCACATCATCCAAAATCGAAATCAAATGATTTGTATATAGGAAGTTAAGATCAGAACTAACAGAGTTTGTGTCTATTTGAATGAAGCAAGAAGTCTAGAGAGGACTTTAGAAAATAAGAGATGACAGTACATTTATAAGTAAAACGAGAGAGGTCATAACAATGGTTGGAAAACCTGAAAGTTTTGTTTTAACCTTTTAAGCACAGGAGCAAAAATCATAGAGTGATGTTTATTAGTTCAATTCAATTCCAATTCCAGACTTTCTTATTCTTCAATTAAAGAATGATGTTGTAGGGTTATCATACCATGGATCAATTCATCTATAAACATAACATAAACAAGAGATAGGGTTATCGAAGCAAATCGAAGCATAGTCAGCAAAAGAAAAAGAACTTCGAAGCAGAAACACGAGATAGGGGGTTGGAGGAGATTAAACAGAAATGGGATCATTTGACCAGTGTTCTAGTGCCTCATAAGCCCTAATTTCTGTGCGTGCGTGCGTGATAACCATAACCCTAATTTCTGGTTCGAAATTTCTACCCCTAATTTCTGCTAATCGAACGAGAGGGAGAGATACCTTCTTCGATCTTCTTTGTCGTTCTCTTGAAGTTTTGCTCTCTCTCTTTCTCTCTCTCTCCCTCTCTCTCCGGGCAGGAGGCGTGAAACAGAAAGGGGGAAGGGAAGAGGGTTTTGACCCGCGTGTGAGGTATGGTCATGACCCGGAAAGCCCCAATTTAACCCGCGAATTGCTCCTCCCTTTTCTGGCCGTTGGATGATGAGATCCAACGGCCCTAGTTAAAAGTCTGCACCTAAGCTATGGGATCCCTTAGAGCATCTACAATGTAATAATCAAAATTAAAAAATTGTTAAAGTTAGCAATGTGTGCTTAAAAAAATGCTCACATTGTAACAATCAAAATTAGCAACCTCTTAACCAATAATCAAATTTGGGCATTTGAATAATCAAAAGTAACAATGTGAGACTTCACATTGTTAACTTTAGCAACCCTCTAAATGAATAATCAGAAGCTGACGTGACAAGTTTTGATTATTCATTTTTGATTATTACATTGTAGATGAACGATATCTAGCTTTATAGAGGTTGCTTCCATTTGTATCTCTATTAAAATTATAGAGATACACTTCAAAACAAATTTGAAAGCCAGTCAACTGGAACCCACCCACCCCACCAATAATCTCCTTCCCCATAATAGCAAATACTTACCCGATAAGTAATAAGTAGTCACTTTGTTTAGTTCTTCTCTCAGAAATAATCTCTCCAAAACTTTTAACTGTTGTCAAATTTTTTTATTATTTTTATACTTTTTGAATATACATAGCGTACCTCTATTCAAAAAGTAAAAAAGTTGTCAAAATATTAAAAAAAAATACTAAAGAAGGAAAAATACACAAATCTATAAAACTTTTTTATCTCAAAATTGCAAATTAAGCACAGTGAATACCACTGGTCTGGGATAACTCATCACTTTCCTTGACCTTTTCCCTCCCATGGAAAATCAAGAAGGTTAAGTTGGTAGGGATAGTGGTGGTGTTCTTCTTCTTCATGTATTCATGTTCCCATGGCTAGCCATGGGCAACCTCATCTTTTTCCACCACCTCTCCGCTCTCCAAGCTTCCAAAGGCCACAAAATCTCTTTCCTCTTCACCCCAAGAAACTGTAGGAAAATAAAGTGCGGAAAACAGTAAATGATTTTACTAATTTCTGAAAATTTACAATCAAAGAGAATATTACATGAATTGGAATTACAGAATATGAAACATAAGCATAAACTGTAAATAGGGAACAAGAATTTGCAAACCGAGACCCGTTTTGTTCAACGGTGTCCTTAAGATAAATTCGCCGCCTCACCGTACTGGAGGTTATGTCAGTGTTTGTCTCCCAGGGTTGAGTCGGTTACCACTCAGCCGCCGGAGCACGGCAGTAGACTGCCCGTCGAACGAACTTGTGTCTATACTCTCTCTCTCTCCAAAGGAAGAACAATTGCAGGAGTAGAAGAGAAGCTTTCGATTTTGGTGTGTTGAAACAAAGGAGCCGAACTCCTTTATATAATCGAGGAGGAGCCTTCTCAATGAATACGAGAATTCAATAGGGGGAGCTGCCCATTCAATAGGGCCAATTCAATATTCATATTGAATGTAGGAAATTGAATACGGGGAATTCAATTTCTAGAGAAAACTGCTACAGCCATTAATCCAGTAATTGATTCCATAATCAAATCGTGGGTTTTGTTCTGGGCATTCAACCCAACGTTAATCAGTCGCGCACAACTAATTCTGTAACTGGACCATCCAAACACGAATGGTACAAACCCAATAAAGCACAATCAATTCCAAACCAATCTAGATTGGACCATAGACCACAGACCTCGAACCACAGGTCGCGGGCCCACGAATCCTGAGCTCCGGCCCCAGTCTAATTTAGGTGTTTGGTGACGGCGCGCACGCACGTAATTTGGCTTTTTCAATTCCCATAACGAAACAATTTCTCATTCATATCTTAATGGAATTTGTTCACTGTTATTAGGCCCACCTCACGCAGTGTGGATCCCACCAAATTCTCTTCGGTAAAATTCCATTTTCCAACAGAAACCTCTCCAGAAACCTCTCCAGACTCCCCAAAACACCCCCCTCTCTCTCCAGACTCGTAGAAAACCCCACTGGCCTGTTTCCTCAAATCCGCAAGCCCGAGGCCCAACTGGGTCGTCTACAACTACGTCTCCCATTGGCTCTCGCCGCTCGCGGCGGACCTCGGGGTCTCCGCCGCCTACTTCAGCCTCTTCAACGCCGCCAACATGGCTTTCATTGGCCCTTCGTCGATGATTCTGGAGTGAGAGTACGCCAGGATGATGGCGGAGAATTTACGGTGGTGCCGCGGTGGATCACGGCGCTGTCGAAGATTGTTTACCGGCAGCACAAGGTGGCCAAGTTTATGGAAAGTTCAGAGGGGAGTGAGTCGGGGACTAATGACGTTGAGAGATTTGCGATTTCTATTGGAGGGAGCGACATCGTTTTGTTTCGGACTTGTGTCGAGTTTGAACCCAAGTGGTTTATAGTTTGTGAGCTTTATAATAATCCGGTCGTGGCATTGGGTTTTTTGCCACCACAATTGGTGATTAATGAGGAGGGAGGAGTGGGGAGAAATTGAGGGGTGGTTAGAGAAGCAGTGAGTGAACTCGGTCGTATACGTTGCGCTCGGGACCGAGGCGACGCTGAGTCAAGACGAACTCACTGGGTTGGCTCTAGGGTTGGAGCGATCCAAGTTGCCTTTCTTTTGGGTTTTTAGGAAGCCGCCTGGGTCGACCCGGGACCAATTAGAAATGCTGCCATATGGATTTGTCAACCGGGTTATGGATCGGGGGAGGGTTTATGTGGATTGGGCACCCCCAGGCTAGGATACTGAGTCACCCGGCTATCGGGGGTTTCTTGACTCACTGTGGTTGGAACTCGGGGATAGAGGGGTTGAGTTACGGGCAAGTTCTGATTCTGTTTCCTGTGATGATTGACCAAGGGTTGAATACTAGGTTGTTGACAGGGAAGAAGCTCGGCGTGGAGATACCAAGTAACAAGTGGGACGAGACGTTTTCAAGTGACTCGGTTTCTGACTCAGTCAGACTGGCAATGACGAGTGAAGAAGGGGAGACACTGAGGGCCAATACGAGAGAAGCCAAATTTCTGTTTGGGGATAAAGATATAAATGAAGAAAATGCTACGATACACGCCCCGTATCATATGCACCTGTACAACCAAACCATTGAGAGACGTAACCAAACAATTGAAGGCATAATCAAACCATTAAGAGGCGTAACATTATACAAAATAGGCATAACAATTAAAGGAAGTGTTTGGTTATGCCGCTCAATGGTTTGGTTATGTCTTTCAATTGTTTGGTTACGTCTCTTAATAGTTTGATTATACGGGTGCATATGGCACAGGAGTAGAGTGTGTACCGTAGCAATCCCCAAACAAATGAATATTATGTTGACAGTTTTGTACATTACTTTGAGGAAAACAGACCATCGAAATAATGAAATAACGATAAATGGTCTATAATTTGCAGCTTGGGTGATTTTGAATTGATGATATCCTCATGCTTGTTACTTTTTTCTATCTGAAGAAGAATGATAACAGAGAAATGCAGTACTATTTTGTCACAATTAAATGACCTCTGCATCAACCTCAAATCGCACCATAAAAATTTAGAGGGATAATATAACACCGATGTGTAACAAAAAAATTCTTGGGGGTGTGGTATTACTATTAGATTTATCACTATTAGTGCGATGAACTTTCAACCATTAGCTCAGTCAAATAAACAAGCTGTCTATATAATAGTCCGTTGCGTGTAAATCACAAAGTAAGTTTGAGTTGATAGCCAAGAGGCATTTAGCCCGATGACATAAGGCGTGCACTTTAGGTGCCAAGAAAAAGGTCAAAAATTCAACTCCTATTCTAACGTGTTAATAACTATTCTGACAGCACTGACTTTCGCCGATCAAAAACAAAAATAAAAAAGTCGGGGGTGATAGAATGGCCAAAAAACATATCAAATCAGAATCAAGGTGTGACATGATCATACATAAGGACATACCAACACTCAGAAGAAACTGACCAGTTGAATCAACTATGTGCTAAGGAATTTTGACTTATTTGATCTCATAGTGATTATTACACAACTTTGGAGGAAAAATGCCTCGTACTATACCAGAAAAAAGTTGGTAACCCCATCTGTACAGAGTTCCTGGGGGTCTTAACACACTATTGAAATCGAAAACGAAAAGCTGACATACATCTATTGCTATTACAACAACAATTCTGACCTAAACTTACAAGAATATATAATGTACAATAATCTATCAACACTCACTTTCTCTTGCCACGCTTTCATAGAAATAGGCAAGAGAACTTGATTGGTAAGGGTGGCATTTCTCATGGATGAAAGCCTCATTTTAAATTTGCAGATGTGCATTGATTGCCACTGAAAATATAGTTCAATAACTGAAAACACCAAATTCCCGCGGGTTACAATCTTCTGGCTCTGTTCACTGTTGAAGAGGTGATGCCTGGACGGAGAGGCGATTGAGGGTCCGAACAACATCCCCAGATGCGGAAGCATGAAAAATCGTTCTGCATTCAGACTAAACTCTCATGTAAGACGAAGAAAACAAATAGTGGAAACAAGAAAAAAGTTCAAAGACATTTAAGTATGCTGATCGCATCTGCAGTTTGAAATTAACAGTATGGGTACTTCGGCTAAAAAAAGAGTTCATGTATAGATAGCTCCACAATAAAGTCTTGAAAACTCTCCATAGTGTGCAGAAATGACAAGGGTACTGCCACTGCAAAGACCTAAGACAGCAAGCTTGCACAAATATTTGGTTGTTCTAGTTATTTTCTTGTTTGTTCTGTTTCCTTCATCCAAGACTACCAGCGATAGATGCTTGTAAGGGTTCCAATACCACCAGATGCGCGCACACATGGGAAATACTCTGTGAGAGAGAAAGAGAGAGAGAGAGAGAGAGAGGGAGGAAATCACCCTGTTCGTTCAGTATATTCTTGGGAGAAAATGAATCCTACACTTGTATTCTTTGAACGAACTTATAGTCGGAAGGAACAACGCTAAAAAATCGAGAACTTCAAGTAGACTACGGTATTAGATTATTCTAGAGACAGCACAATGTCAAACCCAGGGAATAAATTTTGAATGAAAACTCCAAGAAGACAAGTAAATGTCAATCTTGAAGTTCGATCCTAGGACCCTACTCAAATGCACTCGAGACAAACTAAAGGAAATTCCCATGCTTCCATCAAATAGGGCTCAAAGAGGTAATTGCGAGTGAACTCTGCATAAGGCCCTCACAACCAGGGTTATAGATACCGTTCCGTACCGGCCGGTACATTCCGTTTTAGCACAAATCCGGTAACCTTGACCTCCATTTCCGTCTCGTCCAACTTTCTGGCTGTTCTCGGACGATTCCGGCGTACCGGGAAAATCTCGGCCGAGATGTAGTTACCGGAAATTTCGTCCGGTATTTTGCAGATCACAACCAACAGAGAGGGAGGACACACGAGAGAGAATGAGAGATGAGAGAGAGAAAGAGCTATACCTGTTGTGGCAGATCGGAACCCTCGCCAGTGTTCTAAAAGGCGGGATTAATCGCCGGTTAATGGGCGATTAATCGGAAATCTGGGCTGACCGATGAGATTAA